>JASMMZ010000003.1:14349335-14868528 GCA_038502455.1 Anisogramma anomala | reverse complement strand
CTCCACCGCTCGGAACCTCTCCTCCGCTCGGAACCCCTCCTCTGCTCGGAACCCCTCCTCCGCTCGACCCCCCTGCACTTGATCCGGCAGCAAGGTCTAGCTCATCCCAAAAGTCACACATGCCATAGTCAACCACCTCCGCTTTGAACTCGTCACCGACCACATTGATGCCCATGGAGCCAATCGCGGTATAGCGTGGCCAGTCACCGCCAGGGCTTGCACCCGCCGCCATGCTGTCCCACGCAGACACCATCTTCGCGCTCAGGGCCTTCTCGCCCGCAGTCAGGCTGCAGGTCCCGCCCGGCCGGGCCATGTTGTCCGTGCCCCCGAACACAAACGGGATCTCGGCCGTGTGCGCGGAGCGCAGCAGCGCGAGGGCGGCGCCCGGGGTGCTGGGGTACCAGGGGCACGTCAGCGTGTGGTTGAAGCTGTACGTGTACACGGGCACGCCGTTGCGCGCCGCGCGCCGGAGGAAGCGCCGCGTCGGGCAGCGGAATGCCGAGTGCGTCCACGCAGCCACGACAGCGTCGAAGGCGCTCGCGTAGCCGGCCAGCGGGTACGCCTGGCGCACGCGCGGCGCCAGCGCGCCGAACGTCGTAGCGAGGTACCCGTCGTACGCGCCGGCGTCGAGCGCGCCGGCGGCGGTCGCGCCGTGCAGCAGCAGCAGGAACAGCGAGGCCTCGTGCGTGGTCGAGCCCGCGACGGCCGGCACCTTGAGGCCCGCGGCCAGCGGCTGCGCGGCGACGACGGCGCCGTCGATGATGGGGCCGAGCGTCGTGTTGGCGCCGGCGCCGGCGCTCGGGTACGCGGCCCGGACGGCGTCCAGCGACGCGCCGCGGATGCAGGCGGCGTCGGCGGCGCCGCAGCTCAGCGCGCGCACGAAGGCCTGCCCCGGCGGCTCGGCCTGCGCGGGCGTGGACAGGTTGCCGGGCGCTGCGGACTCGAGGATGACGGCGCTCATGAGCGCGGGCGCCTCGGGCAGGCTGCTGAGCACGAACGCGTTCTGGGCGCCGGCGGACTGCCCGAAGAGCAGCACGCGAGCCGGGTCGCCGCCGAAGGCGGCGATGTTGTCGCGCACCCAGCGCAGGCCGAGCAGCTGGTCCTGCAGGGCCTGGTTGCCGGTGATGTTGAGCGCCTGGACGGCGAGGAAGCCCAGGGGCCCGAGGCGGTAGTTGATGGACACCAGGATGGTGTTCGTGCTGGCGGTGCAGCCGTCGTAGGTCGGGTTGCTAATGCCGCCGGCCGTGTTGCTGCCGCCGTACAGCCAGACCTTGACCGGAAGCTTCGAGCTTGCCGTCGCGTTGGCGGGGACCCACACGTTGAGGAAAAGACTAGGCAGGCCAAACGCGTTAGCCTGCAAGATTGTGCGAGGGGGGGGGGGGTCGGCGGCCTGGTGTCGGACGCTCGGCGAGGAAGCACAACATACCAGTCCTCGGACTGCGGGCCTTGCTCTGCAAAGTATCGGTCGAACTGGATGCAAGCCGGGGGCGGCCTCGTTGCGTCTCGGGAGGCAAAGGTCTGGTTGTACGGCAGCGGCGGCGCGAAGCGGAGGGCGCCCACGGGAGGCTGCGCGTAGGGAATGCCCAGGAAGGAGCTGACGGAGGTGGAGGGGCATGTGGCGCCTTGCAGGAAGCCATTCCGGAGCTGGACGGTGGGGCCACTGGGTGCGAGGCCTTCGGTGGGGTAGCCTGGTACGATGCTGCCCACGGCGTTCCCAAGGACTGCCACGGCGCTGCCAAGGACTGCGGCCGCGTGCCCGAGGGCTGGCACGGCGTTCCCAAGGGCTGCCACGACGTTCCCAAGGAGTGGCACCGCTTTCCCAAGAACTGGCCGCGCGCCCCCGAGGGCTGGCACGGCGCTCCCATGGCCTGGCACTGGGGTGCCAAGGACTCCCACCGCGCTCCCAAGGACTGCCAGATAGGACGTTGCCGTCATTGTCGGAACGAAGTTCGTGTGTGGCGGCGGGATGCGCACGAGTGGTCGTCAGTTGAAGAGAACACTGCACCAGCCTCACGGAGATTAATGTCTGTCGCTGCATAGGCCGTCCATGGCGCTTGCTCCGAGGCGGGGGTGCAGCTGCTTATGACAACGATCTGTGGCATTCTCCGGGTCGTTGTGAAGGGTCGGTGACCGCATGACGCTCACTCGTGCGCTGGGGTCTCCGCTGTCGAAGGCCACCGATCAGGCAAGGCTGCGATCGAGCACGGCTTGGCGAACATGGTTGTCGATCCGCGAAGGCAGGGAGCATGGGCAGGCGGCACAGCTGGAGTGCTAGGGCAGCCTGGGCAGGCCGGATGGTTGTTTGAGCAGTCTGAAATGGGGCGGGCGTGGGAGGAGGTAAAAGAGAAGGTGTCCGAGACAGCTTGGCAAGGCGTTCGACGAGCTCAGTGTGTCGTAGCTATTTTGGGGCCCGCGAGGTTAGCGCGCCACTAACAAGCTCTCTACCCGCAAATCACTCTATAATTGATTATGGTGGGGTACACTAGCGTAGTCCCTCCGCAACCCGGCAGGCCTCGGTTCAGCGGCATGGCCCAGGCCCCAGGCCCTGGGCATAGGCCCTGGGCATATGCATATCCACTATACGGTCTTGGGTCAGTGAGCCTTCCGAGTCCGGTCCACTATTTATTGGTATGGCAACAACTATGTACAGTACAGATCCAGAACGGTTCATCCCCTGCACTACCCATCTGTTTATCGGACCATTGCAGTTGATTTGCAGTTGATTTGAAGTTGATTTGCAGTTGATTTGCAGTTGGTTTGCAAATTGGCATACTGTTTGGATTGCATTCAAGTGCAGTGCAGTCAAGTCAATTGCAGTACAGTCGACTTGACTGTACTGACTGCAAGTCAGTGGACTGTGGAGTACCCAATTCAAACTAGGGCACGGGCCAAGCAATTGGCCATACAAATTAGGATGCAGACCGGCTAGCGGTCTGCCAAACTTAGAATAATACATCCACCACTGGACTACGCAATACTACTGTTACTTCGACTACGATTCGAATCGACAATCTTTGTAACGTTTAAAGGCCTATCAACACTGATTGGTGTTTATTAGGTTAAGGATAGATGAGTTAGGTAGCAGAAGAAACTACTTTCCGGTTACGCTTTGTGAAATATTAAGGTAGAGGAAAGATTCTTACGAAAGGCTTTAACTAACTGCGCCGGTTTTTCATGGCAGTAAGTGGAGAAGACTTCCGGATTACGACGGGTTTTCACGGTAATCTAGAAGTGGCAACGGTATCGCTATCGTCAAAATACTACGAAATATTCATTAAACTCTTTTGAAATAGTATTAAGATTAACTGTCAAAGTTTCAAATCACCAAGAAACCAATTACTAAATTATCAAGTTCTTTAAAGTTATCAAACAAATAAGTCGTAATTATTACTATAATTGAAAATTGTTAAGTTTAAGACCTATACAACAATAAATACTAACTTTAACAACAAATAACTTTTATTTTTATTTTTATACCAACTTTTTCCCCTTATATCAGTCTTTCATACCTTATATTACAAGATTGTTAATCAGATATATCAGTAAATATGCCAAAAAGATTATGTCAAACAAAATATTGAAAATTGTTAAGTTACACCAAACAAGTTAACTTATGCAATTTTAAACCTAAGTTGTTAAATCGTTACGTTTAAAATCACCAAATCCTATTTTATCTAATTTGATGTCAACTTACCAGCTAAAACGTTTAGATAGTAAGTAGTTAGAAGCGTATGATAGTGATTAAGGTCCTCGAACCTTTCTTTTTTAAGTATTTTAATGAAGATTTTTGGAGTAAAAATGTTGACGAAACCTTAATTGAAAAGCATTTAACCAATTACGTTAGCTATTACATTCTCGATTAGGACGTCAACAAAGAGTTCTAATATGGTATCTACGCTTTTCAAGACTTTAATGACCTTTTTTGGCATTTAAATTATTAATATGTTTATGTGTTAGGTCTATACATCAATGAATAAAGAAGATAATATAATGTTTAAGGGTGATAATATTAATCGATATAAGAGGGAGAAGAAGTACCTAGAGAGTGTATGGCTCAGGTAAGAGCTTAGATACTCTCACCTAAACCGTGACCCTTTACCATGCACTCTGTCAACATACTCTTTCGCACTTGCTAACTATAGTAATATCTACCATAAATAGTAGTATCCACGATGTGAAAGATAGTTTAAAGGGGCAATAAGTTTGAGTTGAAGCTAAAAAATCTTTGATATAGTATTTTTAACCTAAAAGGAATCTCAAAATAGATTAGTAAAGACCCTTTTGAAACTAAAATAATTTAAAAATTGTATTCAACATCCTTAATCTTAAGATTCACGATAAAAGAGAAAAGATATTGACGATAATTCAGGCCTTTACATACGTTTGAAAAAAACTACCCTATAATTTTTAGTTGAGCCAAACATTTATCCCCCCGGAAATTACTTTTTACACCCCAATGATAAAGAACTTGTTGATTTTTTATGTAGTTTAGTACCTGTTCGCAATAATACGAAATATATGTTCGGCGGAGGTAAAACACATAAAGCAATGGTTGTCAACGCAGCAAAAGGAATTCACGTTAACGCTATCAAACACTTAATGAAAAAAAATCGTTAAAATTATTGATACTTACCTTAAAATTATTGAGTCCTTTAAAGTTTTTTTAAACCCCCAAAGGCTTTTCTTAAAATCGTTAAGTTCTTTAAGGTGAAGTTTTGTAAGGTAGGTACGCTTATATATGTAAGCTTACTACTTGTTCTATTATAGGACTTTAACTCTCGAACCAAGTGATTGGCAATTACTTCTATTACGGCAATTCTAAAGGTTCAAATTTTTAATTAATTTTAAGAAATATCATTAACAACTGAAAAGATTATCATGAACTACCTTCCTGTATAGTAAATATCATTAATATTAACTATCATCTTTTCATCAACTTCGCCAAAATTTGAAATAACATTTGAAAGTATAATGCGAAACCTTGTCATCTATTTGATATGAAGATAATGCCGTTCATTAACATCTGTTAGTAGATGGAGGTTTAATCTTTAGGTTTCTATTAATCATTTTCGAAAATCTTCACGGGTTACGCTTTGAAGTATTATCTAACTTTTTGAACTAAGGTACCTATTTTCCGTGAAATTTATAACGAATTAAAAGATTAATTTAAATACGATATCTATCTTACTTTATATCGTTTGGAATAGGTTAGGACTAGGTGAACAATAATTATAATAAAGAAAAAAAGAGGAAATACTAATAGATACATGTAATAAAATACTTGAAAAATTGATATTATGTTA
Source organism: Anisogramma anomala (assembly GCA_038502455.1). Classification (NCBI taxonomy): domain Eukaryota; kingdom Fungi; phylum Ascomycota; class Sordariomycetes; order Diaporthales; family Gnomoniaceae; genus Anisogramma; species Anisogramma anomala. The sequence continues at coordinate 14,863,225 of JASMMZ010000003.1, read as the reverse complement.
AGAAGTAATAATAAAAGTATACTCTGGCGAGAACAAACCTCGTAAACAGGTACGGGAGGTTATTACCGGCGTTAACTAGTTTTAATACGCTTTATAACGCATAAATACAACTTATAAAGGGTTTTTTTAGTTAGTTACAATTTTTATTGGCAACTGTGATAGCACGTACGTCAAATTTGATTTGTATGTACCTTTAAGTTGATAATTTTCGCGATTTAGATTATGATAGCCTTATTGGAATAGTAGTAATTACAGTGCATTAGGTTAACTTTACTTATATTAAAGTTGACTATATTGACTGCAAGTTGAGTGTATTTTTTGTGAGACTACTGTATTGGCTGCAAGTCAAGTACAGTATGCGCCTACTTTGAACTAGGGCACAAACCAAGTAATTGGCCATACAAATTACTGTGTAGACCGGCTAGCGGTCTGCCGAACCTAGAATAATACATCCACCACTTGACCACGTAATACTACTATTACTTCGACCAATCGAATCGATAATGTTGTAACGTATAAAGCCTTATATATATTGATCGGTGCTTATTGATTTAAACATAGATAAGCTAAGTAAAATAACAGTCTAATTTCCAATTACGCTGTATAAAAAATCAAGGTAGAGGAAAGATTCCTGTGAAGGGCCTTTACTAGTGCATCGGTTTTTACGGAAGTAAGTAATACTTTTAGGTTGCGTCGGTTTTTACGGAAGCTTAGAGGTAGCGACGGTATCGTTATTCGAAAACACAAAGAAATCTTTACAAATCCTTCTTAATGAAATTAAGATCAACTGTCAAAAGTCTTAAAATTCGTCAAGTTGGCAAACAGTTAAGTTAATATTATTATGAGTATTATTATTATAAAAGCGAGTAAGTCCTACAACCTATAACTTTTAACCTTCAAACTTTACTAATAATAAACAACCTCCAAACTTACTCTTTACAACATATTTTTTTCCCCTACTTTACTTTTTTCTCTTCCATTACGTTAATTTAAATACTAAAATCGTTGCTTTCAACGAAAATACCGAGAAATACCAAGTTGCATTAAAAAAGTCACGTCGCGTGATTTAACACTAAGTCGCCAAGTTCTCACGCAACTTTATACCAAAACAACAAGTCTTTACGCTCCCAAATTGCCAGCTTTACTTCATGCCACGTTTCCAAATCCTGCATAAGCTATAGCATTAAAATGGTCACCATTAGTACTTATTTTTAAGCTATTGCCAACCCCGCTTAAAAGGAAGCAATTAAAGCTCTTGAAATATTTTTCGTTAATTATTACGGCAAATATCTTGGGATTATGAATGTTAACGAGACCTTAACCAAGGCTCATATAACAAATTAAGTTGGTCAGTATATCCTTGAAGTGGACCTCAATAACGACTACGGCCGTAATACCCGCGCTTTTTGAAATTTTGGTAAGTTTTTTAACTATTGGACACCTGATATATAGAAGATAATCTAGCATACAGTTAAGGCTAAGTTGAATAAAGAAGTTGTTTATCGTGTCATTTACATCCTAGAAAAGACTTTATTGAGATTAGCCTAAACTTTTTTAAATTGGCTTAACGAGAAGACCCCCTGTAAGACCATAATCCTTAAGACTTTCAAAGGAAAGATAAAGTTGTTAAAAACCCTTAACACACTTATACGCGCTTTAGGGTACATTTTCTTTACCTCTAGCTAAATTAAACCTTTTTTAATATTAACAATAAGTAATATATTGATTTGTTCGATAGCTTAGTAACTTTATATAACAGCGTATAGTACATCCTTAGCGGTGGCCAAACACGTAAAGTAGTAGTTTCTAACGCAGTAAGAGGTATTAATATCGGCACCCTCCAATAGTTAATTGAGTAAGACTATTAAGTCTCTTAAAAACTTTCCTACAATCAATTCCTTATCACTTCTTAACCTTTTAATTAAAATCACCAAGTTCCTTAAAAAGCTTTTCATAGCAGGTACACCTATACAAGCGAGCCTGTTATAGATCATATCACAAGACTTTACCCCTCGAGTTGGGCGATTAGCAATTACTCTTGATACTATAGCTTAGGAGCTTTAAAGTATTTACAAAAGCTTTATGGTTTAAACTATGAGTAAATACCAAAGAAAATTGGGATGACTATTTCGACCTTTTTCTAAAACCTATTAAAATAATTAATATTGACTATAAATTTGGACGGATTTCACCGAGATTTAGAATAACGTGAAAAAAATGACGGGAAGCCTTATAACTTTTTTTTCACGAAAATAATTCCCTTTTTAAATATTTTCAGATGTATAGAAATCTTTTTTTCTAAGTTTTACTTACTATTTACCAGAATGTTTATAAGGTATACCAGGGAACATTATTTAACCTTCCTAACACGAGTAACGACCTTTCGTGAAATCTACAATAATATAAAAGGCTATTTTAAATACGATATCTACTTTAACTAATATTATACGGATTGATTTACTACGATATGGACTACAATAATGGCGAAGAAGAAAGAGGAGGAAACACCGATGGATATATTAAATTAGATGTTTGAGAAACTTATATTGAAAGAACAGTTAATGAAAAAGGCTTATATTGGCAAAGCTATATTTTGTGAGCAGGTATTGGTAGCCGTTACAGGCGTTAACGAGTTCAAATATGCCCTATAACTCCTAGATACTACTTTCGAGGATTTTTTTAGCTAGTTGTACTTTTTGTTTATAACCGTAATGATATATAGATCAAATTCACTTAGTATATAGCTCTAAGCTGATTATTTTCACGACGTTCATAAAAAATACCACGCGATAGTCAACTACATTGACCGTAGATACGGTTATAGGCGCCCTCAACACTTAAAATCTAGTTTAATGGCTTTTAAATAGAGGTTATAGCCACCTTAGTACTGATAAAGGCAATATTTAAGCGAACCTATTAATCGTAAAAACTATCGTTGTAATAGTAGTAAGAGATGTTGAATTTATAGCAAGTCCAGCTATTAGTTAATTCACCACCTTTTTATCAAACGTAAAAATGAACAGGTAATTTACTATATCCAATACCCTATTACTTTTGGGTAAGACTACTTAAACTACATTATATACTTTGAAGGTAAAAAGACTGTTACCGAACACGATACCCCTAAATAAATCAAATGGTATAAAAATACTATTTCTAGTACGATCTAGTGATTAGTCAACTACGTCTTTTTATACCGTTTAAGTGGTAAAGACCCTTACCTTTACCTTAGTCAAGCCATTAACCTCTTACACACCTTTAATCTTCGCGATCGTAATATGGATTATACGTTTCAAGGTATTATGCCGGACATAGCGGTAATAAGGTATTTAATAGAAGGCTATTCATAGTACGTGGTATTATGAAGAGAAAGTACTAATTTTATAGAGATTAATCGTTAAAATTCTGGCAAGGTTAACGTCGGCTTTAGCCTATAAGAATGACTATTATTATTGGGGATAATATTAATTTAGATCATTTTTAGCTCCATTAAGTTACATATTCTTAAGTTCTCTACTCTTTTATTCTTTTTGAAGGATATAAAAACCCTTAGCGTTAGCATCAACGTTAAATCCAACAAGCTAATTCAAAATAGTTAGAGGTTTCCCCTCGCCTTTAAGTGGAGGCACCTATGGTTTCCTTTTTGATATCTAAAGGCAACGGTATTAAACTTGACGGAGTTAAAAATGCGTTAACTATAATGACGCTTTAATTACCTAGCTATCAACAGGTTATAGAAAGTTCTAAAATCTGTAGGGTATTAAAGATATAGAATATTATACTTTGGAAGCTATCGAACAACTGTTTTATCACTATTAACCGTAGAGCTAAGCCTCCCGAAAATTGAAATTTATATTAAAAGACGATAATTACTTTAAATATAAGATTCTTATTAATGTGTTTTACTTAGATAATAAGCCTATTTTTTACGTTATTCAATCCGTGATACTTTTATGAAACTATGTTTTCAACTCCCTATTCGTAAAGGATATGTGAAAACATTAAAAATATTGTAGATTAACATGTATTTGGTCCTATTTAACGTCGTCGTCCACGATATTAATACTAAATTTACGGTGGTAAAGTTTTGGAAGGATGCCAAGATAATGGGAATTTAGTGTAAACAAGTGCCTTTAAAGACCTACTAAAGTATTGGGAAGGTCGAAAGGGAATACGTACTACTCCGACAAATGTATAATATCCTTACTTTGTAAATTACAAGCTTTACGGACTAAAGGATACGTCTTCTGATGGCGATAAAGGGCATAAACGACACTATAGGTCCTAATAGCTTAATATCAACGCTACTGGTTTTTAGAGCGTCCCTACGCCTAACGAGTAAATTTCTGCTATCAGCAAGTAATCAAAAGAGAGTTATAGACTACAATAAAGTATTAAAATAACTGCGGAAGGAATCGCTACGGCGCTAAGTTAATGACGCCTTTAATACCAGAAACGGCTCCATAATAATCAACGTACTTACTTTACCGTTGTAAAGTAAAATTCTCGTGTGATGAAATCCAGTAAAAGGTAATATATTATGTAAGATCTTAAGTATCGCCAACTTTAAAATAGTTATTAAAATTTCTAACGACTCCGCAGCGTTTTCTATCATATAGGTTAAGCCTTATATTATAGAAATTAACAATAAAGCCTTTTTAATCAAGCGATCAAGTTAATATAATCATCCTTCATCTGTTATCGATAAGCCAATGGAACGCCGTCTACGCAGACCACTATCAAAGAAGAGGAACATTAAATAGGAGAAATACACATCCAGTCGTATCTATTATATTGCTTAGTTAAGCAGGAAAAAGAAGGACGATGAAGACTTAATATTAAATCTTCGAGCATATGGTATTATTAAAACCTCTGATAAACCCTTTAAGTAAAGTAATAGGGTCGAAATTAACGGCCATTTAATTCGAAAAGTTGTATAATTCGTGCCCAATACCAACTTTAACCTTTAAAACCAAAATATCACTATTTAAAAATCAAGGATTATATTCAAGGTTAAATTTAAAACTACGGGAAACCCATACAAAAATTTACAATTAATATTTTAAGGATACGGTAATAAAATTAAAGATTAAATCCTTATTTAATAACCAACAATTAGGAAAAATAGCCAACGTGTGGTAGTTGTTTTGATAGCAAGTTTACCAGCCAAAACGGAAGGCAAGTTTACACTAAATAGCTGAAATATAACGCAAGTATACATGCAGTTATCGACCGATTTATAATGTATCGTTTTACTGAAGTTACTACAAAAATTACGTACTACCTACCTTTTGGGGATGGTAATACAGTATACTGGGCTATTGTACGGATTAGCCGAAACAGGTATTTAATGGTTTTTAATCTATTAATTGTATTTCAAGTCATGTCAAAATATAAAGTCTTCAACATACGACCCGTATTTACTGGTGACGTAAAAAAAGAAGTTCAGATTAGTGAGTATATAAATTAACGATACTCTTTTCGTAAAAAAATAGCTTGCTTCATTGAATCGGAATAACAGGCGATTAAGGATTCCAAGTTCTGAAATTGTAAGCTGGTTACAACTATAACTAAGGATAACCAAATTAACTTTAATAAATAGTCAATCCGTATACTTAGTGTTAATGCTGGCCTCAATTTCCACTAAAAGGGCTAAGACGCTAATTTAACTATAATCGATAAGATTAATTTGGCTAAGGCTTAATGATATCTGGAACAACTTACTCGTAGCAATTATATCGTCATATATACCAACAGAAAGCCTCCTAAAATCCATCGATTGTAACACACGTATAAAACCTAATAGATAAAAACTTTCAACGGCTAAATAGCAGTCTTAGGTAGCAAATGCATAATTTAAACCGGGGGATTAATACAATTCCAATTAGCCTATCCAATGATAAGTTAATAATCTTAATGAATGTTTTCTTTATAAATAACAACGACTTGTCTTTATAGATCGGCTTCTTAATAACCTTTAGTAATAAAGATAGGCGTAAGAATCAATTGAGTATTAACGGCAACTTAATCCATTAGTCTTCTGTTAAATTTGATAGGATTACACAAAGCGTGATAACTTTAAGGATTTACGACATAATAGATAACTTCAATATAGACATAATCCTATAGGAAACTCTCAAAGTTATCACCAGGTAACTAAATATTCTTTTTACTTCGGTGGTGATTTGTGGCAACTCGAAAAGCCTATTCGAATGCCTTTTAAATTTTGGAACCACTAGTAAAAGAAATTTAATAATCGACTTAATGGCTCTCCTCGAAGCATACGAAAGCAGGGAAATTGAAGAGCTTCTATAAATTGATAGAAAGAATAATTCTGCTCACAACATAATGAAGGCATCGCTAAATAAGCCCCTTAAGAGGTTTGTAAATATCAATAGTCTTACCATACGTATCGAAGGTTACGTTAATAGGTCACCTAGAAAGGAAAAGTTATGTGTTAGCAGACAAGCATATATTAGCAAACTAGAAGACTACTAGGAAACTATAGATAATGACTTCTTTGATTAACATGTTTAATTGGAGATCTACACAAGTTTGTGGAGAAAACCTTGTTTGTAGAAACTCATAAAGTCAAAACTCGGAGCCGTAGGGTAATTGAAGGTAATCGGAGTTAATTTGTGTGTAAAAATCGACTGGAATCAATAAGGGTCTGGCCAGCTAACGAGGAGGTAATTCGGCTATAACGAGAAAAGTTTGATTGACTATACTAATGTATGCATATATTAAACAAAAAGCTGCCAGTATTGAAATAGTAGTAATTAAAATGCATTAGGTCAACTTTACTTACAATAAAGTTGACTATACTAACTTCAACTAAATTGTATTGTTTTTGGGCCTACTATATTAGCTGCAAAGCAAGTGCAATATACGCCTACTTCATACTAGGGCAAGTGCCAAGCAAATAGCCATACAAATTACTTTGTAGACTAGCGAGCGGTCTGCCAAACCTAGAAAAATACATCTACCACTTGACCATGTAATACTACTGTTACTTTGACCAATCGAATCAACAATATTACAACATTGAAAGCCCTACCGACAAACCTTTTCATTACGTATTATATCAACCGAAAATAATAAAGACTATTACATTTAAAATATGGTTTAAAAGCTTAGAGATAGAAGTTACATTAACGATGATAATGTAGGTAGAACTGAAGCGAATTTGCTAATCATAAATATAATTGTTGTAACGGCGATTAAAATGTTTGATTGTTGGTAAATGTAGTTATTAGTTAAGTTTTTACCACATTATTCAACATTATAAATTACAGGTAATGTTGTTGGGCTTTTTTTCATTACAACGTAATCTATTTGGATCTTTAGTCAAAGTAACTGGTATATTTCATTGGAAGTGGTGATGTGTTACTTTTGATTTTTTTGGACTACTATCTGTTTCACATACTAATTTTTATGGGTAATTATTTGGCTCGTGCATTAATCCGAAGTGAACACCTATTGAACTCAACTTGCAGTCAATACAGTCAATTCTACAAATTATAGTTAACTTGTAATCAATACAATCAACTTCCTATAAATATAATTGACTTGAGTGTACTGCAATTGACTGCAATTCCAATACGAAATATATTATAATTAATATATTATCTTGTTTTAAAAGAACTACAAAAATAGTATGGAAAATTAAGGGGATAAAACAGCTTTATATGATGAAAATATACTAAATTCAATTACTTCATGTAAAGATATTACGTTTTAAAATAACTCAGTAACTAACCAATAATGCCTTTTTATACCTCTTAAATTGGGAAAACCATTACCTTTGGTATGAAGATTAAATACCTGTATTCTTACATACATTTAACCGTTGCAATAGTTACGCGAATTACGTATTTTAAATAATTATGCTAAATACGGAGGCGATAGGGTACTTAATAGTAGGTCATTTACAGTATATTGTATTAAGATAAGAAAGAATCATTATTATTGATATTAATCATTAAGATTCCGGCAAAGCCAAGGAAAACTTTATTCCAGATGAGATATTATTGTCATTTTTCTTGGTATTTTACTATCACTAGGCAGTGCCCACTGCATAGAAATTATAATGCGACCATCGCTAATGTAAGGTTACATATGCCAGCAGGAAGGCACGAAACCTATTTGTCTTTACCTCATATCAACCACCACCCAATTTAATTTCCCGCTAAAGCTATTACCTTCAACTTATTCAAAAACTACCATATGAATTATATAAAGACATTAAATTGAAAATATATCCCCTATACCTGTAGCTAATTTCAGAAAAATATGTTATATATAGTTTTTAAACGCCAATAATACCTCATATTAACTACATAAATCCTAGTTTTATGGTATAAATCCACCAGTATTACAAATATATGTCGTATTTGTATAGGTTTTATCAAAACTATTATACGAAATTGGACGATACAATATTAAATGTATTAAATATGTTTTCAAATTATTATACTTATTGGATTGTAGTGGTGGTGATGGTGTTTCTGACTGTATTGAAGGATGAAGAAGGAAGAAGCTAAGTTTAGACTAACTGCAGAGTTGGCAGTAAGGTATGTATGTATAACAGTAAGGAAGGCAGGTGGGGTTGATACCTGCTACCCCACTTTGGTCCAATAAACGCCAGGGGATAAAGAAAGCATGATATCCCCATTATGAAGCAAGTGTACGAGAATTCCATTTTGTCTCGTGAAAATATCTTTTTACGAAAATAGATTCAATGTTCCAAGTCTTTGAGACTCACTTATCTATTATTCTTTGCTTTTAATCCTTTCTATTTGACGAGATATTAGACCTGTTAACCTACACGATGACGACGATTAAACTTTATTTTTAGCATTCTTTTAACCTTTCATTCGGTTTTATTATTTTCGTATTTAACAAGCGTCGGAAGCGGAGCGACTTACTAAAAAGTTTCATTTTTCCGAATGGGTATTAAGTATAGAATAATAATAGTAGAATAAAAACTTGAATTTAAAGAGAAATCCAAAGTTAGAGCGAGTTTTCCAACTTCATTTACAATAGTAAAAGACCTTAATCAAAGAAGAGTAAGGTTTTTGTTGGCGATAAAGGTTTTTTATACTCGGTTAGTATAAGTTAAAACCGATTGGTAACCTTAAAATTATATTATTGATGTTTGGAGTTGTACCTTTATTTAGCTTTTGTATTTACAATATCCATTGTTAATAAAGTATCCCGCCTTAAGTCTTTTTTGTCAAAAGAAATTTCGGTTTGTGAACAAGATAAAGAGGGAATAAGGTAGTTAATTAGTAAGTTAAACTTGAATTCGACTAGAAATTTATATGGATTAACTTAAATAGTTCAAAAAGAAATTATATAAAGCTATTATTATAAGGTAGGAATACAATTAATCCATAATTAATGAAGATGTTTAACTATATAATATCGCAAAAAAAGTTTTGCAAATTGAGTTTTTCTTTTCACTAACCGTTTGCCTAAGAATAGTAAACCATTATTATTATAGACTTTGTATTAAAGACTTTCCAAAACCTTGGCTAAAATATTAATAAGAAATTAGGATCGCGATCATAAAAAGAATTTTATGGATAAATTTAATTCAGTAATTAAAATGTTTTACGAAATTTAAAACCCTTTTCAAGCAGTATATATAATGTATTTTAGTTCAAAAAGTATTTTTTGGAAATTTTATAAGTAACTGACCTAATGGTATCAAATTCTTTTCGTGTTAGTAGACTTTATTTTTTTAAATCAAGAAACAACTGGTAATAAGATAATGAAATCTTCATAAATGATAAATATGGGGTTCTCTAAATTTTGAATCAAATAAAGTTTTCTGAAATGTTTTCAATTATTATTTTTCATTAATTATTTAACGAATAGTTTTAATTATAAATTCTTTTGGGCTTACCTTTTAAGTTAAAATGAAATCTATTCAAAGCCGCTATTATATGTTGAATACCAATATAATGACTTTTAATGTAAGTATTTGCAAAAAACATTAAACGAAAATTCAAGAAATAAAGAAACATTTTTAACTCACCAAATCTCGGCTTGAGAGTAAACTATCTAGAAGTTTAAAAAGATATCCGAGTTTCGATATTGAAAGAGCATTTTCGTTTTCGTTATTTCATTTGAATTTATATAAAATACTTTATTACACGGAATTTATATAATAATCGGACCAAAAGTATAGCGTTAAACCATCCGATATTTTAGCTTTAGCTAAGTATATAGAGAGATAAAACTTATTAAAAACCATTAAATAGTTATCGAATATTTGGTCGATGATAGGAAAATTCTTTTCCGTATGAATTTTCTTGTCTTTTGGTTATAGTAATCTCGACAAGGCATTAGGAATTAGATTGAAGCACTTAGGGAAAAAAACTTCCAAGTAATAGGTATTAAGATAAATAAAAATATTAATTAATCTTTTATTTACTTTGTCCGTAAAAATTGTGCTGAATAAAGTTTGATTCATTATTTCCTCAATTGATTTCGAGTTCGTAAAAATCATAATTGGGAGCATATTGTTGATAAAACGTAATTTAAAGCGATAATAAGCCTATACGAATCATTCAACCTCAAGATTTAAAACAATATTATGTGATTCAGTCTTAATAAGACATCTGTATAGGAATAAAAAAGGTTTTATTACTGTAACCGGAATATAGTGGTCAGAGACCCAAACATTATCCTTAGTAAATTAAAAAAATAATTACTTTAAAACCACGTTGAAAACTACCATTAATTTAGAAAAAGAGTGTGCTATTGGGATTAGGATTATATAGATGTAGACGTTTATAAAAGAATTTTTGAAGCTAATCGAAAAAATCATTATTCAAGCGTTAAAACGATTTTCGTAAATTATGTAAAATACTATCGTTTACTACGATTCTGGATTTAAAAACGTTCCTTATAACGTACTTTCACAAGTAAATTAATCTTAAGTCTTTGTAAGGTATTCAACAATTAAATGAAGTATAGTATTATCATCTTGAAAAATCCAACAGCTTTCAAAAATATTTTCAGTGATTTTAAGTTTACTGGGAATATGAATTTACGAAAGCCTTAAGTAAGTTTTTACGTGGTGAAGAAACCGAGACTATCAACGTGAAAATCTAGTAATTCCACAGATTGTAATTTGATGTACAATTTTTCAGGTAAGAAAGATAAGCTTTCTCACCAAAACAAGGCGAGTATCTATTTTAAATAAACGAGGTACTCCTCGAACGTATTTGAGATAATATCATGGCATCGATAAATACTTTGTAAAATTGAAGAAATGTCTTAAGCATACAGTCCATATATTTTTATATTTGATATATTGAATTTCGAAAACCTTTATAAGACAATTGAAAGCGTTTTAGTTATTGATAATTAACCAAAGTAAAGAGATTTTTGTAATATGAGTAAATAAAAACTGAAAAACAAAATCTAAGTTATTTACTATAGAAATCTACTTTTTAATGTAAGGATTTGATGATTTGGCTTAAAAGTAATAGAGGGTAGTTATTCGAAACACTCTATTTATTAAATGATTTGAAATTTACCTTAATGAATCCTTTTTAATTACTATATATAAAGCGCCAAATAATTAAGACTGTTAAGATAAAAGGTGAAATTTCATTAGAGTATTTTATGCGATTTATTTATAGAGTTTATCGAATCATTAGTCGAGAAACTATTTATTATACTTGGAAACTAAATAAGAGTAACAATTCACCTTAATATGTTGCCAACCTCCCATCAAAGGTACCTTTATCATTGGGTTTTACGAGACTTTCACCAGGCTTATATCCCTTTATACTTTAGGAAATTTCTTATAAACTAGCTTAAGTTGTAAGGCTTTCCTTCCATCGATAGCGTTGATATTGATACTGTTGCTAGGTAATTAAAAGTTACAACGTTGTCGATTCGATTGGTCGAAGTAATAGTAGTATTACAGTAATCAAGTGGTGGATTTATTGTTCTAGGTTTGGCATACCGTTAGACGATCTGCACAGTAATTTGTATGGCCAATTTCTTGGCACGTTCCCCAATATAAAGTAGGCATATAGTATACTAGACTTACAGATAATATAGCAAGCCCACAAACAATATACTTAACTTTCAGTTAATATAGTTAACTTTGCTATAATTAAAGTTGACCTACTATACTGTAATTACTACTATTTCAACATTGACGGCTTTTTATTTTATACGCGTACATTATTATGGTTAAATAATATTGTTCAGTAACTGCTAAATTACTTCCTCATCAACTGGTCAAACTTCTAGTAATTCCAGTTTACCTCCACACGAAACTAAACCAATTTACACTTAAATTAACTCTATCTGTCTTCAATTACCTTATGGCTTCGAGGTCCGACTTTATCAATTCCTACAAAAAGGTTTTTCCCCACAAGCCTCTACAAACTTCCAATTTAGCCGTACCAATCAAAAAAGTTGTAATCATCAATTCCCTAGAAATATTTAAGTTTTCTAACGCATCACTGTCTGCCGATACGTGATTTAGCTTTTACAAGTAGCCTATTAAAGTAACTATCCATACGTATAAACAGTCTATTACTATCTATAAACCTTTAAAGACCTTATTCAGCGATATCTTAGTTATAACGTCAACAGGGTTATCTTTCCCATCGATTCATCGAAACTTCTTGATTTTGTTATCTTTATAGGCTTCGTGAAATACCATTACGTTAATTATTAGGCGTTTTTTACTGGTCGTTCCGAGCTTCAAAAGGTATTCAAATAAGCTTTTGCAATCGATATAAGTAATTACTAGAATAAAAGGAATTCATAAATGCCTAGTAATAATACTAAGGGTTTTTTCATAATACTATACATATATTAAAACGAGCTATTATACCGTAAACCTTCGAATCTAACACGTTGCCTATAATCCTTTCATATTTCATAAAGGTTTAGTAAATCAAATTTCCGATAATATCAAACGAATATTTCCGCCTCTATTTATTAACAAGGGTTATTAAAAAGACGATCTATGAGAAAAAGTTGGTTTTATTTATAAAAGACTTATCCGTAAAAATTATCAACTTACCCTTCAACAAGTCGATTGTAACTATACTAATCCCTCGTTCTAGGTTTTGTATCTACCACTTGAATCTTCTTTAGCCGTTTAAAATCTTGATTTATTAAGTCTTAAACTTATATCGCAATAAATAGATCGTAAAGGGCTTTCGGTTAATACAAAGTAGCAATATAACTGCCACAGGCGCGTTATTCCAGGTACTGTTAAGCCTTAGCTACATTAATCTTATCGATCATAATAAAATTAACGCCTTGGCCCTTTTAGCAAAAACTAAAACCGGTATTAATACCAAGTATACGAATTAATGACCCGTTAAAATCAAGTTAGTTACCCTCCGCCAACGTCGTGACGAACTTATAATTCAAAAACCTAAAATCCTAAATTATCTACTATTCTGACAAAATAAAGTTAGCCGTTTTAAGGAAAAGGGTATCATTAATTTATATACCTATCAAGCTAAATTCCTTCTCTTAAATTAACAATATGTACAGGTTGTATATTAAGAACTTTATACTATACTGTAATTTAAAATTCAATTAATAGGTGAGAAACTAATAAACGATTATCTTCACCAATTCATACAATAACTTAATATATTTCATTACCGTCCCTAAAAGGGAAATAACACGTAATTACTTCAGTAACTCCAACAAAAAGATCTGCTATAGGTCGATTATTAATTATTTATATACTTACATTATATTTTGACCCTTACGTATAAACTTATCTTTACTTTTAGGTTACAAAATTGTTATTAAAACGACTACGAAACGATAACTTATTTTCTTGATCTTCAATAAATACGTAGAAATCCAATTTTCACATTTATTATCGTATCCTTAAATAATTAGGCGTAACTTTTCATACCTTCGCCCCGTAATTTTATATTTAACTTCATATATAATCCTCGATTTAAAAATTGTAACATTTTTATTTTAAAGGTTAAAGTCGACTCTCGATACTAATTGTACAACTTTTTGAGTTAAAAAACCGTTAATTTCGACCTTATTGCTTTCTGTAAAGGGTTTAACCGAGTTTTCAATAATAAATCATATTGAAAGCTTTAGTATTATATCTTCATTATCCTTCTCTTTCCTGTTTATCTAATTAATATTATAAATACGACCCGGTATATATTCATTATTTTTAATTTTTTTTTCTTTGGATTTCGTTTGCGGTGGCGGCGTTTTATAGACTTATCGATAACGGGTGAAAGATAATCGTGTTAATTCTGTCGCTTAGCTTGAAGATCTTTATCGTCAGTTGTCCTAATATAAAGCTTAATCTAGGTGATACGAAACGTTACGAGGCCGTTAGAAATTTTAACAAATACTTTAAAGTTTGTAATATTTAAGGTTTTATATAAGCTTTCCTATTTACCCGGTTTCTGCTACACGAAAACTTCACTTTAAAACGGAAAAGTAAATACATCGATTATCGTAAAGCCATTCCTGATGTTAAAGGCGTCATTAAATTAGCGTCGTTCCAATTTCCTCCGCGATTATTTTAAGGCTTTCTTGTAAGCTATAACTCGCTTTTAGGTACTTTCTAATGATAGAAATTCACTTTTTAGGAGTAGGTACGTTTTAAAGACTAGAAGCGTTAGAGTTAAGCCGTCAATGCCTATAATATCGTTTGGACTTTTTACCACTATCTAAAAACATACTTCTAGGTTTATAAAGCTTTTAATTCTTAACTTACAGATATTATATACTTGAAGAAATAATACATATACTCTTTTAACTTTTTTAATACTCTAGTAGGCCTTTGCAGGCATTTATTTGTATTGAATTCCTATTATTTTGACATCTTCTTTGGAATTCCGCCGCCGTAAAATTGGTATTAGTATTGTAAACAATGATTTTAGGTAAATCTAAATACTTATTAATCCACAAAATCCTTAACGTTTCCCACGTATCCTTTACCGACAAAAGCTTTAGATATTGAACTCTGTAAAAAGAGGTTACGGAGTTAACAGTATGAAAAATAGATTGATTATCTAAGTGAAACACGTTAATGAAGACTTCGTAGTGAAAGTCCTTATCGTCTTTTAATATAAATTTGAATCTTTGGCGGGTTTAAGTTTACTTTTAATGGTAATAATAAAGCTCTTAGATAGTTTCTAAAGCAATATATTTCATATTTTCATCTTTTACGTACTTTAGAACTTTATATAACCTATTAATAGTTACATAGTTCAAGCTCTAATATAATTAAAGTATTTTGAATCCATTCAATTTAATACAGTTACCTCTGGGTTTAAAAGATAAAACTATAAATGATTCAACTTAAAGGCAAGGAGATACTTCTATCCGTTTTTAACCAGCTTATTGACGTTGATATTAACGTTGCCATTGAGGGTCTCTATGTATTTCAAATAGAGAAGGAAAGAGGTCAGGGACTTAAATATATAAAACATAATTAATTTATCAATAGTTTTCAATACCATTATCCCTAATAATAATAGTTTTTCTCCTAGGCTAAAGGTAACTTTAACCTTGCTAATATCGTGGTGATTAATGTCGATAACCGTAGTATTTTTCCTCCGTAATACCACGTATTACGAATAGCCTCTTATGAAGTACCTTATTGCCCTTATATCTGGCATAATATCCTAAAACGTGTAGTTTGTATGACGATCGCAAAGTTTAAAGGTATATAAAGGTTTAGAGGCTTAATTATAGTAAATATAAGGGTTTTCACCTCTTAAACGATATAAAAAGGTGTAGTCGGCTAGTTATTAAGCTGTAATAAAAGTAATATTTTTATACAACTTGATTTTCTCAAAGGCATCGTCGCCGTTAACAACCTCTTTTCCCTTAAAGTTTACGATATAATTCAGGTAATCATACCTGGAAACAGTAGGGTACTAAATGTAACACATTACCTGTTTATTGTTACGCTTGTTAAAGGAAGACGAGTTAACTAACAGCCGGGTTTACTATAAATCCAACATTTTTTACTACTATTATGACGATAGTTTTTAAGGTTTCTATATCTGCTTAAATCTTGCTTTTATTAGAGTTAACGTGGTTATAACCTTTTTTTTAAGGTTATTAGACCATATTTTAAGCGTTAGGGACACATATGACTATACTTAGAGTCAGTGTAATTAACTAACGCATAGTCGTCTTTATTCACATCACGAAAGTCGTTAACTTAAGGGTACATACCAAGTAAATTTGATATATGTATTATTATAATTGTAAGCGATGAGCGCAACTGGTTAAAAAAACCTTTAAAGGTGGTATTTAAGCGTTATAAAGCGTATTTAAACTCGTTAACACCTATAACAACTACTGGTACCCGTTAGCGAAATATGATTTCATTAAAGTAAACTATCTCCAATACTTACTAGTGGAATATAAACTTATTAAGAATTTAGTTTAATATATCATTTGGTATTTACTTCTCTTTTTTCTTTGTTATCATCTTAATCTACCTTTTAGTAGCTCAATCCGTATAGTATTACTCAAAGTGGATATCATACATGAAGTAGCTTTTTATGCTATCGTAAATTTCGCGAAAGGTCGTAACTTGAGTTAGAAAGGTTAGGTAGTAATGCTTGGCGTACTTTGTCAGGATTTCGGGAAAAATTAAGTAAAAAACAAAAGAGGAAACCTCCATTTACCTACAAATATTGAAAAAGTGTATTATATTTATATCGAAAAAGTTATAGGGCTTCCCATTATACTTTTCGGAATTATTCCAAATTTTAACGAAATCCGTACAAAGTTTATGATTAATATTAATTATCTCAACAAGTCTTAATAAGAGGTTACAATAATCATTCCAATTTTTATTAGTATTTTATAACGGTTTAAGCCTTAAAGCCCTCGAGCCACAATATTAAAGGTAATTGCTAGTCGTCTAGCCCGAAAGATAATTTATTATAATAAGACCTTTAATAGGCTTACTCGTATAAACATACCTGCTGTAGAAAGGTTTTTAATGAACTTGTCGATTTAAATTCAAAGGTTAAGTGGTCATAGAGGCTGAAAGGTTCTAAAGAACTTAAAAATCTTACTTAATTAACTGGTAGAGGGCGCTAACATTAATACCTCTTGTCGCGTTTACAACTGTTACTTTATGCGCTTTTCCACCGCTAAGTATGTATTCTATATTATTACGTAAAGATGTTAAGCTTCTGAAGAAATTAACAGATTCGTTATTTTTAATGTATAAAAAGGCTTAACTTAATTAAAGGTAAATAGGAAGTCCCCTAAAAATTGTATAAGGACGTTATAAGTTTTTGATTCCCTTTCCTTTTATTCAATAGTCTTAAGGATTAGGATCTTAAAATAGGTCCTCTTGTTAAGTTAATTAAAAAAAGGTTTAGGTTAATCCTATAAAAAAAATTTAAACGTAAATACTCCGGTAAGTAACTTCTTCTTTTAACTTAGCCTTAATCGTACACTAAATTATCTTCCACATATTAAAAGTTCAATAGTTGAAAAACTTACAAAATTCTTAAAAAGCGTGGGCGCCTCGACTATAGTTGTTACCAAGATTCGCGTTGAGTATATATTAGCCAATGTAATTGGTCGAATAAACCTTAGTCAAGATCTTATCAACATCCTTAATCCAAAGTTATTTTCGTAATGGTTAATGAAAACAGTTCCGACAGTTTCAACCGCCTTTATATATTCTTTACTCGGTTCTATCCTGAAACTTTTGCTTGTATACTACTTGAAGATCTTGGGTAATAGGAAGTCGATATTTTGGCATAAAGTTGCATAGAAACTTAGCGATTTAGTATTAGATTGAACGGCGTAGTTTTTTTTGGTACGACTTGTTGATTCTTGATGTTTTCGCCTAAAATAGCGATATTAAATATTGAATCGATGTAGATAAAGAGAAAAGAGTAAAGTAGGGGTAAAATTTGGTATAAAAGATAAGGTTGTAGGTCGTTTGTTATTATAGGTAAATGTCAAAAGTTAAAAGTTATAAGCTATGTGACTTCGTTGTTTTTACAATAGTAACACCCGTAATAATACTAACTTAAACGTTTGCTAACTTATCGTTTGAGACTTTTAGTAGTCAATATCAACGCTTTTCAAAAAGGATCTTTAGTAAAAATTTCTCGATATTGTTGATAATAATACAGTCGCTACCTCTAAACTACCGTAAAAATTGACGCAACCTATTTTCTTTTAAAAATCACTGCCATAAAAACCAACGCAACAGTAAAAGCCTCTCGCAAGAATTTTTCCTCTACCTTAGTCTTTTACAAAGTGTAATCCAAAAGTACTTTCTTCTTTTTCTTAACTCATTTGTGCTTAACCTAATAAGAACTGATATATATTAGTAGAGATTTAGATATTATAACGTTATCGATTCGATTAGTCGAAGTAATAGTAGAATTGAAGTAGTCAGATTGTGGATATATTATTCTAGGTTTGGAAAACTGCTAAATCGTCTGCACAGTAATTTGTTTGGCTAATTACTTGACCCATTCTATAGTGGGAAGTAGGCGCATATTGTACTTAACTTACAGCCAATACAGTAGGCCTACAAACAATTCACTTAACTTGCAGTCAATATGGTCAACTTTACTATAACTAAAGTTGACCTACTGCACTCCAATTACTACTATTCCAATTAATACCCTAAAAAGTTAAAATTATGGGTATATTTCTAAGATTTTTGATTTTCAATAAATAGGGTAATAAGAAGGGATTATCATTATTTAGTTAAAGTTTATTAAAGTTATATTTACCCGACAATAGTTTAACAATGGCATCGGTAAAGATAGTAAACATTTTGGGATAGATGGAAATCTGTCAAACGTTTATAGATCGAGTAAAATCTGTATAAATAATGTAAAAACTTAAGAACAATTTAGCTTTCAACGTAAGAATTGGCGACTTAATATCAAGAATTCCGAACAACTAAAAATTCAATATATAATAATCTTAAATAGATTTAAAAACTTACTTTATCAACGAAAGAAATCTTATTTATATATTAGCCTAAATTAATACTCCAATAGCTCCTCTTTAGTCGGCCTAATATTATTTCGAATTTTCGTATTAGGCTATTATTCCAAGTCTGGCACGCTTGGGAATTTTCACAAATTCCTTGGCTAAGTTTTATGATTAAAATATTTGTATTGTAATGTAATTTATAATGTATTTAAAACGACGAGATGAAAGGAAATGAATATGAAAAAATGGTTTTTGGGGAATATTAACGTATTTTACAGGCATCTGAATTGTTTAGCATGAATGCATGGCTTCCATAGTTCAAATTTTGACCTTGCAGATTCTTAATTTGAAAGCAGTTTTGTAAATGATAAATAGCACGTCGAACTTACTATCTTGGAAAAAGATTATGTTTCTTAATATAAAAATATTATTCTTACGAGTTTTTAGCTAACTATTCGTAAACAAATATACTAGTTTTTAGCTAGTTAATAATGTAAACTTTAATTATTTCATCCAACAGCCCTAAAGTATTACTTACCTTATAATCAAAAGCCTCAAATTTTCATCTAACCTTGAAAGTTATTTCAATTGGTAGTTCCATAATGCTCTCAATGATCTCACGATTTTTAGAAGTTATTTTAAATTTAACGAAGTTTCAAAAGTGTTTTTAAGGAATTGAATATCAATTGAGTTATTTCATGTACCATTGTCGAGGTATATTATTACATTTTCGCCTTTGTCAGTTCTCATTATACGGTTGCAAACGGTAATTTGAAAGTATTAATAACCTTTTATAGATATAGTAATTGTATTATTAACATTGCGAATAACTATGATATCAAACTTTTGAATGTTATCGATGATGTTATCATAAATAGGTGTATCAATTTTTTTTTAAATAACGGTGTATTTCTTGGGATAATATTAACTAGCGAAGAGGGTAAGTTTCGAGTGGAGCAAATAGCTGGTTTCGCAAATCGAATAAAATAAAGTGATAAACGCAAATTTTTCTGCTTAGATTAAAATTAGGTTAACTAATTAGGTTGTTTATGAAATCTTTTGTCCTCGCCAACGAAACTTTCGTTTAGTATGCGGAGAAATTCCGCCAAAATATTTGAAAAGATTGTGAGGTTTATTCATTATTAGCTTTAAAATTAATATTATAGTTATAATTACGCCGATGACTGCGGTTACGTCAGAGATTATGTTAGCGGCTACGATTATATGGAGGGGCGCTATGGTCTCGCTGGCGATTTTCACAGTATCGTTTACGTGATCATTTGTTTTGATCTCGCTTGCGATAGTTTCGGTTTTAGTTTCGCTCGC
This sequence comes from Anisogramma anomala, assembly GCA_038502455.1. Taxonomy (NCBI): domain Eukaryota; kingdom Fungi; phylum Ascomycota; class Sordariomycetes; order Diaporthales; family Gnomoniaceae; genus Anisogramma; species Anisogramma anomala. Next base: position 14,842,918 of record JASMMZ010000003.1, on the reverse strand, counting down.
AAGAACGATCGTTACAGCGCGGCTTATTTTCACGATATTTGTCTCCTTTTTGATTTTGGTAACAATCATTGGCCTAAATATACCTTCAATATTTGGAGTAGCGATAAGTATTATAAGGTTAATGAATATTTTTATACCTTTCGCGAGAATTTTTACGGTTTTAACAAAAATCATAACAGTTCCTAATCTTATTTTTAAAATATGTCAGACTGTAAAATGGAAATCGGCGGTCTGAGGTAACTAGTAAAATCATTTTATCTTCCTTAATTTTACTTATTCATTTTCGAATCTTTCAACCGCGATAAGAAGGTATCAAGTATTATTGAATATTAAGGTTTAGTATAAACTAACTGTCTATTTTAACACCTCACCAGTTTTTATTATATTAGTTCAAAGTTACGATAATACGAGTACATCTTATTTTAGTTTCAACATTATTTCTTGGGATATACTTATTATTTAGAAGATTCTGTAAACGAAAGATGTAATTGCGGTCCTTTGTAGTAGCTTTTCTAACGTCGATAGCAAATCTAATAATGAAAATATCTATGATCTCCAGAAAACCTTAATCTCCAGGAAACCTCGTGAGTAAATCCTACAGTGATTGTAAAAAGTAAACTTAAAATTCTACCAGTATATAGCTAAGTTCTTAAAAAAGATCGAAAACATCTTGATTAATTAACTTTCAGCCCCAGGATATAGATTCGCAAAGAAGTTAAACATTGACCAAAAACTCTAAACATCGATAAATACCATATTTTTACCCAATACAATTATGCCCAAGTTGGGGGATTAGTGTACTAATAATCAAATAATCCCACCTTTTTTTCCTTTAAACGATGAGTTCCTGTAAAATATTAAAATATAAGCTGGGAATGTTTTTGAGTAATACAGGAATAATCGCGTTCATTTTGTTGAACTTATCGATTATGTTTGCAAGCAGCTTAATTGGCCTTACAAACTCATTGGTTGTCTTCGCGAACACAGCGAGGATTATCTTTCTTAGGAAAGCGATGGAGCGAATCTTACTGATAAGAACAATAGCGTGATTTTTACGAATGAAGATAATAAGGCGATCTTTACCGACGAGAACAATAAAGCGATTTTTTTCAACGAGGACTGTAATCTTTACGGCGAAAAAAGAGCTGAACGCAATTAGCGAGGCTTTTAACAAAATTTTGAAGATCATTAAAACACTTATCTATTTATTTACAAAAAAGTGCTAAATTATTAATTTTAGCTAAAACGAAAGTGGCGAGGCGCTTAATAGCGCCCTTAACGAAGGTATTGGAAAATATTAATGACATTTTTTGGCGCAGAATACGAAAGGAGATATAAAAACGATTTGAAACTAGTAAAGACGAAGGAAAATAAATTTTGAATAGCCTACTAGCAGGTGACGTAACAGTAAATGAAGTAATAAACAACGTAGAAATATGAGGAATAAAAGTTTTTTAATGCCTCGTTTTACATAGCGAGATAGTAGGTAATAAATAATCGGCTAGCAAGGCTTAAAATTGTCTGTTATTCATATAAAGAGGAAGTAAGCTAATTGGTAGTTAAAAAAGTGAGGGGGAAAAACTGGCGATTTAATTGATAAGGAGAAGAAGAAAAACTCATGTTTTGATTACTACAGGATGATGTTTTGTATCTAGCAACAATATTTTTAAAATAACAAAGTTTGGTAACGGTTTGAAGAAACGTCTGGTATTAATTTGATTGCTAGTTTACAGGTACCATTTGTTGGATCGTGGTGGTGGTGATATTATTTTTGACTGTATTAAGGGATAAAGAAGGAAGAAGCTAAGTCTAGACTGACTTCAGGGTTTTCAGTGAGATATGTATGTACAAAAACAAAGAAAGAATATAGAGTTACCACCTACCACCTCACTTTGGTCCAACAATACCTGTAATGAGATATAACATTTACATATAGAATACATTATTAAGTAGAGACCTTTAATGGAGACCTGGACTATAAATAAGTCTTTAAAATAAGGTTTTCAGGTATCTTACAGTGTGAATACCCGTAACGTTGTACGGGAGTCAAAACTATAAAGACTTTCAAGGCTTTTAAATGCAAAATCAAACCTTTTAATTGTTTAGTACAAGTTTGGAGGGCTACATTAATACAAGTAACGAGGGACGGAATTATTGTTTATAAAGGCTGTTTTTTCGGATATACTGTTGCACAGATGGTACGCCAAGCCGACGATAAGCTTTATAGCTAAAAGGGGGTCGCCAGAAAATATTAAAATGATAGTAAAGCCGATTAATAATATTGTGGTAGAATAGGGTATATATGAAGTAATAATGTTAAAAACGATTAAACTTGAACTTTTTTCTTAGAAGTAGGTACAGTCAGAGTTTACAATATAGGTCCCTTATCTTACTTAATAGACGATTCCATGCACTAATACAAAAAAAGTAAATGTAAGGTTGAAGATAAAATTATTGTTATTGGGATAGACAATTGTATATATACTTATTGAACCCATTACCTTTTATATCCTCTAGTCACTTGACGCATTATCTCTTTATTTCAAAAATATTAAAATCTTTAGCATTAATTTAGACGTTGATATTAATAATTTGGTTAAGGATAACTAAATATTTTCTTTCACCTCTAAAAATAAATACTTGTGATTTTATTTTTAAGTGATAAATATGACAATAATGAATTCGATGGAGTTGGAAATATATTAGTTGAATCGAAGTTTCAAATACTCAGTCGTTTAAAAGTTATATAAAGTCTTGAAGTTTGTAGGTTATGAAGATGTGCAATAATTTGCGCCTAGAAACAATTGAAAACATCAGTTAATATGACCAAACCCACGCTTGAATATCTAAAATGTTGGTAGGCCTTTATCGTTGCAACGTAGTCGATTCGAATCACTGTAGTCGAAGTAACTGATGCTGCGTTGATATTGTTGATTAAGATGTGTTGGTTCTAAGTTTGGCAGACCACTAGCCGGTCTGCACACTAATTTGTATAACTAAACGCTTTAGCTTGTGCCTCACTTGGAAGTGGATACCTACTGCATTGCACTTGTAGTCCAGTGTATTTAAATCCTACAAACTATAGTTAATTTGCAGTACGTACAATCAACTTTACTGCTAGTAAAATTGACTTGATTGTACTGTACTTAATTGTTATTCCAACACTGGCGGCTTTTTGTTTTTGTGTCTGTACGCCATCGTGGCTTGTTATTAATTGGTGGCAACCTCTGAAATCCCTCTTTAATCTGTAATTCAACAACAAGCCAAACCCCTATTAATTCCGATTAATTTGTATTGAAATCAACCTTAATTACAGCTCCTTGTAGCACTTTTACTTTACCCCTCTAAGGCCTCCGTTCCTCAATTCCCATATACAGATCTTTCGCCATAGACCTGCGCAGATCAGGTACGCTACCACTTTCGTACCTTTTGCCAGTAGTTTAAGTTACTACCATTGCTACCATTACCCTGACGGTCTTTTAATTTGGCAGGGAAACCCTGTTTTTCCACGTTATGTGCTCGGCGGTCCACGTATCCCTCGATTCGTATGGTTAGTATATTGTTATCCACAAACATTTTCAGGGTGTTATTAGGGGTAGTTTTAGTTATAGTATCGGCAGGATTATTTTTGCCGTTAAGTTACCGGAACTTATCGATTTTTCGGGCTTCGTATACCTCCCTTAACGCTATTATGTTTATCATTAGATGTTTTTTATTGGTTGTGCCTAGTTTTAATAAGTATTCGTAAAGGCTTCGGGAATCGGTATATATTACCATAGGTATCGGTCATAGTCCTAACCATTTAATAATAATCCTGAATATGCCGTTAGTTACCATGCCGATATGAAAGCCTGCTATTATTCCATAAACTTTTAAAGCTAGTATAATTCGTGTTACGCGCTTATATTTAATAGATATCCGATATATAAGGTTTCCAGTCATCGTAAATTACTCTTTGAACCTATGCTTATTAACAAGTATTATTAGAAATCCGATTTACGATATAAGGTTAGTATTATTGGAAAATGATCCGTTCGTAAAGATTATTAACTTCGTCTTTATTAAATCTATGAAAACTATATTAATTTCTTTTTTCACATAATATATTTATTACTAAATGTTTTTATTTAATTTGTTCAAATTTTCGTCTTATGGGTTTTATACCTACATTATAATAGAAAGGTTGTATGATATTTTCGGTTAATATAATGTGGTGATGTAGGTCATACGAGCCTTTTTCTTCAAATACTTTTGTAATCTTACCTCGTCGGTTTGTTCGATAATCGTTAAACTTATGGCTTACCTTTTTTAGCGTAGGTTAATATAAGTGCCGTTTTTAGCCTTAATACCATAAATACGAATTAACGATCTATTGAAGTTAACTTATATACCTTTGGCTAAAGTTTTAAGTAGCTCATACTTTTAAAGACCCAACTCTTCGATAGCACGTCATTTAGCTGCCATAAATCTAATATCGGCAAGGAAAAGGGTATAGTTGGTTTATATATCTACGATGCTAAATTTTTTGCCTTTTGTAATTAACAGGCACGGGTTAAAAATTAAATTCTTTACGCCAATCCTATTTTTAAAATACGTTTGGTACATTAGAAACCAGTAGACGTTTACCTCTACTAATCCATACAAAGGCTTAATATAACGCATTACCTTATCGGCCAGAAACTTGTCCCTTAATTCTTTTGGAAACTTCAATAGTACAATCTGTTAAAGATCAGTAACGGATTACGTGTACGCTTATATGATTTCCCGGCTATTAAGTATAAACTGGCTTTTTACGCCAATATTTAAATTGACTGCAATAGCGATAATTAAACGTTAATTAATCTTTTATATTATAAGCGATTAAATGAGGATCTAGTTTTTACCTTCATCACCATATCCTTAAGCGATTAGCCATAACTTTTCGTATGGTCGGTCCGTGATTTTAGCTTTAACCTCGTAAATTATCCTTAACCTAAAAATAATAACATTTTAACCTTGAAATTACATTAACAGCATAAACTATATAACCCTTCATAATAAGAGGTCATTAGTTTCCACTTGGTTACTTTTCTTTAAGGGTTTGCCTAGTATATTTATAACGCCTTCGATATGTAACTTAAATTTAAGTTTTTCGTTAAAATGTTTCTTTTAAGATACATACGTCATTATATAAACTTTGTCGGGCCTGTGATTCCTATCGCCGTTCTCATTTTTAGTGTATATTCTTCTCTTAAGTAGACATTCACGCCGGCAACGTTTTATTAACTTGTTAATAATCGGTTTGGAAGGGTTATATTAATTAATTCGCTAGACTCAGAGGTTATCTACGTTAGGATCTTTATTAAACTTAGGTTGCACAAGGGGTTTTCGATATAGCTTAACCTCTATAGCTCGAAAATCATGGGGCCGTTAACAATTTTAATTACCACGTTTAAGTTGGTAATACTTATGAATTTATACGGTCTATCCCATTTGCCTGGTTCGCACCACATAAGGACTTTACTTTAAAGGAGAAGTAAAAACACGTTTGTTATTAAAGGTTTGTTTTTGGTATTAAGGATATTATTAATTTGGCGGCATGCCAATTCTTTCCTTAGTTTCTTTAAAGCTTTGCCATATTCCATAGTACGTTTTTGGGTAATTGACAAGGGTGGAGACTCATTTTTTATACGTAGATAAGCTCTAAATACCAGTAAAGTTAGTATAAATCCGTTAGGGCTAATAATATCATTTAAACCTTTTACCGCTATTTAAAATCATGACTTTTAACTTATGAAGCTTTCGATTTCCAATATAAGGATATTGTAGGCCCCTTATAAGAGGTTATATATCTTTTTAGCCTTATTAATAACCTAGTAAACTTTAATGGAAACCTGTTTATACTAAATACCTATGAACTTTACGTTAACTTGAAACTTTATTATAACAAAATTGGTATCGGCATCGTAAATTATAATTTTTAGTAGGCTGAGGTACGTATCAATTCACAAAATACATAATAACTCTTCTATTTCTTTTGTCGTAATAGTCTTAGGAAATTCGACATCATAAAAAACAGTGACGAAGTTTATAACGTATAATACTAGCTTGCCATCTAGGTAAAACACGTTTATAAAGACTTCTGAGTTAAAGTTTTAGTTTTCTTTTAACGTAAACTTAAAACCTAAGGGGGTTTGGTAATATGTTTGGCAATAGTGGTAAAGACGTTTAACTACCTCCAGTGTTAGTAGGTCCATATCTTTGTAGTTAGTTGCTTTTAAAACCTTGTAAAGCCTATTAGTTATTAGGTGGTTGAACTTACGATATGATTAACGAAATTTCGCCTTTGTCAAATTTAGCATTATTTCCTCTGTCCCTTAAAAATAGAACCAGAGATACTCCTACTTAAAATTAATTAAAAATCTTTTACTGGCTTTAACTTGTATTATTTAGTTAGTCTAAACGTTAACTTTGACGTCGAGGTTGTTTATATCTTTTACGTAAAAGAAAAAGGGGGTAGGGGATTTTATGATATTAAAAATAATAAGGTTAACAATAGTTTTTACCATTATCAATCTCAGTCAAGATAGCTTTTTTCCAGGGTTAAAGTCAACCTTAACTTTGCCAGCATTCGTGTGGTCAAGTTCCGTAGCAGTATTAGTATCACTTTTCAAAGCGACGTATTACGAATAGCCTCCTGTTAAGTACCGTATTGCCCCTGTATCTGGAATGATCCCTTAAAAGACTTGTTTCGCATGAAGATCTTGAATGGTAAAGAGGTATATAGGGCTAGGATCTTTATCGTTATATCAGCGATAGGGGTTTTTACTTGTAGGGCGGTACAAAAAGATATGGTCTGCTAGTCATTACGTTGCTTCCGAGCTAGTACCGGTGCCAATACTAGTATTTTCGTGTCAGCCGATAGCTTTTAGCTTATTTTCCTCCTTTTAGTTTTCACTTCCTTTAAAACTATATAACCCACTCGATATAATCTCATTTAAAGGCAAAAGGGTATTACGTGTGATATATCACCTACTTTGCTTTATGTTTGGCAGTAATATGGCGTATTAACTAATAGCTCTATTTGCCATAAATCTAATATTTCTTGGTGTTTAAGTTATATTTTCTCAGCCAACTTAAAGACCTTAATGTAGAGAAATTACCTTTTTCGTAGGTTAAGGTCCAGAATTTTCATTAACCGTATTGAGTGGGTCTTTTGTATCTCTCATTAATATAGTATAAATGGAGAGAATCTTTTTCCTTATTATTAAATTCTGAATCTTAAGGGTACATATTAGGCGAACTGGAAACTCGAGCAGTTACGGTCGCTAACGAAAAACGAAATTGGCAAAAGAACCCTTCGTAGGTGGTATTAGGACATTGAAAGGCGTATTCGAACTTTTTGTAACCTGTAACTATTTATCGAACCTATTAGCATAAGGTATCTTCGCCAACTCTCATGTTTTCCATTACTTATTAGAAAGCATTAACTTTTCAAGCATCTGATTAAAAAGATCCATCTTACTTTTTGACTCTTTTTTATAATCTAATACATAGGAATATATAATAATATTCCAGTTGGTGTAATATAAGGTAAGATTGATATCGTATTCGAATTAACCCTTTATACCATCGTAAATTTCGCGAAAAAAAGAGTAATTCGTTAGGTATTGGAGGTAATAATCCTTAGTTTAGCCGGTAAGCATATTAGGAAATAACGAGTAAAAACCTGGTAATTTAAACTTTATTTGGTGGTAGATATTGAAAAATGGGCGTAACTTGACATCTAGCAGGTTATACGGCTTATTATTATACTTTTCCCTTCTTCTTCGGATCTTAATAAATGTAATGATTGCCGTATAGTCCGCATCTGTTATAAGGACGCGTTGAGGGAGAAGGGTGATATACTGGTCGTAAGGACCTTTTTTACTTAGCTGGAGAAAGAACTAGGGCTATTGCTAATATTGGTAATTAGGATAGTTACCTTTAGCTGAGTTTAAAGGGAAAAATCCAATAGTTGTATCCATAGTAATCTCGTGTGTAAAGCTGGTCCTTCCTTGATCTGGCTGCTAAAACTAAACGTATTGAGGAGTTTGGGAGAAATGAGATTAATGGTTTCTGTCGCGGGGGACTTGCCAATAATCATTTTGGTGTTGAAGGGTTCAGCGAAGTTCCTGCTTAATTGATTGATGTAGGGCGCCAACATCAATACCTTTTACCGCGTTGGCAGCCCTTGTTTTACGCGCTCGACCGCCACTAAAGGTGTATTCTGCGTTGTTATGTGGGGGTGTTGGACTGTTGAGCAGGTCAACAGGTTCCTTATAGCTAGCAGGAAAAGAGACCTAACTTAATTAAAAGTAAAGGGGAGGTCTTTTGGAACGTGTGTGTGGGCGCTAAGGCTTTTTAATACCCTTTTCTTTAGGTCGAAGGTATTAAAGGCATTCGATAAATTAGGTTAGGTAGAAGAATTCCTGTGCCAGTTTTATATTAGCTTATACCAAGAAATAGATTCCTTAGAGTTTAAGTTTCGCCTTTACCTTTATCTTAACCCCTTTTTAAATTAAGGTTCATATGTCAATAGTTTAGTCGTTAAAAAGGTTATGGAAGTTGATAGAAGCGTTTTGTGGTTGTTAACATTATAGTTTTTAACGATTTAATAGTCGTCGAAGTTTATAAGATGTTTTTCCGTTTATTTTTCGTCCTCATTTAGCGCCTAAAGATCTTTGTCGTAAAATTTGGTAAAAGCAGTTCCGAATACCTTAATTTTTTCTTTTCTAGCGGGATTGGTAATTGCTTTAAAGTAAGCGCTTGCGGTAGATATCTGAAGGTTTTTTCTTATGTAGAACGTGTAGAACGCGTAGAGCGAGGGACTTGGTGATTTTGGGCGTAGGAACTTGGTGTTTTGGCGTAAAGTTGCGTGGGAACTTGACGATTTAGCGTGGAGTCGCGTAATATGACTTTCTCAGCATGACCTAGTGTTTTCGCTTAAAGCAACGAACTTGACGATTAAAGTGACGTGAAAGGTGAAAAGAGTGAAGTCGGGTAAAGATTTAGCATAAAAGATAAAGTTGAAGGTCGTTTATTAATAGTAGAGGTCAAAGGTTGTTATTTTGACGTAGAGACTTAGTCGTTTTTCTTACGGTAATAACACCCGTAATAGTATAAACTTAACCGTTTACCAACTTGCCGAACTTTAAGACTTTTAACGGTTAATTTCAACGTCCTTAAAAAAGATTGATAAAGATTCATTGATGTTTTCTAATAGCGATACCGTCGCTTACTTTTAGATTACCGTTGTGGACTGACATAAACTCAAAATATTCTTTATTTTCCTGCCGTTATAAACTAGCATAATACTAATAAAGGCCTTTCGTAAAAATCTTTCCTCTACCCTGGCGATAACGCAGAGCGTAACAACTGGAAAGTAGCTTCTTCTTCTACTTAGCAAATCTGTACTTAACTTATTAAACACTAATTAATGTTGGTAGGACTTTATCGTTGCAACGTAGTCGATTCGAAACACTGTAGTCGAAGTAACTGGTGTTGCATTGATATTGTTAATTGAGTTGTGGGTTCTAAGTTTGGTAGACCGCTAGCCGGTTTACACACTAATTTGTATGGCCAAACGCTTTGGCCTATACCCCAATTTGAAGTGGGCACCGACTGTACTATACTTGCAGTGTATTGTATTCAAATCCCACAAACTATAGTCAATTTTTAGTACGTACAATCAACTTTACTGCCAGTAAAGTTGACTGGACTATACTGTACTTGACTGCTATTCCAACACAAAAGGTTCAATTTTACGTTAAAAAACAACAAAAAAATGAATTGTAAGATATTAGATGACGTTTTTTACTTGAATAATAAAGAGGTTCTTTATATTATAAATCCAGCAACTTCACTTTACTGCGCTAAGTTATATAGGTCGCTGTCAGCGAAAGATACCCAAAAGACATTAAAGATGTTATAAAGTAACACCTACTTATGATTATTAAACGTTATTTTTAGCGACATTAGAACTAACTTTTCGATAGTAAAGTTTCAAACTAATATTGAAATGATAGGAATTTAGTATAAATAAGTATTTATTAAGACATACCATTGTATCATAAAGATTAAAAAGGTATGTTTACCTTCGCAAAGTATATAACATTCTCATATTGGATATAGAAAGCTTTACGGATTATTAGGTACGTATTTAAATAGCGGCGAAGGGTTTAAATAATATTATGGGTACTGACAGTCTAATACCAACATTATTAATATTTAATGCAAATCCTTGTTGAACGAATAAATATCTACTACAAATATATACCTAGAAAGAGGCTATAACATACGATAAAGCTTTAAAGTAATTACGAAGGGAATTTGTTAAACGTTAAGTTAATAAGTCCCTTAATGTTGGGATAGTATTACATGCAGTGTAGTAGGTCAACTTTACTTACAGTAAAGTTGGCTGTACTGCAAGTTGAGTGTATTACTTTGTGCGGACTTACCACATTGAGTGTAAGTCGAGTGCAGTACACTGCACTTCACTCTAGGGAACGGGCCAAACAATTGGCCATAAAAATTACAGTGCAGACCGGCTAGCGGTCTGCCAAACCTAGAACAATACATCTACTATCTGACTACTGCAATACTACTATTCCTTCAACCAATCGAATCGAAAACATTGCAACATCTAAGGCCTACCAATACTAATCAGTGCTTTCCTACTTATTAGGTTAAACACAGATAAGCTAAGTAGAAGAAAAGGCTATTTTCCGGTTACGCTTTACGTTAAACAACGGCGGCTAGGGTAGAGGAAAGATTCTTACGAAGTGCCTTTATTGTTACGTCGGTTTTCACAACAGTAAGTAAAGAAGACTTCTAGGCTACGTCGGTTTTCACGATAGCTTAGAGGTAGCAACGGTATCGCTACTGAAACCACCAAAAAATCTTCATGAATCCTTTTTAAAAAGCGTTAAAATTAACCATTGAAAGTCTTAAAAGACAAATTGGCAAACGACTAAGTTAGTACTACTACGGGTACTATTACTACAGAAAAACGACTAAGTCACACGGCCTACAACGCATAACCTTCGCCCTTTATTACTACTACCGATCTCTGACCTTACCTATTACACCAAACATTTGCACTACTTTACTATTTTCACTTCCCACGCTACTTTAATAGTCAAGTTCTCTACTTTTAGCGAAAACACCACGTCACACCGAAAAAGCTATGTCACGCGACCCTACGCCGAATCAACACATTCCACCTAAGTTCACACGCGACTTCACGCCAAAACATTAAGCCTTTATACCTAAAATCACCAAATTCCTCTCCCTACACACTTTAAATAAGCCAAAACGTCAAGATAGCTACCGCAAGCCCTTACTTTTAAGCTATTACCGACCTTGCTAAAAAAAAAAATTAAAGCCTTCAGTCACCTTTTCGCTAAACACTACAACCACGACCTTTAATGATACGATGTAGATAAAAGGTTAATTAAAAAATACCTAACCAACTTTGTCGGCTATTTTATCTTAAAACATAACATCAGTAAAAATCCTGACCGCGCCTTTTATAAATATCGCGAGTTCTTCGATAATGAAACTATTAACATATGGAAAGCAATTCAAAAAACTGTTACATCCAAACTAAAGGCAGAACTTAAACGAAAAGGTATTTATATACCAAAAAGAAGCTTTAATAAACTGGCAAAAACCCTTTTCCGATTGACTTAACTAAAAAAACGTACTTAAAACCTTAAACCTCAAAACTCTAAAGGAAAAGGGAAAAGAATTAAGGGATTTCAACGCTTATATACACGCTTTAGGGAATCATTAACTTGCCCCAGTTAAATTGAAACTTTTTACATATTAACGATAAAAAAACCTACTAACCTGCTCGGCAGTTTAATACCTTCACATAATAACGCGAAGTACGCTCTCAATGGCGGCAAAGTACGTAAAATAGCGGCCGCCAACGCGACCAGAGGCATTAATGTTGGCGCTTTATATTAATTAATTAAACAAGATCATCAGGCCTCTTAAAGCCTTAAAGTACCTATTGTTCCTTAACAATTCAATCGCTAAAACCCTTAAAAATCTTTTCCCCTTAAATTCGCCTATACGCGTAAACCCATAAAAAGTCTTACTATAGAAATTTACCCTTTGGGCCAAACGACTGGCAATTACTTTTAACACCGTACTTTGGAAGCTCTAAGGCTAAAACTACCAGCAAAAAATATTTAAAGCTAAGATAAATATTGTGACCTTCCTTTAAAATCTGTTAATATAGTTAACATTGATTACAAACTTATAATGGACTTTGCCAAAATTTGGAATGATATAATAAAGTATAACGAAAAGCTTTACAATCTTTTAGACACTAATATAATACCTTTTTTTAAATATTTGCAAGTGAATAAAGGTTACACCTTTTGTTTTTCATATATTATTTCCCGAAATCCTTACAAGTTACACCAAAAACTATTACTTAACCTTTCTAATAAGCGTTACTACGTTTCGCGAAATTTACAACGATATAAAAAGCTACTTCGAATACAACGTCCACTTTACGTAATACTATATAAATTAGGTCACCACGCGGTAAACTACAATAATATCAAAGAAAAAAAGGAAAATTATTAATTGATATTTTCAATTCAATGTTTAACAAACTGATAATATGTTAAAAGGTAATAGGAAAGTCTTACGTTGGCGAAACCATATTTCACAAACAGGTAGATAGTAATTACGGGTATTAACGAATTCGAATACGTATTATAACGTTTAGATACCACTTATGAAGGTTTTTTTTAGCTAATTATGTTTCTCTCTTACTACCGTAATAACACATATACTGAACTCGCTCGGTATATATTCCCAAACCGGCAACTTCCCAAACGTAAATAAGGAAAACATTATAGTAGTTAATTACGTTAACTGCAAAGGGCGCCTATAACGCTTAAAGTAAGGCCCTTCAACCTCGGCTACAAATTAAAGGTAATACTTACGTTAATGTTAATAAGATTTAAGAGAACCTATTAACCGCAAACACTATCGTCGTAAAAGTAATAAAAAATGTTAAATCTATAGTAAGGCTAACTATTGGTTAACTCGGTACCCCCCAAACAAATATAATAACAGAAAAGTAACGTACCACACCTAATACCGAATTATTTCAAAATAAGATTATTTAAATTAAATTGTAAACGCTAAAAGAGATAGGCTATTTGACGTCGTTAACGTTATTAAGCAGATTTAATAGCATAAAAATACTATTCCTAATACGGCGGCCCAGTAACTAGCCGATCATACCTTCTTATACCGTTTAAGTAGTAAAAACCTTTACCTTTACCTTAATTATACCTTTAATCCCTTATATACCTTTAACCTCCGCAATCATTACGCGAATTATACGTTTTAAGGTATTATATCAAATATTAGGGCGATAAGATACTCAATAGATGGCTATTTTGAATATGTAATACTACGAAGGGAAAGCACTATAGCTACTAAAATTAATTGTTACAATGTTAATAAGGCCAAAGTTAGCTTTAGCCTAAACGAATAGCTATCGTTATAAGGGATAAAAGTAATTCAAATTGTTATAAAAGCGATTACGTTTTACATCTTTAAATCTCTTACCCCTTTCCTACTTTATTTAAAGGATATAAAAAATTTGGGCGTTAACTTTGACTTTAACGCAGACGATTTAGTTAAAAATAGCTAGAGGTTCCCATTAGCCTTTAAATATAGGTACCTATAGTTTTATCTTTAAGGCCCGAAATCAATGGTGTTAAACCTAACAGAGTCTGAAATACATTAATTATACCGGCGTTTTAAGTACCTAGATATCAACAAACTATATAAAGTCCTAAAGTCCGTAGGTCATAATGATGTAGAATACTTTACCCTAAAAGCTATGAAAAGGCGTTGTTACCACTGCTACATGTATATCTAAGCCCCTCGGAAATTTAAGTTTACATTAAAAAACGACAAAAACTTTAATTACGAAATCTTTATTAATATATTTTACTTAAATAATAAGCGTATTATTTATGTAGTTAATTCTATAACCTTCTTTTACGAAGCTAAATTTTAAAGTCCCTTTAGGTAAAAAATACGTAAAAAACGTTAAAAATACTATAAATTAATACGTACCTGTATCTACCTAAAGTTGTCATCCACAATATTAATACCAACTTTATAGCGGTGGAGTTCTAAAAAGATATCAAGATAATAAGTATTTAATACAAATAAGTACCTGTAAAAGCCTACTAGAGTATTGGGAAGGTTAAAAAGGTATACGCCCTATTCCTCCGAGTGTACAATATCCTTATGTTTGATATTAAAAGCTTTACAAATCCGGAGGCACGCTTACAAATAACAGTAAAAAGCTTTAATAACACCATGGGCCCTGGCGGCTTAGTATTAACGCTCCTAGTTTTTAAAACGTACCTATGCCTAATGAGCAAATCTCCGCCTTTGATACTAGGAACGGTTCCTTAACGATAGACGTATTTACTTTGCCGTTGTAAATTAAGGTCCTCGTGTAACGGAAGCTTGGTAAATAGGAATGGTTATATAAAATATTAAGTATTACAAAATCTAAAGTAGTTATTAAAATTTCTAACGGTTTTATATCTTTTCGAATCACTTAAGTTAAGCTTTATATTAGGGGTACTAAAGATAGAAACCTTTAAGCCTCCTGAATAAAGCAACCGAGTTAATACGAATCTCTTCCACCCGTTATTAACAAGTCGATAAAACGCCATTGGCATGGGATACCCACAAAGAAAAAAGGAAACGTTAAAAAATAGGAATATACACCGGGCTATTGGCAGGCTTTAGACGTTGCAACGTTGTTGATTCGAATGATCTTCTTCGAAGTAACAGTAGTATTATAGTAGTCAGATAGTGGATGTATTGTTTTAGGTTTGGCAAACCGCTAGCTGGTCTGTACTGTAATTTGTATGACCAAGTGCTTGGCCTGTTCCCTAGAGTGAAGTGCAGCATACCCCACTCGACTTACACCCAATGCGGTAAGTTTCCACAAAGCAATACACTTGCAGTACGGTTAACTTTACTGTAGGTAAAGTTGATTTACTGCATTGCATACAATACCATTATAATACTGTTTCAATATTGGCGGCTTTTTGTTTTGTGCCTATACGTCAGTATAGCTTGCCATTAATTGGTAGCAACCTTTGAAATCCATTTTTGATCCACAAGCTAATAACAGGCTAGACTTTGTTAATTTCGATTGATTTGTACTGGAAATAACCTTAATTACGGCCTTTTATGGCCTTTTCGCTTTATCCCTCCGAGGCCTTCGTTCCTCAAATCCCGTGTACTGATTCTTTGCCATAAACCTACGTAAATTAAGTACGCTACCACTTGCGTACCTTTTGCCAGTATTTTAAGCTACTATTATCGTCACCATTACTTTGGCGTTCTTCCGGTTTGCCAGGGCAATCCTTTACGTTACGTATTGGGCGATTTACGTATCTCTCGATTCGTATGGTTAGCGTATTGCTATTTACAAACCTTTCCAGAGCGCTATTGAGCGTAGCCTTAGTTATGGTATCGATAGAGTTATCTTTGCCGTTGATTTACCGGAACTTATCGATTTCCCAAGATTTTTATGCCTTCCTTAACGCTATTATATTTATTATTAAGCGTTTTTTATTAGTCGTACCTAATTTCAATAGGTATTCGTAGAGGTTTCAGGAATCAGTATATAATATTATAGGTATTGATGGCAAACTTAGTTATTTGGTAATAATTTTTAATATACCGTTAATTACCATACTTATATTAAAGCTTGTTATTATGTTATAGACTTTAAAGGTTAATACTTTCCGAGTTACACGCTTATATTTGACAGATATCCAATGTATAAGGTGTCCGGTAATGATAAATTTCCTTTTAGACATTTCCTCGTTAACGAGTATTATTATGAAGTTGATTTATAATGTAAGGTTAATATTATTCACAAATAACCCGTCCGTAAATATTGTTAGCTTCGTTTTCGTTAGATTTACAAAAAAATATTAATTCCTCTGTTTATATGATTTATTTGCCACTAAATCCATTTATATAATTTATTAAAGTTTTAGTTTTACGGGTCTTATATTTATGTCGTAATAGAAAGATCGTACGATACTTTCGGTTGACATAATGTGGCGATATAAGCCGTACGAGCCCTTTACTTTAGGTATCTCTGTACTCTTGCCTTGTTAGCCTTATCGACAATTTTCAAGTTCGTGGCTTACATCTTTTAGCGTATGCTAATATAAATGATGCTTTTAACTTTAATATTATGTATACGAAGTGACGATCCGTTAAAGTTAAGTTGTATACCCTTAGCTAACGTTTCGATTAACTTACACTTTTAAAGGCCTAAATTTTAGATAACACGTTATTTCGCCATTATAAATCCAGTATCTCTGAGGAAAAGGGTATCGTTAGTTTATATACTTACGATACCAAAGTTTTTTCCCTTTATAATTAACAGGTACAGGTTAAATATTAAAGTTTTTATATTTAACTTAGTTTTAAAGTGTGCCTGGTACGTTAAGAACTAGTAGATACTAGCTTTAATTAATCCGTATAAAGGTTTGATATAGTGTATTATAGTGTTGTCCAGAAATTTTTCCCTTAGTTTTTATGGTAATTTTAGTAGTATAATTCGCTAAAAATCGGTGGCAGATTACGTGTATGTTTACGTGATATCCCGGTTATTAAATTTAAACTGACCCTTTATGCCAGTAGTTAAATTTGTAGTAATAGTAACGATTAAATGTTGGCTAATTTTCTGGATTGTAGGAGATTAAGTAAGGATTTAGTTATTAACTTTATTACCTTATCTTTGGACGATTAGCCGTAACTTTTCGTATGGCTAGTTCGTAATCTTACCTTTAACCTCGTAAATTATATTCGATTTAAAGATAACAATATTTTGGGTTTTCAATTGCGTTAACGGTACAAATTATATAACCTTCTGTATTAGAAATTCGTTAATTTCCACTTGGTCATTTTCCTTAAAAAGCTTATCCGATATGTTAATAATGCCTTCGGCGCGTAACTTAAGGGTAAATTTTTCGTTAGACTTTTCCTTTTTCAATACCCACGTCATTATATATACCTTGTCAGGCCTATAGTTTTTATCTTCCTCCTCTTTAGTGTATATTCTTTTTTATGTAGTTTTTTATATCATCGGCATTTTATTAGTTTGTTAATAGTTGGCTCGAAAGGGTTATGTTTACTGATTCTCTCGGTTCGATGGTTATTGATGTTAGAATCTTTATTAAACTTAAGGGGTTTTCTATTCGGCTTAACTTATATAGTTTGGAAACTTACGGAGCCGTTAATAATTTTAATCATTACGTTTAAATTAATAATACTTAATATTTTTTACGGATTATCCCATTTCCCTGGCTTATGTTACGTAAAGACTTTTAAAAGGAGAGTAAAATTACGTTTGTTATTAAAGGTCCGTTTTTGGTGTTAAGGGTATCGTTAATCTAACGGTGTGCCGATTCCTTCCTTGTTTCCTTTAGTGCTTTGATATATGTTATAACACGCTTTTAGGTATTTAACTATAGTAGCGATTTATCTATTATACGTAGGTAAGTTTTAAATACTAGTAAAGTTGGTATAAATCTGCTAGGGCTAATAATATCGTTAAAACCTTTTACCGTTATTTAAAGCTATGCCTTTTAACTTATAATGCTTTAGATATTCAATATAAGGATATCGTACACCTTTTATGAAAGTGAGTATACATTTTTAACCTTATCAATACCTTAATAAGCTTTTGCAAAAACTTATTTATATTAAATCCTTATTAACTTTATATTAACTAAAAACTTTATCGTAATAAAGTTAGTGTCGGTATCGTAAATTAATATATTGAGTAGGCTAAGGTATGTGTTAATTTACAAAATACGTAATACTTTCCATGTTTTTTTCGTCGTAATAGTTTTAAGGAACTTAACGTCGTAAAAGGCTATAGCAGAGTTTACGACGTGTAATACTAACTTATCGTCCAAATAAAATACGTTTACGAATATTTTCAAATCAGAGTTTTAATTTTCTTTTAACGTAAATTTAAACCTTAAAGGAGTTTAGGAGTATATCCAATAATCGTGGTAAAAGCGTTTAATTAACTTTAGTACTGATAAATACATATTTTCGTAACGAGTTACCTTTAAAACCTTGCAAAACCTATTAGTTGTCAGGTGGTTAAACCTACGATATAATTAATAAAATTCTGCCTTCGTTAAGTTTAACACCATTACCTTTAATCTTTAAAAATAAAACTAGAAATACTTTCATTTGAAACTAAGTAAAAACCTTTTATCGGCTTTAATATGCATTAGTTTATTAATATAAATGTTAATGTTAACGCCGAGGTTTTTTTTTATAGGTTTAAGGTAAAGGAGGAAAATGGTAGGCGATTTGAAAATGTGGAAAATAATAGGACTAATAATAGTTTTTACTATTGTCTATTTTAATAAAGATATCTTTTCCTTAAAGCTCATTCCAACTTTAGCCTTATTAACATCCGCGTGGTTAAGTTTCGTAGTAGTATCTGTATCTCTTCATAACGAAATATACTACGAATAGCCTTTTGTTAAGTACCGTGTTATCCTCATATCCGGCATAATCCCTTAGAAGACTTATTTTGCGTACCGGTTTTAAGTAGTAAAAAAGTATATAAGGTTAGGGTTTTTATTGTTATAACAATGGTAGGGGTCTTTACCTGTAAGGCGGTATAGGAATATGTGGTCAGTTAATTATTACGTGGCCTTTGGATCAATACCGGTATTAGTATTAGTATTTTCGTATTAGCTGATGGTTTTCGGTTTATTTTCTCTTTCTTTAACTTTATTTCCTTTGAACTTCTTCATACGCTTTATATAATCCTATTTTAAAATAAATGGGTACTACGTATGGTATATCTCCTATTTTACGTTACGTTCGGCGATAGTATAACGTGTTAACTAACAGCTCTACTTACTGTAAATCCAATATCTCTTTATGTTTAAGTTGAATTTGTTTAACCGACTTAAAGGTTTTAAGGAGGATAAATAACCTTTTCTGTAGATAAAGGTTCGGACTCTTTATTAACCGTATTTGCCGACTTATCTATACCATCGATTAATGTAATACGAATTGGAAGGATATTTTTCATTACTGAATTCCGGAGCTTGTGAGTATATACCAGTCGAGCCGGAAACTCGAACAGTTACGGTTGCTAACGAGAAACGGAGTTGGACAAAAAACTCTTCGCAGGTGATATCAAGTCATTATAAGGCATATTCGAACTTTTTATAAGCCCTTAACTGCTTGTCGGACCTATTGGTGTAAGGTGCTTTTACCAGCTTTTATATTTCATATTACCTATTAGAAAATCATTCGTTTTTTAAATATCTAATTTAAAAGGTTTATTTTACTTTTCGACTCTTTTTTGTAATCTAATATATAGGACCACTTAATAATATTTCAATCTGTATAGTATTCAGCGAGGTTAACATCTTATTCGAAGTGGCCCTTTATATTATCGTAGATTTCGCGGAAAGAGGTATAATTTGTAAGGTATTAGAGGTAGTAATCCTTAGATTAACCGGTGAGGATGTTGGGAAACAACGAGTGAAAATCTGGCAATTTAACTCTTATCTGGCGATAGATATTGAAGAATGGGTGCAACTTGATATCGAGGAGTTTGTATAGCTTACCGTTATATTTTTCTTTATCTTACTAGATTCTAATGAACGTAGTGATTGCCGTATAGTCCGTATCCTTTATAGGGATGCGCCGAGGGAGAAATATAATGTACTAGTCGTAAAAACCTTTTTTACTTGGCCGGGGAAAAAACTAAGGTTTTTATTGGTGTTAATGGGCAGGATAATTACCTTTGGCCGAGTTTAGAGCGAGAAAGCCAATGGTCGTGCCTATAGTTGGCTTATGTGTGAATCCGGTCCTTCCTTAACTTGGCTGTTGAAATTGGACATACTAAGAAGCTTGGGGGAAATAGGCCTGATGCTTTCCGTAGTGGGAAGGTTGGTAATAATTCTTTTGGTGTAAAGAGGTTCGGCGAGGTTTTTACTTAATAGACTGGTGGATCTAAGGGTTTAAGGGGTGTGAATCCACTAATTCCTCTTGGATAGGTCCTTATGAACGTATATATAGTCGTTATAGATTACTATTGCTAGTAACCTCTTTGCCTGTAACTAGGGTTTATTAAGGGTTTTTATCCGTAGTGTATTCGTAGAGTAGTTTGGTCAGGTTACCTTTCTTTCCTTTTTTCGCCTGGAGTTCGATACTTCGATTTATTAGGTTGATCTTTAGCCTTATTTTTGCCTGCTTTTCTACCTTTTTCCACATATTTAAACTCCAATCTCGGAACCATTTTTGAAAATCATTGAGGTCTAAGGGTCTAAATCAGGTTTTAATAGTATTTTTGTTGAGAATGAATTGGCCGATAACGTTAGTCAAGTATTTTAAGGTAAAATTTTTAGTTGCTTCGGTAAACCAGAGATTTTTTTCGTAGTGCTTTTCGAAGATAATGTCGAGAGATTTAATTTCCTTTTTTTCGTTCAGGGTCAGTAATAGCTTTAAAGTAAGCGTTAACAGAAGCTATTTTGACAGGCATATAAACTTGGCGATTTAACATGAAGTCACGCGACGTGGCTTTCTTAACGCGACTTGGTGTTCGGAGCAACAAACTTGAAGATTAAAGTGGTATGAGGAGTGAAAAAAATTAAAGTAGGGCAAAGATTAGGTGTAAAGGGTAGGTTCGGAGGTTGTTTTTAGTATAGGTTTAGGGTGAAGATTGTTTGTTGTTATTGTTTTGGCGTAGGGACTTAGTCGTTTTTCTTGCGGTAGTAGCACCCATAGTAGTATTAACTTAGCTGTTTGCCAACTTTCCATACATTAAGACTTCTGACAGTCGATCCTAACTTTTTTTAAAAAGGATTAATGATCTTTTTTGGTGTTTTTAATAGCGATACCGACGTCTACTTCTAAATTGCCACGAAAACAACATAATCCAAAAGCCTTCCTTATGTATTGCCGCGAAGACGACACAGTACTATAGGGTAATTCGCAGAAACCTTTCCTCTATCTTGCCGAACAAAGAGTAATCTGAAAGCAGCTTTTTATTCTATTTAGCTAATCTGTGCTTAACCTAATAAGCACTAATCAGTGTTGGTAAGCCTTAGACGTTGCAACGTTGTCAATTCGAATGGGTTTCTTCGAAGTAACAGTAGTATTGTAGTAGTCAAATGGTGGATATATTGTTCTAGGTTTAGCAGACCGCTAGCTGGTCTGCACTGTAATTTGTATGGCCAAGTGCTTGGTCTATACCCTAGAGTGAAGTGTAACGTACCGCATTCGACTTACACCTAATGCAGTAAGTCCGCACAAAGCAATACATTTGCAGTACGGTCAACTTTACTGTAAATAAAGTTGACCTACTGTACTGCATGCAATATCACTGCAATACTATTCCAACAGGGACCTCATTTATAATACTATTAAAGTAAGTAAAAAAGAAAAGGATAACGAAAACTTGGTAATAAATTTTAGAATATAAAGGATTATTAAAACTTTCGGTAAACCTTTTAAAGAAAACAATAAGGTCGAAATTAACGGCCTACTAATTCGAGATATTATATACTTTATACCGAAAACAGATTTTAACCTTTGAAACCTAAAATTTACGATCTTTAAGTTGAGGATTATCTACGAGGTTAAAGGCAAAACTATAGGGCAGCCTTACAAAAAGTTACGACTAATAGTTTAAGTATACAGCAATAAAAGTAAGGATTAAATCCTTACACAGTCGTTCACGATTTAAAAGATTAATTAGCGTTTAGTAATTACCCTGGCAACAAGTTTGCTAGCCAGTTTTAAAGGCAAATTTACATTTAATAACCGTAACATTATGTAGGACTATATACAGTTAATAACGAATTTGTAAATAATTGTACTATTAAAACTACCATAGGAATTACGTTTTATTTATCCTTTAAAAATGGTAATAGGATATATTAAACTTTTATATAAGTTGGTTAAAATAAATGTCTATTAGTTTTTAACCTATTAGTCGTATTTTAAATCCTGTTTAATGATAAAGTCTTCAATATACGATCCGTACTTATTAGTAACGTAAGAAAAAAACTTGGACATAATAGGTATATAAATTAACGATACCCTTTTCGTTGGAATGGGTACCTTTATAATATTAAAATATCAAACGATCGAGGACTTGAAGTTTTAAAATTATAATCTGGTAATGATATTAACGGAAAACAATTAACTTAATTTTAATAAATTGTTAATCCGTATACTTAATATTAATACTGGTTTAAACTTTCGCTAAAGGGGTTAAGGCGTTGTTTTTTCCATAATTGACAAAACTAGTAAGGTTAGGGCTTAACGGTATTTAAAATAACGTATACGGGGTAGTCATATTATTACTTTATACCAACTAAACACCTTTTAGGATTTATCTATTACGATATAAATACAAATACCAATGGATAAGGACTTTGATCGACTAAATAAGAGGTTAGAGTGGTAAATGCGGAACATAAACCACGGAATTAATATGATGCTAATCGACCTTTTAAAGACTGAATTAATAGTCTTTACAAACGGGTTATTTACGAACGGGTTATTTACAAACAACACCGACTTATCTTTATAAATCAGCTTTTTAATAAATTTTATTAATAAAGATAGGCAAGAGGACTAATTAAGTATTACCGGTAACCTAATTTACTAAACCTCCGTTAAATATAAGAGTATTATACGAAATGTATTAGCTTCGGAGGTTTATGGCATAATAACG
The DNA here is from genome assembly GCA_038502455.1 of Anisogramma anomala. NCBI lineage: Eukaryota > Fungi > Ascomycota > Sordariomycetes > Diaporthales > Gnomoniaceae > Anisogramma > Anisogramma anomala. Next base: position 14,820,081 of record JASMMZ010000003.1, on the reverse strand, counting down.
GGCTTTAACATAGGTATAATACTGTGAAAGACCCTTAACCGTATTATTAGGCAGCTACGAATTCTTCTTATTCCGGTGGTGATTTATACCGACTTAAAAAGCCTTTTCGAGTGCCTTTTAAAACTCGGAATCATCAGTGAAAAACACCTGGTAATCGATGTGATGGCACTCCGAGAAGCCTATGAAGGAAGGTAGATTGAGGAGTTCCAATAGATCAATAGTAAGGACAATCCTTCAAATGCCATAATGAAAGCATCGTTAAACAAGTCCTTGAAAAGGTTTATAGATAGTAATAGGCTAACTATACGAATCGAGAGCTACGTAGATAGGCTTCCCGGAAAGCATAAGTCACGTGACGACGGATAGGGGTGTATTGTCAAACTAGAAAACTAACAGGGGGTTAATAATGTTGATCTATTTAAGTAGCACAGTTAAAGTTAAGGCTTGTAAAGATTTGTGACGTAAGAACTTTTCATAGGAGTTAATAAACTCGGACCTTGGAGCGGTGGAGTAATTAAGACCAAATAGAGTCAATTTTCATGCAATTAGGTGCAATACAGTATAGAAGTTAATCGGAATTGACAAGGGGTACGAAGTCGCTATTTAGCGCTAACCGGAAAAGATTGGTTGGCCACACTAACGTGTGCGCACAAACTGAAAAGCCGCCAGTATTGGAATAGTATTACATGCAGTGCAATAGGTCAACTTTACCTATAGTAAAGTTAACTATACTGAAAGTTAAGTGTATTACTTTGTGCGGACTTACCGCATTGTGTGTAAGTCGAGTGCAGTACGCTGCACTTTACTCTAGGTTACGGGCCAAGAAATTGGCTATACAAATTACAATCAGACCGGCTAGCGGTCTGCCAAACCTAGAACAATACATCCACCATCTGACTACTGCAATACTACTGTTACTTCGACCAATCGAATCGACAACGTTGCAATATCTAAGGCTTACCAACACTTAATACTAAAAACGGCTTTACGACGACTAAAGGTTTGACTTTATCATTATAAAATGAAATTCTAGTGTGGAGAAAGCTATGTAAATAGGATAACTCGTTTAAAAATTTTAATATCGAAAATTCAAAAGTAATCGTTAAAATTGTGAATAGTCTTATAATGTTTTGTATAACTCAAGTCAAACTCTATATCAAAGCGACTATTGATAACAATTGTTGAAACAAACCAATCAGTTCATGCAACCCTTTTCTTTTTGTAATTAATAAACTTAGGAAACAACGGCAACGCAGCCAACTTCCAAATAGAAGGAATACCAAAAATATAAAGAAAAAAAATTATATTAGGATGCACCTATAAGACTACTTGAGTGAAGAGAAAAGAAAAGAATAATTAAAATTTAGCTATCAAACTCCGCTTATAAAGGATTATTAAGATTTTGGGAAGAATTTTTAAATAGAGCGATAAGGTTGACATTAATGGACTCTATATAAGGAATCATACAATTTGTACACAAATGCAACTTCAACCTTCACAACTCCAATATCACAATCTTCAAGTTAAGGAGTATGTACAAAGTTAATAGCAAAACCATAGACAAGCCGTACGATAAACCACGCCTCATCTCTTGAAAATACAGTAATGAAGGCGAAAATGGAATATTTACGTATTCGCCAACAATGTCGAAAATTATCTAACGCTTAATGATCGTATTATTAGCAAATTTAATAGCAAAAATTAATAATAGATTTTCCTTTAATATCTAAAATGGTGCTTAAGCGAATGTATAGTTAAGAATCAATATATAAAGGATAATTGAATTAAAATGATCTTAAAAATTCCATAACGAATACCTATAAGGATCGCTTATATAATATATTAAACTACTATATAAATTAGCTGAGGCAGGTATTCATTGATTTCTAACCCATTAATCGCACTTTAAGTAAAGGTTAAGTTTAAATTCTTTAACCTACAACCTATATTTATTAATCGTGTTAACCAATAATGATTTCGGTATAATAGGTTTACAAATTAATAATATCCTTTTCATTTAAACTGTTAGCTTTGTGATATTAAAATAACGTAAAATTAAGGACTTGAATTTTTGGAACTGCAAATCAATCGCAACTTTAACTAAAAGTAAACATCTAAACTTCAACAGATCTTTTATCCGCAAACAAAAATTGTAACTTATTATAACAAATCCAATTCCTAATAATAATCATCAACGAAGATAAATTACAAGATAATTAGTTTATTATTATTAGGAACTAAGATCATTAACTATTTGTTCAATGTAATAGGGTTACGTGAAGCATATTTTCTATCGATATTTATAATATAGTAGTTGGCTTCGATATAGGTATTACTATATAGAAAATACTTCATATTATTATCAAATAGTTAAGAATTTTATATATTTAGGTTGTTTTTTTATAATAACTTACAAAGCTTATTTGAATGCTCTTTCAAACTAGGAATAACTAATAAATAACGTTTAATAATAAAAGTAATAGCTTTTTGCAAAGCTTATAAAAGCAGGGAAGTCAAAGAGTTCCGATGAATCAATAATAAAGATAACTCGATTAACGCTATAACGAAGTTTACGTTAAATAAAGCCCTAAAAAGGTTTATAAACAGCAATAAGTTGATTGTACGGATTGAGAGCTACGTCGAAAAGCCATCTGTTAGGGTATTACGTAACGATAGACAGGGAAGGGGACAAGAATACCCTAATAAACTAAAAGATTATTAGGAGGTTAATGTAATGATCACACTAAATACCCGTGAGTATATAGAAGGTGTCAGAGGGTTTATGTTATCAAGAAGGTAGCAGAGGTGCTGAGTGAACAATATCGCAACCGTGCAAGTAATGATCAAAAGCCGTGAGGCTATTCAGATGTGTAGACTGAATACTTAGATTGACAACTGAAGAGCTATGAAGGAAATACTATCTATGTGGTGATGGCCGTGTCCTTATATCCTATGGCCTTCATACCATCTTCAGTCCTAGATCGCCTACCTATGTTGCTAGGTATCATAGGCGATCCACCTATGTGGCCTATCCTGCCTATGTCCTGATTCTGCATAGGCAGCCCTTGCCTATGTAGCCTATGTTCTGATTCCTCATAGGCACAACCCTAACCCTGGGCTGTTTACCTAATCCTTGTATGACACAAGAAATGTTCCCCGCCTGATGTGTTAGACTTCAGGCTTTCTCAGTGGCGCAGTTTGCATGTTGGCATGTTTCCTGACCCAACCGCTGTCTGGGTCATAACAGTTAAGACTGTTATCAAGGAGGATTTAATTTATTAGTACAGTTAAATTGGGTGTGTAGTTGTGCATATGTTAAAGGATTGGAGTGTGAAAGTGGGTACAGCGCTTGGTAACAGGGATTTAAGTGGTAAAGAATAATTTTATTATATAAACGGCAGTGGAATTAATATGGGGAAGGGTTGGCGTAACCGAAAAGTTTCCTGACAAAACGCATTGGTATCGGCACTAGCACTACAAAACAAAAAGCCGTCAATATTGGAATTGTATTCCAGTACAGTGTAGTTAAGTCAATTACAATATAGTTAACTTAACTGTACTAACTACAAGTTAGTTGACTGTAGAGTACCCGCTTCAGACTAGGGCACGGGCCAAGCAATTGGCCATACAAATTAGTGTGTAAACCGGCTAGCGGTCTGCCAAACTTAGAACAATAAATACATCCACCACTTGACCACGCAATACTACCGTTACTTCGACCACGATTCGAATTGACAATCGTTGCAACGTCTCAAGGCCTATCAACACATACAATATAAATATATATATATCATCTCATTTGTTGGATTATCACCGTTGAATGCTACAGCCACGCTACCAACAGCCCCAAGCACAACACAACGCCACTGGCGGTGCCTCTCGCGCTGGCTTTATTGACCGTGACAACCGTGGTGGCAGAACCAGGACGATTACCGTTCCCGGTTTTCGACAAGCCTGTTTGCGACAAGCCTGTCATGTTGCAGGTCGTTCCAATGTCCCCGTACCTATGTGATCATGGTCAGCATCTGCCCTTGCCCTGCACATCATTCGCCCAACATAATGCCCCACGTACTTAATATTGGAGAAGGTCACCGAAATCTTTGGCGTTGAAGCGCGGATCTTGGCCGGGTCGCCAGAGGTCGCATCGCAGGGACCGTTGGGAGACTGGTCGAGCCCTGTGATCGTTTGGGTCAGCGAGATGCAGCAGCCTTGGAGGAGCAAGGGCGGAATCATACAGCTCATAAAGTCACCGTCGGAATTCCAGAGGCTGAAAATCAACACCATACCCCTGGCCAGAGACTGGCCCATGCCTTTCATGCCCCCCAGTCGAAGATAGTCGGACGAATTCTTCGCAGTGCAGAAGTCCTGCGAGAGAGACCCAGGCATCTGCACGCTCTTCCCCCCCACATACGTGGCCATCGCGTTCTCGATCAGCTTCCCGTTCTGGATGTACATCCTTCGGATCTCGCTCAGCGTGCCGTTGGGCGAGTTGTTGTTGGTGAGGAACTGCGTCACGACAGTGAAAGGCTTGGACGTGTCGACCGTGAGCCCGGGCCCGTAGAAGCTGTGTGCGCCCAGCGCGTGGGGGTTGTTGCTACATCCTACACCAAGCAGCGTCCGTCAGCCCGGTTCTGGGTCGCAGCACACCAGGTGCCCAGCCAGCGCGAGGCACATACCTCCTTTGTCGCAGACGCCGGCCTTCCCGCACTCGGCGCCGCTGCAACCGAACGACCCCGCTTGGGAGCAGGTGTGGGGCGTGAACGCTGTGGCCTGGCCGTTGGCTTCCCAGATGTCCATCTCATTGCAGCATGCGCCAGTCGCGTTCAGGTTCGCCTGTGGTCGGGTGGGTTTGTGTCAGACACAGCAGCTACGGCCCCCAGATCATCATCCCACCGAGCTCGGAGAGACTTACCACGCCGTTGCGGAAGGAGGACGTGTTGAAACACTAGACACACGGTCAGCAGGTGCCAGGGCCATCGCAGCTGCTGTCGGGCACGCGAACCTGCGCATCACAGTAGCCTGTGCCATAAGCAGCGCCAGCCGGGTTCAGGTGGCTCCGCGAGCCCGAGGCGTCCATCTCGGCCAGATACAGCGCGCTGTTCATGCCGCAGCCCAGCTCGGACATGTCGACGTCGTACGTGAGCTCCTGGTTCGTGAGCCGCAGCATCTCGTAGTTCTTCTCGTCCTCCGAGAGCAGGTACAGCCGCGGGCTGACCGTGTCGTACGCCGTGCCGTTGAAGACGTACATGCGCAGCGTCAGGGCCGCGCCCTTGGTGAGCACGCCCATGCTGGTGTAGTCGGCGCCCTCGAGCACGCAGTTGCGCGCGCACGCCGCCGCGTCCGGGCACAGCGTCGCGTTCAGCGGCACCGTCTTGCACGACACCGCCGGGTCGTTCGCCGCGTGCAGGTGCCGCGACAGCGCGTCCACCACCAGCGACGTCCGCTGCGTCACGCACCCGTGTGCCTTCGTGCAGCGCTGCGTGGGGAGTCGCGGGTGGACCTCGGGCGTGAGGGTTCCGATTTGCTGGGCGCGGCAGCACGCGAGGAAGAGGAGCGCCAGGATGGTGATGATGCGGAACGCCATGATTGGCATGCAAATGGTAGAAGTTCAACTTCTGGGGAAGGGAAAAAGTGTGTGGGCTGGACAATGCTTGAGTCGAAAGCAGCGGGAAACAAGCCAATTTATGGCGAGACCGACCTCCTTTGGTCAGGTGAAACCGTGGCCCGTGGCCTACCTAGGTGGATGCTCACCCAAAGACACGGCCAAAAGCTACTCCTTCCCATACAAACTTAAAGGCATTCAGTTGGAGGTATTGGCACCTGCTGCCGCACAGACGAGCCTTTACTATACGCCGTGACCAGGTCCCTTGCCAGTCACCAGTGGCTTCCGAATTCTACCACCTGAGGTCGTTCCAAAGCACCTTAATTGTGTAGGCTTCCAGGTCATGATTATTCTCTACAGACTCATGTGTAGTCCTTGTATCTGTTGGACATTCATTCCATTTGGAACTGTGAGGAGTTGCACGGACCCAAGGAGTTCCAAGCTTGAAAATGTCTATCATTGTAATTTGTGACTTTGATGCATGTGCTGCTAGTGCAGTGGAGGGTACATACCAAGAAGTAGTACGCCGGACGAGTGGCACCCAAAAGCTCTGCTTGACTTTACCCCTTTCGCTCATGATGATACACCCTGAATCAGTGATTCAGTCGTTCGGGGCGGAATACTTGAAGAGCCGGGCGATGCTGTTTCAAAACATATAAATTAAGTGTATTGTTTTGTAGGTTGACTATATTAACTGTAAAGTTAAGTATAGTATGTGCTTTATTCAGATTAGGGCACGGGCCATGTAATTGGCCATACAAATTAGTGTGTAGACCGGCTAGCGGTCTTCCAAACCTAGAACAATACATGCACCACTTAACCACGCAATACTACTGTTACTTCGACCACGATTCGAATCGACAACGTTGCAACGTCTAAAGGCCTATCATTGGCAAGGCCTATCAACAAGCTTCATCAATGCTATATCTGTTACTTCGACCACGATTCGAATTGACGACGTAGCTACAAAGACCTACCCACAACCAGCGATATTAAGGAATCAAACGGTGGAGGGTGTCTTAACTGTTTCCTCCTTTGCTTCCCATGAAAGTTCCACTGAAACGTTCCTTCTAGAGGGGGCTGAAAAACCAGCCCAACAGAACCCCCTAATCTGAACTAATCTACCTGCGTGGTTTCAAGTTCCGAGTTTCGTTTTCATATCCAAACAATTGACAAGGGCCCTTCCAGCTTACAGATTCCTCTGAACCGGGGTTTCTAATCCCTCGGTATGGCTTCCACGAAGCATCAGTTCATCTGGCGGACCGCCGCTCGCAACCTGCGGCTTATTCGTTGTAACGAGAAGCGAGGAAAGGAAAACCCCGCAAATGAGCTGTTGAGTCGAATGGAGTTGAATGGTAAATCGTAGTCCAAGTACCGAAATTCAAGTACAGTACCCTATTGGCCCTGGTAATTGATGAAGAGTGATGTTTAGCTGTGTGGTATTTTCAATGGCTGAAAAGCCGAGTGGATTCCATGCAGTGGAATGCAACTAATCCCGTTCCAGAGGGATTCATTGTCATTTTATGGCTTCAACAAAGAGTTTCCATTGAAGTTATTGACGTTGCCCAACACGAAATCTGGATCTGGCAATGTGACATTGTGGCTACTTGTTTGCCGATATCGGCAATTCCTAACGAACATAGTCCCTCTCATGTCCTTACACGACTAAGTCAGGCGTATGTGGGTCTATCTTTGGAACTCAAGCTACTACACGACTGATACGATGTAATACCAACTTCAACAAAATCAAAAGGCTTCCATATTGAATTGGTATGGCAGCCTCCATGCTGAATGTGGTCTGTGCACTGTGGCGCCCTGAAAGCGAGAGTTGTACTATATACTATGTATTTCTACGTGCTGTCCATCATATCAACCATGTTTTCCTGACTCAGCTAAATTATAGCCAATACTACTGTATGACAAGAATATACCATCTTCCACTCTCATACAATGGATTATATGTATTGAAGAGTTCCACCATGAAGATGTACAGCAATAGCAGATACTTGGGGAACAAACCAGAACCATCATGTTCTGAAAGCTAAATACTGTAGGTTTGTTTTGATTTTTGAGTTGGTTCCAGGTTTGTGCGCAAGAGTGTGCCAAGATTGGAGGGCTGAATTGTCGGCCACAGCTTTATACAATTTTACCGAATCGATGAACAGGGCATACACAATCCTACTTGTATATTCATCGGCTTGTGACTTTTTGGTGACTTTGCGTGCTCGGCCGCCTGGTTGTGTATTCTCATACTGTGCAGACATGCTGGGCGCCTTCTATGTTACTAATGTACGAACAATATCTTACATAGTAGAGCAATGAAAGGGGCCTGACTAGCTACATACTGTGGTCAATATGTTTTGAAACAGCATCGCCCGGCTCTTCAAGTATTCCGCCCCGAACGACTGAATCACTGATTCAGGGTGTATCATCATGAGCGAAAGGGGTAAAGTCAAGCAGAGCTTTTGGGTGCCACTCGTCCGGCGTACTACTTCTTGGTATGTACCCTCCACTGCACTAGCAGCACATGCATCAAAGTCACAAATTACAATGATAGACATTTTCAAGCTTGGAACTCCTTGGGTCCGTGCAACTCCTCACAGTTCCAAATGGAATGAATGTCCAACAGATACAAGGACTACACATGAGTCTGTAGAGAATAATCATGACCTGGAAGCCTACACAATTAAGGTACTTTGGAACGACCTCAGGTGGTAGAATTCGGAAGCCACTGGTGACTGGCAAGGGACCTGGTCACGGCGTAATATCTGCAAGTAAATAAAGGTTATACCTTCTGATTTTCACTCACTGTTTCCCGAAATCCTTATAAGTCACGCTAAATACTACTACTTAACCTTCTTAACTAGCGCTACTACGTTTCGTGAAATCTATGATAACATAAAAGGCTACTTCGAACACGACGTTTACCTTATGTAATACTACATAAAATAGGCTATCATGAGGTGAACTACAATGATAGTAAAAAAAAAGAGGAGGAATTACCAATAAATGTCCTTAATCAAATGTTTAACAAGTTAATAATATATTAAAAAGCGATGGAATGTAATGATCAAACTAAATACCCGCGAGTATATAGAAGGTGTCAGAGGGTTTATGTTATCAAGAAGATAGCAGAGGTGCTAAGTAAACAATATCGCAACCGTGCAAGTAATGATCGAAAGCTGTAAGGCTATTCAGAATACACTGAGACTGAATACTTAGATTGACAACTGAAGAGCTATGAAGGAAATAATATCTATGTGGTGATGGCCGTGTCCTTATATCCTATGGCCTTCATACCATCTTCAGTACTGAGGCTCACCGGTGCTCACTGAGGCTCACTGAGAGATGTTCCCCGCCTGATGTGTTGGACTTCAGGCTCTTGGTAGCTCAGCTGCATGCTGGCCTGTTTCCTGACGTGCCAACGTGCTTGGGTCATAATATAGAAAAGGCTTACGTTCGCGAAGCCACACTTCGCGAATAGGTACAGGTAACGGTTACGAGCATAAGCGAATTCGAATACGCATTACAACGCTCAAATACTACCTGCGAAGGCTTTTTTAACCAGTTGCGCTCCTCGCTTACCACCGTAATGACACTTACACCAAACTCGTTTAGTGTATACTCTTAAATTAAAAACTTCCTTAATATAAATTAGAAACCCTTATGGTAATTAACTACGTCAACCATAAATATGGGCGCCTATAATACTTAAGGTCTGATCTAACGACCTTAACTTTAAACTAAAGGTAACAACTATACTAACGCTAATAAAATTCAGATGGGCTTATTAAACGTAAGAATTATCGTCGTAATAGTAGTAAAAATATTAAATCTATAGTAAGTTTAGTTATTAATTAACTCAGTACCCTCCCACCGAGTATAATAATAGGAAAATAGTATACCACGCCTAATACCATATTACTTCGAAATAGAATTACTTGAATTAAGTCGTGGACGTTAAATGAAATAAGTTAATTAACGTCGCTAACGTTCCTAAATAAATCAAGTAACATAAAAACACTACTCATAAAACGGCAGCCTAATAACTAGCTGACTACGCCTTTTTATACCGCTTAGGTGGTAAAAACCCTTACCTTCGCCCTACTCAAGCCTTTGACCCCTTATACACTTTTAACCTTCGCGATCGTTACATAAACCACACGTTTTAAAGTATTATGCTAGATACAGGAACAACAAGTTACTTAATAGGAGGTTATTCGTAATATGTGGCATTACAAAGGGAAAGCACTACAGCCACTGAGATTAACCGTTACGATACGAATAAAGCAAAAATTAGCTTTAACCTAGGCGAACAACTATTGTTATTAGTGATAACGGTAATTTAAACTATTATAAAAATGATTATGTTTTACATCTTTAAGTCCTCTACCCTTTTTTTACTTTAGTTAGAGGATATAAAGACCCTTGGTGTTAACGTTGACGTTAATATAAACGATTTGGTTAAAAAAAACTAGAGGTTTTCACTCGCTTTTAAGTGGAGGCACTTATAATTTTATCTTTAATGTCTGAAAGCAATAATGTTAAACCTGATGTAACTGAAGATACGTTAACCACACTAGAATTCCAACCAACTAGCTCTTAACAGGTTATATAAAGTCTTAAAATCCGTAAGGCATAACGATATGGAATATTCTTCTCTAAAAGCTATTGAAATGTTGTATCAACATTATTAAATATATACCCAACCCCCTCGAAGATTTAAGTTTATATGAAAAGACGACAAAGACTTTAATTGCGAGATCTTTATTAATATATTTTACTTAGATAACAAGCCTATTTTTCACGTCGTTAATTTCACAAACTCTTTTTACAAAGTTAAGTTTTTAAAGTCCCTTTCTACAAAAAATACGTGGGAACCTTAAAAGTACTATAAATTAATACGTATCTAGACCCACCTAACGTCGTCATCCACAATACTAATACCAACTTTACGGCGACGGAATTTCAAAAGAATACCAAGATAATAGGTATCCAATGCAAACAGGTACCTGTAAAAGCCCACTGGAGTATTTGAAAAGTTAAAAGAGCATACGCCTTACTTCGCCGAACGTACAATATCTTTATGTTGAAGATTAAAAGTTTTACAGATCCGGAGGCACGCCTACAGATGGTATTGAAAAGCCTTAACGATACTATGGGCCCTGACGACTTAGTGTCAACGCTCCTAATCTTTAGAGTATACCTACGCCTAATAAGTGAATTTCCGCCCTCAACAAATACTTAGAAACGTGCCATGGCCTACAACAAAACTTTAAGGAAACTACGAGGAGAATCGGTACGCCGTCAGGTTAATAACACCTTTAACACCAAAAATAGCCCTTTAATAATCGACGTACTTACTTTACCATTACAAAAGAAAGTTCTCGTATAGTGAAAGCCGGGCAAATAAGAGGGCTTATACAAGATATTAAGTATCGTAAACTTTGAAATAATTGTTAAAACTATTAACGGTTCTGTATCTTTATAAACCACACAGGTTAAACCCTATATTAAGGGTACTAAAGATAAAGATCCTTAAGCCCTTAAAACAAAACGACTGAGCTAACACAAACTTTTTTCACCCATTGTTAACAAACCGATAAAACTTCGCCAGTGTAAACAACTCTAGAAAGAAAAAGAAAGCGTTGAAAAAGAAAAATATATACCAGGCCGCATCTATAATACTACTTGGATAAGTAGGTAAAAAAAGGATAACGAAGACTTAGCAGTTAAGTTTAAAACATAAAAGATTATCAAAACCTCCGGAAACCCTTTTTTTAAAAAGCGATAAAGTAGAAATCGATGGCCTATTAACTCAAGGAGTAATACAATTTATATAGAAAACTAACTTCAATCTTTAATACCCGAACGTCACAATCTTTAAGTCAAGGATTATCCACGAAATTAAAGGCAAGACCATGGGGTGGCCGTAGGAAAAATTACGAATAATCGTTTAAAAAGACGGGAATAAAGGTAAGAACTAAATCCTTACATAGTCATCAACTATTTAAAAGATCAGCTAACGCCTAGTAGTTAATTTAGTAACAAGTTTCCTAGTTAGGTTTAAAAGTAAGTTTACACTAAATAGCCGTAATATTACATGAACTATACGTAATTAGCAACGGATTTACAAAGGATTATATTGCTAAAATTATCATAGGAGTTACGTGCTGTCTACCCTTTATAAACGGTAATACGGTATGTCAAACTACTATATAGACTGGCTAAAGCAGGTATTCACTAGTTCCTAACCTACTAATCGCATTTTAAATCTCGGCTAACAATAAAGTTTTTAACATACGACCTGTGATTATCAGTAACGTAAGAGAAAAACTTTGGCATAATAGGTATACAAATTAACGATACCCTTTTTGTTGGAACAACTAGCCTTTTAACATTAAAACAATAAACAATTGAAAATTTAAAATTCTAAAATTACAAGCCGATAACGATATTAACAGAAAACAACCAATTTAACTTTAATAAATCGTTAATTTAGATACTTGATAATAATACCGGCCTTAGCTTTTACCAAAAAGGCTAAGGAGCTATTCTTACCACAATAGACAAGACTAATAAAACCAAAACTCAAAGGTATTTGAAATAACGTGTTCGAGGTGTAATGATCACACTAAATACCCGTGGGTATATAGAAGGTGTCAGAGGTTTTATGTTATCAAAAAAATAGCAGAGGTGCTGAGTGAACAATATCGCAACCGTGCAAGTAATGATCAAAAGCCATGAAGCTATTCAGATATATAGACTGAATACTTAGATTGATAACTGAAGAGCTATGAAGGAAATGCTATCTATGTGGTGATGACCGTGTTCTTTTATCCTATGGCCTTCATACTATCTTCAATACCAAATCGTTTGGATCGCCTTGCTATCCTAACAATCTATGGATCTACTGGATCGCCTTGCCATCCTAGCGATCCATCAGCTAACCCTAACCCTGGGTTGCTTACATAAGAGATGTTCCCCGCTTGATGTTTTGGACATTAGGCTCTTAATAGCGCAGCCGACCGCTGGCCTGTGGTTAGTCCTTGGGTTATAACACAAGGCAACTATATTGCTACACTATATTAACCGGAAACCTCGTACAACCTCATCTCCGCGTAAATACAGGAACCAACAAATAAAGACTTTAACCGATTAAACAAAAAAATCGAATAGTAAATACAAAATCTGGACCGCGGGATTTAATATAGTTCTAATCAACTTGTTAAAGACAAAGCTAATGATTTTTACAAATAGATCATTTATAAATAATACCTACCTATCCTTATAAATCGGCTTTCTAATAACCCTCGTTAAATAATATAAGCATAAAGACCAGTTTAACATTACCGGTAACTTAATTTACTAAACATTTATTAAATACGAAAGAATTACAAGAAATGTATTGGCATTGGAGGTCTATAACATAATGGCGGGCTATAACATAGGCATAACATTATAGAAAACCTTTAACCTAATTACTAGGCAGTTACGGATTCCTCTTATCAAGGTGGTAATCTGTACCGATTTAAAAAACCTTTTCGAATGCCTTTTGAAGCTCGAAACTACTAGCGAAAAACGCCCAATAATAGACGTAATAGCATTTTGCGAAGCTTATAAAGGGAGGGAGATTAAAGAATATCCATGAATTAATATAAAAGACAACTCCACAAATACTATGATAAAGACGACGCTAAATAAGGCCCTAAAAAGGGTTGTGGATAGCAACAAGTTAATTATACGTATCGAGAGCTACGTTAATAGGTCGCCCGGAAAACCTAGATTACATGGAGGCGAATAGAGATGTGCTGGCAAATTGGAAAACTGCAAGGGAATTGATAATGGTAATTTGTTTAAGTGGTATGGCTAAAATATAGGTTTATAAAGAGCTGTAGCAAAAGAACTTTTATATGAGTTAATAAACTCGAACTTCAGAGCAACGGAAAAATTAAGGTTAATTGGAGTCAATTTGCATGCAATTAGGTGTAATTAAGTATGAAAGTCAACTGGAATTGACAAGGGTCTAACCAATTAACGAGGAAGTAATTTAGTAGTAACTGGAAAAGATTGGTCAGCCGTATTAACGTACGCACACAAACTAAAAAGCCGCCAATATTAGAATAGTATTATATACAGTGTAGTAGGTCAACTTTACTTACAATAAAGCTGACTATACTGAACTACAAGTTAAGTGTATTGCTTTGTAGAAACTTACTGCATTGGGTATAAGTTCAGTGCAGTACACTGAACTTCACTCTAGGGCATGGGCTAAGTAATTAACCATAAAAATTACAGCACAGACCGGCTAGCGATCTGCCAAACCTAGAACAAAACATCTACCATCTGACTACTGCAATACTACTGTTACTTCAACCAATCGAATCGATAACGTTGGAACGTTTAAGGCCTACCAACAATTTCATTATAATATTAGCTGGATTGTGTTTACCATCAATCTATCTAAACTACTTAATATCTTTATTTTTATAGGCTTCGCGAAATGCTGTTACTGTTTGTAGGGCTTTATACGTTGCAATATTGTCGATTTGATTGGTCGAAGTAATAGAAGTATTGCGTAGTCAAGTGATGAATGTATTGTTCTAGGTTTGGCGGACCGCTAGCTAGTTTGTGTAGTAATTTGTATGGCCAATTGCTTAGCCCGTACTCTAGTGTAAAGTGAGCGTATACTGTACTTGACTTGCAGCCAATATAGTAGGCCTATACAAAATAATACATTTAACTTCAAGTTAGTATATTTAACTTAACTGTAAGTAAAATTGTTCCATTGTATTACAATTATTAATATTCCGATACTGGCGGCCTTTTATTTTTGTACGTATATGCTAGTATGGTTGATTGATCTTTTTCGGTAATCGCTAAGTTACAGCTTGGTTAATTCGCCAAACCCCTGGTAATTTCCCTTAACTTTTATACAAAACTAAATCTTTTTGTATTTCAATTAACCCTATTTGCCTCTAATTACCCTATAGCTCCGAGTTTCGACTTTACTAACTCTTATAAAAAGTTCTTCCTTTGCAGGCTCATTTCAACTTTAAATTTAATTGTATCAATTAAAAAAGTCGTTTTCGTTAATTTCCTGGCAGTCTTCCAATTTTTCAGCATATTCCTATTCATTGGCTTGTAACTTAGCCTTATCAGGTAGCCTATTAACTTAGTCTTCGATATTTATAGTTAGTTTATTACTGTGTACAAATCTTTTAAGGGCTTTATTCAGCGATATCTTTGTTATATCATTAGTATGGTTATCTTTTCCCTCGATCCACCGGAATTCCTTAAACTTCCTGCTTTTATAGGTTTCGCGGAGTGTTATTACGACAATTATCAAACGTTTTTTACTAGTGGTTCCAAGCTTTAAAAATTATTCGAATAGGCTTTTCAAATCGGTACAGATTACTACCGGAATGAGAGGAATCTTTAGCTATCTGGTAATAACGTTAAGGGTTTCCCATAATTTTACATCTATATTTAAGTTTGCTATTATATAGTAAACCTCTAAAGTTAACACTTTTCTTGTCATTCTTTTGTATTTGCCAAAGGCCTAATGAATTAAGTTACCAGTAATGCTAAATTGATCCTTCCGCATGTATCTATTGATGAGGGTGATTGAAAAGCCCACCTATAAATATAAATCAGTGTTGTTTGTAAAGAAGATATCCGTAAATATTATTAATCGGGATTATATTAATCCTTCGGTTCAAGTTCTGTATCTGTCACTTAAGCTCTTTTCAACCGATTAATATAGTTATCTGTTGGATTTTGTGCTTATATCGCGATAGATAGATTGTAAGAAGCTTTCAGTTGATATAGAATGATGATATAGCTGCTACGGACACGCTATTTTAGGTACCGTTAAACTTTAGCTACGTCGGTTTTATCGTTTGTAGTCAAATCAACGCCTTAGCCCTTTTAACGAAAATTAGGGCTGGAATTAACACTAAGTACACGGATTAACAATCCGTTTGAATGAAATTGATTACTTTTCGCAAACTTTGTAATCGATCTATAATTTTGAAATTTAAAGTCTTTAATCGATTGTTATTTCAATACTATAAAGCTAGCCTTTTTAACGATAAGGGTATCGTCAATTCATATACCTATTAGGCCGAAATACTTTTCTTAAATTACCATCAAATATGGGTCGTATATTGAAAACTTTATACTTAGCTATAACTTAAAGTATAATTAATAGGTGAGGAACCAATAGATACCTACTTCGGCCAGTCCGTATAATAGCTTAATATATCCTATTAACATCCTCAAAGCGAATATGTCACGTAATTCCTATGGTAACTTTAGCAAGATGATCCGTTGAAAATCTATCATTAACTACATGTATACTTACATTATATCTCGAACAATAAATATAAACTTGCTATTAATTTTAGCTAACAAACCTATTACTAATATAACTACTAAAAGTTAGCTAATCTTTTAAATCATTAACGACTACGTGTAAATTCAATCTTTACTTTTGATACTTTTTTTTCAAGCAATTAGGCGTGTTTTTTTGTACGGCCTCCCCATAGTCTTACTTTTAACTTTGTATATAATACTTAACTTCAAGATTGTGAAATTTAGATTTTCAAGATTGAAATAAGTTTTGAATACGAAGTGTAAAACTTCTCGAATTAAAAGGTTGTTAATATGGACCTTGTAGATCTCTTTGAAGGGTTTTCCGAAAGTTTTAATATATTTTATACTCGAAACTATAGTATTAAGTTTTCTTTATTATTGTTATTATCACTTACGAAAGTAGTATTGTAAATACGACTTAAAATGTATTTTACCTCTCTCATATTCCTCTTTTTGGGGGGTCGTTCACATCGGCAACATTTTATCGGTTTATCGATAACGGTTAAAAAGAAATTGTATTAATTTGTTCGTTTAACTTAAGGGTCTTGATTGTTACTTACCCTAATATAGGGCTTGGTTTGAGTAGTATAAAATGTTACAAGACCGTTAGTAGTTTTAATAACTATTTTAAGTTGGCGATGATTAAGGTTTAATATAGTCTCTTTCATTTGCCCGGCTTCCGCTATACGAGGACTTTATTTTGTAATAATAAAGTTAATACGTTAATTATTATAAGACCGTTATTGGTGTTAAAGACATCGTTAACTTGGCAGAATAACGATTTCTTTAGTATTTTACCGTATACCATAGCTCGCTTTTAGGTACTTGATAATAGCGAATATTCGCTTGTTAGGTGTAGGTATGCTTTAAAGAACAGTAACGTTAATATAAGACCGTCAGAGCTCATAATGTTATTTAAAACCTTTACTACCATTTAAAAACATTCTTTTAGATTCGTAAAGCTTTTAATCTATAGCATAAGGATATTATACATTCGGCGAAGTATTACGTATTACTTTTTAACTTTCCCAATGGTTTAGTAATTTATATTGATTTTAGCGTTTCTTAAATATCATTTACCGATAAAGACTTTAGGAACTCAGCTTTATAAAAGAAGGTTATAGAGTTAACTATGTAAAGAATAGACCTATTATTCAAGTAAAATATATTAAGAAAGACCTCATAATCAAAGTCTTTATCTTCTTTTAATGTAAACTTAAATTTTCGAAAGATTTAGACATACGTTTAACAATGGTAATAAATATTTTCGATAAATTTTAAAGCGTAGTATTTAATATCTTAATACCTTGCAGATATTAGGAATTTATATATCTTGTTAACAACTGAATAATTAAGAATCCGGTGTGAATAAAGTAATTATAAATCCATTAGGTTTAATATAATTATCTTTGGACCTTAATAATAAAATCATAGGTATCACTACTTAAAGGCGAGGTAAAACCTTTAGTCGTTTTTAACTAGCTTATTGACGTTGACATTAATGTTAACACCAAAGGTTTTTATATCTTCTAAGTATAAAAATAAAAAGGCCAAAGAACTTAAAAATAAAAAACGTAATTAGCCTGATAATAGTCTAAATTACTGTTTTTCTAGTAATGATAGTTATTCGCCTAAGCCAAAGCCAACTTTAACTTTACTAATATCTTAACAATCAATCTCGGTAACCGTAATAAATTTTCTCCATAATGCTACGGACTGCGAATTGCCTCCTGTTAAATATCTTATTACCCTTATATTTAGCATTATACCTTAAAAGGTATGATCTATGTAGCGATCGTAAAGGTTAAAGGTATATAAGCGGTTAAAAGCTTAGTAAAGATAAAAGTAAGGGTTTCTACTACTTAAATCATATAAAAAGACATAGTCGGCTAGTTATTTGGCTATATTAGAAACCTTATTTTCATGTTACTAAATTTTCCTAGGGGTATCGTTATTGTTAACAATCTTTTTACCCTTAAAATCTACGATGTAGTTCAAATAGTCTTACCCGGAAATAATAAGGTATTGCATATGGTATATCACCTATTTATCATGAAATTTGGTAGAAAAATAGCGAGTTTACCAATATCTGAGCTTGTTATAAATTTAATATTCCTTACTATTATTATAACGATAATTTTCACGATTGACAGGCCTGCTTAAATCTTACCCGTATTAATGCTATCGTAGTTATACCCTTTAGTCCATAGCCTTAACCCAGATTTTAAACATTGGGGGCGCCTATAACCGTACTTACAATCGACTTAATTAACTCTCGTATGGTTTTTTTCATTTATGTTACAGAAGTCGCTAACTTAGAGGTATATATTAAATACGTTTAATATACGTGTTATTACAATTATAAGTAAAGAACGCAGTTGGCTAAAAAAGCCTTCGAATATATCATCTAGACGTTATAAGGCGTGTTCAAACTCGTTAACACCTGTAATAGTTATCCGTACCTACTTACAAAATGTGGCTTCGTTAGCGTAGATCTTCCCTACAATTTACTGACATAATATTAACTTGTTAAGCATCTAGTTTAGCACAATTATTAGTATTTTCTTTTTTTTCTTAACTATTATTATAATTTATCTTATAATGAACAAATTCGTATAATATTACGAAAGGTGGATATTGTATTTAAAGTGATTTCTATTTCATTATGAATCTCGCAAAAGGTGGTTGCTCGGGTTAGAAAAGTTAAGTAGTAATCCTTGGCGTACCCTATAATGATTCCGTGGAATAATAAGTGAAAATGGAAGGGAAAACCTTTATCCATTTATAAATATTCTAAAAAAGGCATTATCTTCATATCGAAGAGATTGTAAAACTTTCTATTATACTTTTCTACGTTATTTCAAATCTTGGCGAAATTCGTAAAAAGCTTGTAATTATCGGTAAGGTCTAAATACTTATTCACGTGAACTAGGTAAGTAGAAGAGTAATCGTTAGATTGGTATTGTAGTAATAAAAGATAATGATCAGGAAGGAATATTTCAGAGAGTGCACGCCACAGATGGGAGGTTATAAACCTCTCATTCGGGCAGTGGCCCTTTTGCCGTGCGCTCTGGAATACTCAATCCAGACCGCTCCATGCATTTCTGTGCGGCTTGGAATAGTCATTCCAGACCGCTCCATACATGGTGCACTTTGCATCTTGCAAGAGTATAGCCTGCAGCGTGACACGTTACCATGCACCATGCAGGAAAGCAGCTTGCAATATAGTGCACTGCCACTTGACCTATCTATACTATCTATAAGGGTATATGGTAATATCCACAGTAATCAATGTTTTCCATTTTAACAGATCTTAAAGAAAAGTCGCGATAATCGTCCCAATTGTTGGTAGGCCTACCTATAGATGTAGGCGTTTCGTTGCAACATAGTCGATTCGAATCACTGTGGTCGAAGTAACTGGTGCTGCATTGATGTTAGTTAATTGATTGCACGATACAAGTTCTAGGTTTGGTAGACCGCTAGCCGATTTGCACGCTAATTTGTATGGCCAAAAGCTTTGGCCTGTGTCCCACTTTGAAGTAGGCACCTACTGTACTACACTTGCAGTGCAGTGTATTCAGATCCCATAAACAACAGTCAATTTTCAGTGCGTACAATCAACTTTACTGAAGTAAAGTTGACTGAACTATACTGCATTTAACTGTTATTCCAATAATAAAGCTTATTAGTCGTTGGGAAATTGAACTTACGATATATTTAACGAAGTTCCAACTTCTTTAAGTTCAATATTATTACATTTAACTTTTAAAGGTGAAATTAAAGGAACCGATTTCTGCCTTTAATTTAAATTGGTTTATTAGTTTAAACATTAACATTATTATCAAGTTTTTGTAAGGCAAAAAAAGAAAGGGTTAGTAGATTCCAAAATATGGAAAATAATAGGATTAACGATGGTAGTGACAGTTATCGATCCTAGTAAAAAGAGCTTTTTTTAAAGCTTATTCCGACCTTGGCTTTACTGTCATCCGTATAATTAATTTCTGTAACAGTATTAACATCCTTTTGTAATATGAACTATTACAAATAACCTCTTATTAAACGCTGTATTACCTTAATATCCGGTATAATACCTTAAAAGAATTGCTTCATATAACGGTATTAGATAGTAAATATGTATATAGGGTTAGGGTTTTCATTGTTATATGAGTGATAGGGGTTTTTATCTATGAAAAGGTATAGGAAGGCATAGTCAGCGAGTTATTACGTTACTTCCGAACCAGTGCCAGTATTTTCGTGTCAACCGATAACGTTAAACATATTTTCTATTGGAACAATATTATATTCAATGCAGTAGGTCAACTTTACTTACAGTAAAGTTGACTGTACTGCAAGTGTATTGCTTTGTGGAGACTTACCGCATTAGGTGTAAGTCGAGTGCAGTACGCTATACTTCACTCTAGGGCACGAGCCAAGCACTTAGCTATACAAATTACAGTGCAGACCAGCTAGCGGTCTGCCAAACCTGGAACAATATATCCACCATCTGACTACTGCAATACACCTATTACTTCGACCAATCGAATCGACAACGTTGCAATATCTAAGGCCTACCAACATTTTCCTCCTTTTAAACATTATTCTCTTTAAAGTTTATATCATATTCAACGTAACCATAATTAAAGGTGAACGGAAATTATATATAATATATCACATACTTTAATTCACATTGAACGATATTATAACGTGTTAACCAATAACTTTATTTGCCGTAAATCCAATATCTTTTAGCGTTCAAAGTAAATTTATTTAGTTACCTTAAAGACTTTAAAACACAAAAATACTCTTTTCAGTATATAACTTGGTTACATTCATAGGTTCAGGCCTTTCATTCATCGTATTAACCGAGCCTTCTATATTTATGATCAATATAATATATGTGAAGGGTTTTTTTTTCGTCGTCGTTCAATTTCGGAACTTAGGAATATATATTAGTCGAATTTAAAACCCGATCTATTACGGTTGTTAATAAGGAACTTTATTAGTTGAAAAATTATTCACAAGTAGTATTAAGGCATTATAAAGTGTATTCGAATATTTCATAGCCTATGGCAGCTTACTGAATTTATTAACATAATATACCCTCGCCAATTCTCATATTCCCTATTGTTTATTAGTAAAACATGAGCCTATTAAGTATTTAATTAAGGAAATTCATTTTATTTTCCGACTTTTTTTCATAATTCAATATGTAAAATGACTTCATAGTATTTCAAATTATATTGTATTAAGCGAGGTTGATATCGTATTTGAAGTAACCTTTAAAATTATCATAAATTCCTCGGACAATGAAACAATTTATTAAGTATCAAAGGTAGTAGTCGTCGGCTTAGCCGGTGAGGGTACTGGGAAATAACAAGTAAAATCTTAATAATATAACTATTATCTGGTGGTAGATGTTGTAGAACGAGTATAACTTGATATTAAGGAGATTATACGGTTTACCGTTATATTTTTCCTTTCCTTCATAGATCTTAACGAATGTGGTGATTGCCGCATAATTCGTATCTACTATAGGAACGTATTGAAATTGAAGAGTGATGTACTGGTTGTAGGGACCCTTTAGATCCCTCGACTGGAGAAAGTATTGGTGTTAATAAGTGGGATAGTTACCTTTAGCTGAGTATGGAAGGAAAAAACTAGTAGTAATACCTACAGTGGGCTCGCGTATAAAGCCGTTTCTTTTTTAATTTGGGTGCTAAAACTAAAAGTGATAAAGAGCTTAAAAATGTATTTAAGGGCTTTCACTGCAGGGAACTTGGTAATACTTTTTTTGGTGTTAAGGGGTACATTAAGATTCCTATTTAATCAACTGGTTAACTTAATGGCTTGCGGTGTATAAATTAATTCATTCTTTATGACAAATAGTTCTGGATTGTTGATTCTAAGTAAAAGGGTTGAAGGAACTTATTTAAGCTTAAGCGTAACATTGCGAACTGTTATGACCCAAGCACGTTGGCGGGTCAGGAAACAGGCCAGCATGTAGCTGAGCTACCGAAAGCCTGAAGTCCAATACATCAGGCGGGGAACATCTCTCGGTGAGCCTCAGTACTAAAGATGGTATGAAGGCCATAGGATATAAGGACACGGCCACCACCACATAGATAGTATTTCCTTCATAGCTCTTCAGTTGTCAATCTAAGTATTCAGTCTACACACCCGAATAGCCTAACGGCTAACGATCATTCTACAGAACGAACAAATATCTTCTGATATTGCACCTTTATTACCTCTGCTACCTTACTGCTAACATAAACCCTCTGATACCTTCTACTTACTCACGGGAATTTAGTGTGATTATTACACGAACACGTGTGTTAAAGGACGCTGTTATTAGCAATATATTTTCCTTTTTTCCGAATCTATTAAAAGTCTTCATTTGTTATGCATTAGTATAACAAATTGGTAAAATTACTGTTTTATCTACTTTTTATAAGGAGGTTAACCCCTTTATCAGATAGTTTAGTTTCTTACCTGGTATTAACTTACCTGTTTATCGCCTTTTATATATTCAAAGTGTATTTATTAAACTATTCGTAGCACTCATAGAAAATGACGGGTTCCGTATTACGCCCATTGAGATTTAAATCGAGGATATAGTGGCTAATGTAATCCTTTAGGTGTTTGGGGATAGATTTTTTATCAGCGTCCGTTTGCCAAAGATCATTATCGAACTGCTTAACAAACGCAAATCTAAAGTTTTTAATTCCTTCCTTTCAGGCAACATCGGTAATAACATTAATTTTAATATTATGTAAAGCTATCGTAACGAAGATTGAAAAGTATAAGGAGGAGGGAAAGAAGAGTAATAGGAAGTAAAACTATATGTTTACCATTAAAATTGGTATTTATTAAGATTGATAAACCTTAGTTGTTTTGTGATAAAAAATTTATAGTAGTAGTACCTGTAACAATATTAACCTAACCGTTTACCAACTTAATGAATTTACGATTTTTAAAACTTTTAAGTGGTTAATATTAACGCTGTTACTTTAAAACTAGTTTAGTAAATGTTTATTAGTGTTTTCGATAGTACTAACGATATCATCGCCACTTATAAACTACTACGAATAGTTGTATAGCCTATAAGTCTTCCCTACTTACTGCCGCGAATAGCTGCACAACTTATAAAGGTCCTACGCAAAAATCTTTTCTTTATCTTGCCGAAACAAAGCGTAACAATAAGAAATTCGCTTTTTCTTCTACTTAGCACATATGTACTTAACCTAATAAGTACTAATTAGTATTGGTAGGTTCTTATCGTTATAATGTAGTCGATTCGAATCATTGTGGTCGAAGTAACTAGTGCTGCATTAAAAGTGGTTGTGATAGTTGTAAGTTCTGAGTTTGGCAGACTGCTAGCTGGTCTGCACGCTAATTTGTATAGCTAAATGCTTTGGCATATACTCCAATTTGAAGTGGACACTTACTGCACTATACTTACAGTTAATCCTACAAACTACAATCAATTTGTAGTCAGTACAATCAACTAACTATAAGTATAGTTGACTTGACTATCCTGCATTTGACTGCTATTCTAACAATAATATCAATAATCTTTACGAACAACTTCTTTACAAATAATACTAATATTATATCGCAAATTAGGCTTCTTATAATATTCGTTAACGAGAAAATATTTAATAGTCAATTTACAATTACCGGTAACTATGTATACTAGATATCCGTTAAATGTAAATATAAAATAAAAACTTTACTAACTTTAAAAGTCTATAGCATAATAATAAACTTTCATATCAAAAAAATGACAGATAGCATATTAAAGATTATGACCAAACAACTAAAATTGCCTTCGATACCTATAATTATATATAAAAACTTCTGAAACCTTTATAAATACTTGTTAAAACTAGGCACGATTAATGAAAACCATTTAATAATAAATGTAATGACATCAAAAAAGGCATACAAAGCTTTAAAAATCGATAAATTCCGGTAAATTAATAGCAAAAATAACTTTATTAACATTATAATTAAAGTTATACCTAATAACGCTTTGAAAAGGTTTATAAACAACAATATATTAACCGTACGAATCGAGGGCTATATAAACTACTCTATATATAACGTTAAAGAACAGGGATACCCTAGCAAACTCTAAAACTGCCAGGGTAACAATAACAACGGTAATTACAGTAATAGGTAAATGAAACTACTGGTAAAAGGTGCGCAATTGGTAAAATGCGTAATACGCATAAGTTTGTGGCGAAAAAAACTGTATACGGGAGTTAAGGAACGAAAGGCTCGGAGATGTAGGGCCAAAAACCGTAATTAATGTCAGCTTCAGTGCAAATTGACTGGAATTGACAGGGGTTTGACGTGTGAATTAAGGAGGGATTTCAGGGGTTGCCACCAATTAATTGGTAACTGGCCACACTGGCGTGCAGGCACAAAACAAAAAGCCGCTAGTGTTGGATTAGCAGTCAATTGCGATACAGTCAAGTTAACTATACTTACAGTTAGTTGATTGTCCTGAATGCAAATTGACTGTAGTTTGTGGGATTGACTGCATTGACTGCAAGTCAAGTACAATAGGTGCCCACTTCAATGTGGGGCACGGGCCAAAGCAGTTGGCCATACAAGTTAGCGTGCAGACCGGCTAGCGGTCTGCCAAACTTAGAACTTACAACTATCACAACCACTTTTAATGCAGCACCAGTTACTTCGACCACAGATATTCGAATCGACTACGTTGCAACGATAACGGCCTACCAACGGCAACCCCGTTATTCAACTCCGGCCCAACCCGCTCATTAGCCCAACGAGGAACGAACGCCAACCGCGCCATCGCCGGCCCGCATTAGCTGGCCGGCACCCATCCTGCTGCCAGCGCCCTACACCTTCTTCGCGGCGTCCGGCCCGGACGGCGTCCGGGCGTCGTCCGCGGTGTGGCCTGCGTTCGGCGCGTTGCGGCCCTTGAACTCAGACTTTTTTAGGCTGTTAAGCGCGTCCTCCTCCCGGTCAAGGCCCTTGAAGCACCACCAGAACGCGGCGCCGCCGGCGGTGGCGATGATAGCCACGGCGCCGTAGTTCCAAACCCAGTGCGGGTCGCCGGCGATGGGCGTGAAGGCCTGGCCGAGCGCCGCGGAGACGGCGCTCATGCCCAAGTTGACGGCCATGACGATGGACTTCATGTTCTCGGGCGCCTTGCTGAAGGCGTACTCGAGCGAGGTGGTGTTGGTGAAAATCTCGCTGAGGCCGACGAGCACGTACGGCAGGCACTGAGCCCAGACGTTGATGGGCGCGAAGCACTGCGCCTCGCCGCTCTCCTTGCGGTCGGTCGTGTGGTAGCCGCAGGGAGAGAGCGTGTAGATGTAGTACTGCATAACGGCCGCGGCGACCATGGAGAGGGCCGAGAACAGGAAGCCGCAGGCCATGCGCTTCAGGGGCGTGAAGTTGTAGCCGAGCTTGCGCAGGCCGGGGTACACGAGGCGGTCGAGGATGGGGACCAGGATGACAATGCAGATGGGGTTGAGGTTCTGGATGAGGTCGTTGGGCACGCCGTTCAGCTGCATGGTCGTGGCTTGGCTGTGGAGTAGTCAGTACACGTTCCAAGCCCATAAGCGCAGGGGCCACACTCACGTCGTCAAGTTGTTGGTCATTTGGTTATATGCCAGGAAGAAGATGGGCAGGAACAGGAAGACTTTGCAAGCCTTCAGCCCGCGCCGAACCTCATCCACCCACTCGTCGTCGTAGGTCATCCACCTAGGCCGCCGATTCTCCGGGATCCTCGACGGGCGCACCACATCCCACGTGAACTCTCGCCGGAACTTGGACGGGTTGAAGAGATACCACCACTTGCCCCGCATTGCCATGCCAGACATGCTGAAGAACTTGCCCAGGACAGAGCCGGTGGGGGGACTGAGCGTGTAGCTCTTCTTCATGAAGAACAGAATGAAGGGGCAGAGGACGAAGAAGACGGTAGGCAGCAGGAATGCCAGCCAGAAGCCGACATAGAGTTCGACATAGACCATGGAGATCTGGCCGAGGAGCGAGCCGACATTGATGGCGAGGTAGAAGTACAGGAACAAGCGCGTGTTGGTGACGGCCGGGTCCACGATGACGCGCTCGCCTGACTTGATCGTCTTCACAAACATGCGGCGGTCGTGGTTCTGCTCGGCCAAGAGGGGCGCCACGTTGGCCTTGAATAGGCCTGTGCCAATGCACAAGGTCAGCATGCCCACGACGAAGGCACCCAGGGCGCGGTTCGGGTGGACAATGACGGCGGGCGAGGAGGCAACCACAAGAATCACGTGCGCTATTCGACGTAGTGGTCAGTCTACTTGTTGGTCTGGTTGTGTAGGGCAGGTAGGTAGGTGTCTTGGGAGGCACCACAGCCACGACGTCGGAAGACAGGTCCCAAGACAGGTTCCCAGCGGGATCTGGCTGACCTAGCATGCCGACAGCGATGGCTATGTGGATGGTCTTGTAGCGGCCGAGCTTGGCATCAGCGACCCAGCCACTGTCAGGTCTCGTCAGCCTCTATCTTGCGCGTGTTGAGCTGTCGGGTTCGGATGAAAACGAACCCAAAGAGAGGAAACAGGTAGGCGATGAACTGGTTCGTAAGAGAGATGCCCTGGCCAGCGCGACTGCCCAGGCCCAGAGCGCCGGACTGGCCTCCGTGGTTGTGGCCAGCACCAGTGGTGGACCCGGCCGGGAGCTGCTGGACGACGAAGTTTGTGTAGAGGATGCTGCTGCCGTAGTAGGAAAAGCGCTCGGCGAACTCGCAGATAGCGACGGTGAAGGCAGCCCACTCGATCTTGCCCGAGACCCTGCGGAGAGAGTGCAGCTCCTCGTCGGTTGGCTTCTCGGCGCCGTCATCACCGTCACCGTCGCCGACGAGGCCATTGTCGACATCGGAGGAGGAGGCGGGCGCAACTTGGTGGGCGGTTTTGCAGTCCATGCTGCTTTTGCCGTCAGCTCGATCAGAATCCACGGGTTGCCCCATTGTGGCGATGAGCGCTGCACGGGGGTGATTACTGATGGGAGGGAGGTGGAGGGCAGAGGTGGAGGTGGAGGTGGAGGTTGATGGTTGATGGTTGATGGAAGGTGGAGCAGCGATAACGGTCTGGCCATCCATTACAGCATGTACTTACTATGTTATGTACATGGTGCGTACTGTACATAGTGTTGTCCTGTGACTACCTACCATTTGCTAGGCTCACAACGCGAGACCTCGCAGGATGAAATCGCACTTCGATGTCATGGGCCATAGCGCTGCACGTATTTATCTAGTTGTACTTCCGAATTGAAAATGTGTAGCCTATCACATACTGTATCACAGGCCGTTGGTGACTTCGCACCTGTTGCGGTGCCGTGGACTCTTGGCACGGGTCCTCAGTGTTCTATCAGTGTTCTAGCGCTATTCCACGCAGCTTCTCCAGTGGCCCCACCTGCTATTAGAGCAGTAGAACACCACCCTACGTCATCCCGACACCTTCTTCGAGCTGACAGACTGCATCGAGTGTGCAGCCGCTGTCTCAGATCGGATCATTCTTCGCCGAGGCAAAACACACACAAACACACACAAACAAACACACACACACACACAAACAAACCATTGTTTCACAACGGATAAGGCCACGTGGCGAATATTACTTGAACCGAAAGAATGCTCCAGCTTGGCAGATACCACATGGACACCACACAGGATTGGCAACAAGGAGCACAATCAAGTCTGTACCTGCCTAGGCGCTGTTCTGATCAAACTGTAGTATTGATTGTTGTAAGGAAGAGAAACTAGAATAGGGAGCTCAGCCGTACAGAAGTAGGCTTATGCCAGTAAAGGCTAGTGCCAGTGTCCCTGCAAGGTATACCCTGCAACAGGCGCAGCCCCAGCCACCCCGAGCGCAATAGAGATCAATTCAAGACTATTTGGTCTGTACTGGAGCCGTCTGTATAGTAGTAGACAAAAGGACAGCCGAACCGAGGCCTCCCGTACTCAATAATCCTTTGTATGCAGTAGTGCAATGGCCAATATGCAGTAGCCAATAGCCATGAACAGATCCAGACTCTTGCACGGACGAGCGGCCGCTCCGTTCGCCCCCACGCGTTCTTCTCTCCAGGGTGGGACCGGGTCGTACCGAGGCCACGCGCGGCCGCCCAAGCGGCTTGCAGCGTCGTGAGGCGGCGGACTGGGGGCGCGCAGGCTGTGCGGGCAGAGGCAGCGCTGCGCCGTGCCGCTGCTGCTATGGTGTGGCTCGCTGCGGCCCAGTCCTCTGCTGTCTCGATGGGACGGCCGGATGGGTGCCAGTTGTTGGGCTTGTAGCTTTGACTGCTGCCTTTGCTGTGCTGGGGACAGCAGCCGTTCGCTGGCCTGTGGTCTTGCGTGGTAGGAGAGCGGAGGAGTGCGCTTGTGTTGTTGCCGGCTGCCAGCGCCACCAAAGCTGGCAGGAGGATGCTGATAGGGAGGGACGGAGAGTGGCAAGCTGTGGGGTTGGTCATTCGCAGAAGTGCTGCTCAGCGCAGGCGCGTAACGGGCGGGAGATGGTAGACTGATCAAATGCTTCTTGCGCGATTGGTTGTTGCCCTGGCCGTAGTCGTATCTGCTAGCCCTGGCTGAGTGGGTTGGAGGCCACCCAACGGCGCTTTGGAAGTTGTCAAGGTGGGGGGGCGTGTGCTGATGCAGGGGAACAACTCCCATTCCAAGCCTGTGATTGGGCGCGTCGGGGCCTTGGCCAGCCAGTGGGTAGTCGTCAGACATCCTCGGCGCGGCCTGCGTAATGTCTCGTGACCAGACGGGCATCCCTTCAAGGCTCGGCCTGCCAGAGGCTGGTGTGTACGTGTACGTGTGCGTTCGTTGCCTGATGGGCTTCGCTTCGCGATCAAGCCGGGGATGGCGTGGGGTGTGCGCTCGCCGCCTGATGGCGCTGCTGTGGCCGAACTCGCCGTGCTGGCAATCCCTCGCCATGAAGACTTCCCGCTCCGGCCTGCCAAGATCAGGACCCTCCGAGGGCCCCTGGTGTGGAGATTGGATGTGATCTCGTATCTGGGGTTCAGGGCCTTGTCCAGGGTCTGATGGGTACATGTTCTGACTGTCGGGGTCCTGAGAGTCGGCATGGGTTGTTGCGCCAGTGGGTTGAGAAGCAGCAGGTTGATAGCCAAGAGTGCTCGGTCCGGCTTGCTCAGGAAGGGGAGGGAAGCCATGCCTGTCACCAACACTGGATGAGTAGTCGTCATCTCTGTCCTGAGAAAGTTCGATGGGTAAGTCATGAGGCCTACAATTCCTTGTCAGTACAAGTTTCTCCATGAGATCTTTCGGAAAAGGGCCATACTTGGGCTTCCAAGGGGGAGTTGTCGGTTGCCATGAACGATCCTCCAGTGAATGACCATAGTCCCACAGACCATTACCCTCTTGGAGAGGGTAAGTCTTCCTATGGTGATTGATGTGATTGTACATGCTTTTTTTGGTTGTTCTGTGATGTAGGCTTGGGGTGATTCCAGTAATTTCTCGTGCTTGACTGGCCATCTTGGCGAGGCCCCTTTTTTTATGATGGTGGTGGTCCTTGGACATTTTACAAATGAAACCAAAGTAGAGCGGGAGAAAACTGAGCTTTATGGCTCAAAATTGTGTATCCACTTGTCCACGGAGAGTATTCCCATGATCCAAGGAGCAAAGCCACGCCACGAGAGCCATGACACTGCCGTTTCATGGCGTGGCCATTGCCAGCCATGAGGCTTGCCATGAGGATTTTCCTTCATGACTGGCAATGCCATGGCCACGCCGTGACCAAGTTTTTGTGACGAGTCATCAGCCATGAGCCACGCCAGAAGAATTTTTCTCCATGGGAGGCAATGCTATGTATGGCCATGTTATGAAGCCTTATGAAAATGGGGCGTGGCAGCTATGGCCCCCACAAAAGTCATGGCGTGGCCTGGTGTGGTGTGGCAGGCTTTGGCTCCTCCAGAATCACATCCTCCGGGCAACCAAACTGTTCAAGTGACTGCACCCTTCCCCTTTCCCTTATCTGCAAATCTCTGACAACTGCGCACTTCTGGTGACTCAGGCACGTCCTTCCTTGCTGTCAGTTTCTTGGATCACGCTGCCACTGCTTCTGAATAAGACATGGCCAAAATCTTGGAAGTCACAGACAAGTTGAAGCCTTGAAGGACAGTTCTTTTTTCAGGGCAGGGATAGTAGACTCAGGCAAAGAGCATGTATGTCCTTCATGGCAATCATAGTACTGGGCAACTGACAAGGTTGCCTGGAGTAGACACCCAGTAATCATACCTACAATGTATCAAGCTAGAGCAGATACCTGGTAACCCTGGAACATATTGGCTGGGTGATTTTGGAAGGCTACGGCACAAGTTGTATCCAAGGTCAGCTGACGAACTGGTTGGACGTATTTATATGCCTAGTGGCATCTGCCAGCCCCCCCGAATCGAGTTACCTCTGAAGGCCATTTTCCCAGCATGATCATTTGTATCCAACCCAGCAAGGGTATTACCAACATAATCAGCCCGCCACAGTCACACAACCAGAAACGTGCGCAACTGTACCAGGTTCCAAGTCCATGCTGTCCTATGTAAGGAGGCTACCAGTTATCTACCACCCAGTCATTTGTTAGCCACGAGATATGGAAACTACTACCGGAGTTTCCGAGAAAAATGACTCAACTTGGGTGATGAGAGCTTGATTATGCTGTGTAGTGCCCTGCCCCAGGGCACTCATGATTCCAGCCTTTCCTCCATGCCTGCAGCACCAGCTCTTTCTTGTCTTGGCTGTACTTTGGAGGCCCTTGATTCTCCGACTTGTTGTTGCTAGGTGTGTTCACCATGCCCCAACAGCTGAAAGTGCCCGTCGATCACACAGTGGCTCCTTTACGGTGCGACAGGTGCCGGACCAGTTGCTAGACCATTTGATGGGCCGTTGGGGGGTGCAGCTCCCCCCGATGGCGGCGGCGGCACCAGCGGTCCCTCCACGTACTGGCCATACCCCCCTCCGGCGCTGACATACAGCTGGCGCGTGTTGGACCGCATTTGGTTGATGATGCTCGTGACAGACTGGACCTCGGTAGCGATTGCCTGCTCCAGCTCGCGGCCCCCATCCAGCTCGCGCAGGGGCCCCACGATCCACAGCTCGCGGATGCGGCGGGTCAGGGCCAGCAGGTTCTCCACGCCCTTGATCTAGACGGTTGTGTTCAGTCTGCAGTGACTAGAATGCTGCGTGGGGCGGGGGCCGAGAAATGCGCACCAGTCGCTGTGTCTCCAGCTGCATGGCCATGCTGTTGTGGGCGGCGTGGCCGATGGAGACCTTGTTGGTGATGCGATCGGTGGCGACGAGAACGAGAGCGTGGTAGGCCTGGAGGATCTCGGCGACGGTCTCGCCCTCGCGGACTGAAAATGCGCAGGCGGTGAGCGACTGGCTGACTGGCTGGCCGGCTCATTACGCGGAAGAGCGAAGACCATGGGAGGGAGGACAAGCGCTAGGCTGGGCGAGCGGAGCAGAAGAAAGGCTTACACAGGAGAGACGACGCCGCGGCCTGCTGCTGGTTGCGATCCATCATGGCTGCTCAAGAAGAGATCTCAGGGACGGTGGGGGGCGACAGTGGAAAGAAGAAACTGGGTAACGCCGAGTTCGGTTGTGAGGGCGGCAGCAACCTTGCAGATCCTTGCAGGCACAGTCGAAGTTTGCTTAGTCATCACAGGCTGCCCCGCCAAGTTGATTTCCCTGTCGCGTCGAGCCGTGTTTCCGCGCTTACTTGTTTTTCTCTACGCGCTGCCTGGAAGACCACTGCATGATGAAAACATTCGACATTCGCTGGTTACCACTGCCCATCATCGCAGAATGTGGAGTTACGGTGGAGCAGATGGCACTTTGTACGGGTGGTTTCAGGAATGCCTGGCCTAAAGACCCCGTTCCAGCACGGCAATCACGCTGCAACGAATCGTTCATGAAGCTTGGAAGTGACCATGATCCAACAAATGCACTGTCATGGTCCGCAGATGTCGACAAAGGACGACTAGCCCTCATCACCGGCACCGTCTGCGCCATCTTCCGCATCCTCGTTATCGCCCATGAGATCCTGCTCTTGGACCTCGGTGGCCTTCGGCTTCAGTTTGGGATCGTACCTCTCCTTGGGCTCCTGAGCAGCACTGAAGCCGTGTGCTGTCAACCATAGGAAGATGTCCGTGTTGAAACTGTCGAGCTGGCTGAGGAAGACATGGAATCTGCGGTACTGTCAGTGGCATACCACACGCACGGGGCAGAAGAACAAGAGCTACTGACGACGCCTCTTTCTCTTCTGTATCCCAGATCCGCTTGTAGATCATTCTGTGCTTGAACTCGTTGATCTTGTCCTCGCTCTTGTCGAAGTTCAAGGGCTCCAGGTCCAAGTCGTTCGTTGCCTTCCTGCTGTAGTTCTCAAACACGGGCCTCTCCAGCAACAAACCAAGGCCCGGCGCCTTGGGAATACTAATCCTCTTGGGGCCGTAGCTCTCTTGAATGCGGGCCAGCGGCATCGCACACCGCACCGTCAGCACCGCCATGGCGACCATCTTGCGGATCTGGTGCATCATGAAGCTCTGCCCGTGGACCTTGAGCGAGAGCCACTCGGTGTCGCGGATCTGGATCGGCTCCGGGTTGACCTCGAAGGAGCGGATGACGCGTTTGGCCGAGGGGTCCTTGTAGGGCTTCTGGATGGTGTAGTTGTGGAAGTTGTTGGTGCCGACATACATGCCGAGCGCGTCTTGGAGCTGCTTCACGCGCTGGGCGGTTACGCGATATCGGCGCTTGGCGGTGATGTAGGCACTTTTGATTTCTTTCAGCGCGATCTCGACAGGTGTGGGCTGGTACTGGGGCTTCTCGGCGGATGCAGCGGCGCCGTCCCCTATGGGGGCGTCGGCAGTGGGGATTGCCTCGGCGGGCTTCTCGTCGATGTCCACAGCCTGGTCCACAGCCTGGCTGGGTTCTTGCGTTGTCGCGGTGTCGTCCTCGGTCTGGATGTCATCAGGCACAGCACCTGTAACGAGGGACTTGTCTCCAACGGCCGTCGCGTTCTCGGATTTGCCTCCAGGGACTTCCTGTCCGTCCTTCACCTTGGCCTTCTTTGGCGGCGAGTCCTCCACCTCGTCACCCGCCTTGCGCTTTGCAGATTGGTTCTCAGGCTCTCCCTCCTCGGTCTTGACGGCATCTGCACTCTCGTCTTTCGCAGCTAGGTGATCTGAAGCATGCATAAGCTTGAGGACTTCCTGCCGTGTGGCATCGTCCAGGCTGTCGAGGATTGGCTTGATGTCGTTTTTCTCCACCTCCTCCCAGAAGTCCTTGACATCGTGCCAGGCCTTCAGCAAGGTATCCTCGTATACACCCGTGTCTTTCGCAGCCTCGATGACCTTCTTGCCGAGGAAGGTCTGTGGGTGAGGAGGTAAGAGCGTGTAGCTAGGCAGCAGATACTCGTACCACCGCGAGTCGCAAGCCTGGTAGCAGTTGAAGGCGTTGTTGGTCCGCTGGATCGACCACACGCGGATCTGCTCGGGCAGCTTCGCGTTGATCTTGTCGACAATGTCGGCGTCCTCGATGGTGAGCTTGAGCGATATGACGTTGCCAGCGGCGTGCACACCCTTGTCTGTCCTGGCGCAGCGCACGAAGCTCGACTTCTTGGGGTCGTCGGCGTTGCGCTTCTGGATGGCACCGGCAGCGACGAAGGCGCCAAACAGGTCGCCCTCGATCGTCTTCTCGTGGTGGTTGATCTGCATGCCCTTGTAGCCCGTGCCCGCGTAGCCGATCAGCACAGCGACCTTCTTCTTCGGCCGGCGGTCCTCGGCAGCGATCTCCTCGGCGGTGAAGGGAATGCTCATCATGGATGGTTTCTTGGTGCGGAAAGCATTGTCGCCATTGCCGTCGCCATTGCCGTCGCCATTGCCGTCGCCATCGCCACCGGTGGGCTTGCTGCTGCGGCGTGGGCCTAGACGTCCTCCTCTATGCGTCGTGTCAGCTGGTCGGGCTCGTTGGACAGTTCACCCCCAGCAGAGGATGCAAAAGGTGGGGCACGTGCTCCGAGATACGTACCTGGAGTCGCTCCATCGGCCGCGCGCGCCACCACGGCCTCCCCATGCAGCGTGACGGTCTCCGCCCCGACTTCCAAAGCCGCCATGCCGTTGATTGCTGTGTCTGCTGGATTTTGGGTTGCGATCGGACTGTTCGCTGCCGGTGGGCGCATCTGACTGAGTACCTGGGGTAGACATTGCTGCGGAACTGATGTTGAAAGTGAAGGTGGTGGTGGGTGTGCCAAGTTACGTCGGAGTTGGAGAATTGACTTGGTGGGGTAGAGCAGGGTGCAAGTAGTGTATATATCCACCAAATTGCACTCGCGCTAGTGAGAGTAGAGGATTCAAGGGTGAACCGCTTTGTACCCCGGTACCCCTCCGTAGGTGTATTGCTCCTACCATATCCATATGCCTGCCAAGACCTGAAAGACTGGCTATTTTTTTTTTTTTTTTTTTTTTTTTTCGTGGTCAAGTGGTGGATGTATTGTTCTAGGTTTGGCAGACCGCTAGCCGGTCTGCACACCAATTTGTATGGCCAATTGCTTGGCCCGTGCCCTAGTGTGAAGTGGGCGCATACTGTACCTGACTTTACAGTAGACCCACAAAACAATACACTCAACTTGCAGTCAGTACAGACAACTTACGTACAGTAAGGTTGACACCTCTACTCATAAAACGAAACCATAACTAAAGCTTTTGCCAGAAATCGAACCTTAAGCCAGCCTTCCAAACAACGCCTTAAGGTACTCTATAGTTTAGAGACCCGTAATATTGTACGGGCATGAAAGGACCTGTAAAACAACTCAAAAAGTGTAAAAGAAAGTAAAGAGGTACACGACTAAACGGGTGATGTGCCGAGAAAAGTCTTCCGTGGACAGCCGAAGGTTTCCAAAGTAAAGTTAAAGGCAAAAGCCCCGCTAAACGGGCGGGGCGCCGATATAGGTGGTGACGATTCAAAATAAGTAAATAAATAGAGCCGTCATATGCAAGCGTTTGTAGTAAAGGTCTTTTTTTTTAAAAAAAAGACCTTCAAACGTAAAAGGGACCAGACTTTAGTTGCATCGAAATGCAAGTCTGGAGGGCTACGTTGGCACAAGTAACGAGGGACGGAATCGTTGTTTGTGAGGGCTGTTCTCTGGATGCACCGCTACGCGGGCGGTGCGCCGGGCCGACGACGATCTGCACAGCCAAAAAGGGGTCGCCGGAAAAGATTCAAATGGTGATAGAGCCGATTAGTGATATTGGGGTGGAATAGGGTGCATGTGAAGTGATGGTGTTGAGAACGACTAAAATGAAATAATTTCTGGGAAGTGGGCACTGTTAGGGTTTACAGTGTAGGCCCCTTGCCTCTCTTAACAAGGTGGTCCGTGCACTTATGCCAAGAAAGTTGATGTAAGGTCGAAGATGGTAGGCTGTTGTTGTGGCGTAGGACGGCCAACGTGAGGAATTGTATTGATATATACCCACGCACACAGTAACATTTTTACTTCTTCACCAAGATTACGTGGCATACGCATGCATATCCACTGGACGTGCTGTGCTGCACATGAATCCACCGTGGTCTCGATCAGTCATGTTTTTGCCCTGCCTATCGAGAAGCGACCTGGCTGGTGGGCCTCGACGCTCGGGGAGATGAGCGAGCTCGGCGTGTGCTATCGTACTGCTCATGATCGGTGGTGGGGGGCGGTCGGGCTCGGCGGCCGCAGGCTCGGCGCTCGACACGAGCACCGGCTCCAGGCTGTGGCTGCTGCTGCTCTTGGCTGGCATGGGTCTGCTGGACATGACCGGTGGGGCCTTGATGATGATGATGATGATGATGATGATGATGATGATGATGATGATATGATGTGCTTGGCAGGGGTTCAGGCTACTGGCGACCATTCTGAGATCACGGATCATGATCATGCGCCTCGGTTCAGCGGTCGTTTGCAGGCGAGCCACCAAAATGAGTGGATTCCAAGATGGCCGTGGTACTTTCCCAGTAGCTGCAGCATCTTATTGCAATATCATGCCCAGCTGGGACCTTCACGGTACTCATGGGCTGGGAGTGTAATATCATGCTGGGTTCTACTGTACGTCGTCCACGGCACGCACCCGGATTTTTATAGAAATAGAAAACGCACCGGCGTTGCATGACCCAGTCAAGTCATGCATGCGTGTGTCGGTGACTTGAACTGGTTGTCCAAGAACTTGGGGGTAGTTCGAATATTCTGAATATTCTGAATAATTATGTATCATGGGTATCTCCGTCACTCGTTATCGACATACATACAGAAGCGTCGCCGTCCTTTACGTAGCTCGCTCAAATCCAGCCCGGCGGCTTATCGTCGGGTGGCGCCTTGTCCGCGATGGGATCGTGCCACCAGCCTGCCGCACAATACCCAGGCGGGCCCGGGCTGCCGTCCGCCGGGCTCGCGCCGCTCTCGGAGGCCGCCGTCGCCGGCACCGTCGCCCGCGGCACGGGCGTCGAGTCCGCCTCCACCGGCG
This sequence comes from Anisogramma anomala, assembly GCA_038502455.1. Lineage (NCBI taxonomy): Eukaryota > Fungi > Ascomycota > Sordariomycetes > Diaporthales > Gnomoniaceae > Anisogramma > Anisogramma anomala. The sequence goes on along the minus strand of JASMMZ010000003.1, from coordinate 14,783,588 downwards.
TCCTGACCTCGTCGCCGGGTAGCTCGTACGCCTCCTCCTGCGGCGGCCGGTCGTGCGCCCAGCTGGACCGCGCGGTCGCGCCGGTCATCTGCCGCGACAGGATGGACGACGACTCGATCGTCGACGCCCCCCCCACCGTGCCCTGCCGCGACAGCAGCGGCGATGCCACCGTGGAGGACGCCCCTCCTCCTCCTCCTCCTCCTCCTCCGCCGCCACCGCCGCCGCCTTGTAACGTGCCCATGATCTGCCGCTCCAGCTGTTCGTTGATCGTCGTCGGCGGCCCCTGGCCCGTGCCGCCCTGCTGCTGCTGCTGCTGCTGCTGCTGCTGCTGCTGCTGCTGCTGCTGCTGCTGCTGCTGCTGCTGCTGCTGCTGCTGGTGGTACATGCCCAGCGCGTTAGGCGGCTGCACCGCCGAGACGGGCGAGGGCAGCCACGTGTTGTTGTTGTTGTCCATGCTTCCGAGCGTGCCCAGGCCCTGCTGCGACGTGGGCGACGGCCAGTGCGTGAGGTGCTGCCCGCCGGGGCCCGGCGAGAGGCGCTCGTCGCCCTGCGCGACGATGTCCAGCCGCAGCCGCAGCGGCGACAGCGGCGCCAAATGTGGCGCCGGCGGCGCCGGCGGCGGCGGCGCGGGCGCGGCCAGGAGGAGGCGGCCCGGGTGGTGCAGCAGCAGCGGCTTGTCGCCGCCGCCGCCGCGGTAGCGCGCCGCCGCCTGCGCCTCCCGCAGCAGCGCCTTGTCCTTGCGGCGCTTCTGCAGCAGGACGACGAGGCAGACGAAGCAGACGATCATCAGCGTGCCCGCCACGCTGGCCGTGATGGCGCCGACCTTGGCGCTCCCGTACACGTCGTCGTTGATGCTCCCATAGGTGACAGCGGCGGCGGGGGGGGGGGCGCCGTCGTCGTCGCCGCGCCCGGGGTCGCCGTGGGCGTGCTGGCGGCGACCCTGGCGGTGGTGGTGAAGGTCGTCAGGCGGCCGGCGCTGCTCGTCGTGACGGTGCTGGTCACCCGCCTGCTGGTGGCGGCGGCGAAGAAGGCGGCCTCGGAGACGACCAGCGGTGTCTTGGTATTGGAGCACGAGCTCTGCAGCAGATCCCACACCTGGGCCAGGACGCCGTCGCCCTGGGCCCCCGTGCACGCGGCGGTGTTCAGCACAAAGTTGGCCGTGTTGCCGCACAGGCAGTCGTTCTCCTCGGCCACAGTGGCGCCCTGGCACCCGGACAGGGCCGCGGCGTCGGCGAGGCATGGTCGGGTCGCGGGCGGGTAGGCGGAGAAGTCGAGCGGGATCGCGGACCGCACCGGCGCCAGGGCGCTGAGGATGAGGAGAAGAGTAGACGGCGGGAGCAGTGACGACAACCTCATCGTGCTGCCCTTTGCATCGGTTGGTTCGATCCCATCTATAGCAGCACGGGGAGTGCGAGAAGCAGGAAGCAGGAAGCAGGGAGCAGGGACCGTCGACGCAGAACGGCTTGGGCGAAGCATGGTAGGATCAGGAAAGAAGTTGGAAGGAGGAGGAGGACTCGGAGGAATTCACGCAATGACGACCATGGTCTCCTTTGCGTCGCCGGGCGCTGGAGAAGACTGAACACGAACCTGAACCTGAACCTGTCCACGGGCATTGACGGGGCATTGATTGGCAAAGAGCCCAAGACTCCAAGCGGCCGTGGCCACCAACTCGCAACTGGCAACTCGCAACTCGCGTGTCGTGCGCGGCCACGAGTCATGGTGCCTTGATTGACAATGGAAAACGCCGCCGAACTCGTCGGCTGCCCCAGCCTGGTTTAATTAAGGCGCCTTGTGCGTGTCTCTGTACCCTCTTTTGGCCCCTCCACAAGGCTGATTCGATGTCTGGATCCTCCGCGGATAGAGTGTCGTTTGGCTGCGAGTCGGGCCTCACAGGGGATGGACCATTTCATTTCACACGGTTCATGCGACGAACACTATGTCCATGTCCATGTCCATGTCCATGTCGGGCACTCTTTTGCCGCCGGAGGGAAAGTCGTGGTGAGCAACGAAACTCGAACCTCGGGCCCGGTCTCGCCGCTGTCGGCCATATTCTCACGGTATCCTCACGGTATCCTCACGGAGCACTCACGGAGCAGCAAGTGGCATTCCTCGCTTACCATCTACTTCAGACTCGGCCACTCACCGTCGTCAAAAGCCGGTGGGACGTGTCCACACACACACCCCCCTCATTTTGAAATCACATCCACAGCCAGCCTCGCCTCCATCCTGCGAGGTCGAGGTCCCCTTCGAGGTCCCCTCCATGACGCCAGGGCGGCGGGGCCATGACTCGGCCCTGCTTCCACCAGCCTTTCGTTTGTTCTTCCTTCTCTTGTTTTTTGCCGGTAGCTTTCACGGCCTTCGCTTCTTGACGAGAGCTTATCGCCATGCCAGGTCGCTTCCCGTCCCGTCCACCACGTGGAGCGATGCTCGCGTCTGTGCTTCCCTGTCTGTGGTCATGTCATCGGCCCAAGGTTTGGATGAAGTCACGCCGTATAACCTTGATCTTGTGCTGACATTGTCTACAGGAACGCCTGGATGCCAGTGGCCACCAGCCATATCATGTTAGTCAGGCCCTGCGTCAGTCGTTTCTCATCTATTGCTTGGCAGAACAAAACGAGGCCTCTCGCGTCAGCCACGAGAGGGAACCCAGCCAGCCGGAAGACGACCATCTACATGGGCAGCAAGCTCCCGACGGCCTTGGTCCAAGAAATCAGCCAATCTCCCCCCCTCCCCCCGCCCGATGTGGCCAGCAGGCAAAGGCGCGGTGGCAACCACTCGACCGGTTGTCTTCTCGTCTGCACTAATGAGCTGCAGGAAAGTAGTCACGCACAAGCACACAGGCCCAATGTGCTGAAACATACCAAGAGAGGACCGACGATATACGATATGGGAAAGACCTCAACGCAACAGCTGCGGTGGCAGCAGCGTCCTCGAATGACCTCGGGACGCCCTTTTCCCTGCATGCCTCCTATGAGCGCGGAATGGCTCAAGAAACGCTATTTTGTCGACTAACAGCACACAGCACCGTGGTTGTTGCGTCTGAAGGGATGTGTTAGCTCGTGAACCGTCGCCAAGTTAGCAGCGCAAGACGCGCAACGTTGGCCAGCGCCCCTGCGTTAGGGTCTGTTCACACCCACGCCGCCGCTCATCAGAGCATCTAGCTTCGATATCCGGAGGCTGGCTGTCGACCGATCCTCCCAGGTAGCTGCAGTGCTGCAGCCGAGTTCCAACGCACGCGTACATCGGCTGATGGCTATCGAAGACACAGGTCTTGCCATCTTTCATGCCCGGCGGCGTGATGAAGGATGGCACATGGCTATAAGGAATGCCATGTGCCATCCTTCATGTCCGCCGCTTCTTCCTCCTGATCTCCATGGTTGGCTCGTTCTTGAAGCGCACGCCTTCGAACTGCTTTGGTCCACACCACACCGTCTTTGCCGTCCCACATTCGTTCAGGACAATACGCCTTATTTCGAAGTTCAGACACACTGCGTGCTAGACACTCTCGTTGATCGTTCAAAATGCATGCCGGCCACACCCTCTTCCTTCTCCTGTCCTCGGGCCCCGTCCTGGCCTCGGCAGCCGGTCTCCTTCCGACCTGGCCGGCCCTCGCCCGCCGCGCCGAGCTGTGCAACGTCACCGGCTACGCCGACACGGACAACAACTACTTCCAGAGCGCGAGCCGCGCGCTGACGTCCTACGCCGGCTGCTCCGCCCGCTGCGCCGGCCAGCGCCGCTGCAAGAGCTTCGGCGCCAGCCGCGGCGGCGTCTGCCTGCTCTTCGACGAGCCGCTGGCCGGGAACTTCCGCGCGAGCCGCCGCGCGAGCGTGGCCTACTCGGACGTGGGCTGCGTCCGCCCGCCGCCCGCGCCCTCCGCGACGCCCGCGCGGCCCACCGCGCCCACGCGCACGGCCGCGAGCACCACGACGCGCCCGACGCTGGCGCTGGCCCCGTCGCCGCCGCCGCCGCAGCCGACCGACACCCTTCCCACCGGCACCGCCGCCGCCGTCGCCGCCAGCGTCACGCCCACGTCCTCGGCGGCGGATGCCACGGACGGCGCGGGCGACCCGGGCCCGACCGCGGCGCCCACCACCACCACCACCGGCAGTCTCGCGTCCAACAACGGCACCGCCGGCGTTCTCGCGTCCAACGGCACCACCACCGCGGCGGCGTCCGTCGTGAACACGACGACGACGACGACCAGCGCCGTGGCCGGCCCGGGCCGCCGTGTGCGCCGCGGCCTGCCCGCCGTTGTGCTCGCGGGACGCGGATGATCGCGTCGGTGCGGCGGACGTGGTTGCGCGGCGCCTGGCGCGGGCTGCAAACGATCGCTCGGGAGACGCTTGCTGGTTCTGCTGCTGCGACGTGCACGGCGGTCTTTTTTTTTTTGCTGTTGGACGTTCCAGCCTTGGAGGAGCTCGACGGGTTTTTAAATTCGTATAGCCGCTTGCTGTTTCCGTCTGGAGACGCAAGTTGTGCACTTTATTTGTATTCATATCAGTAGTATTTATTGCAGATCATCTGATCAACCGAAACGCAGCAAACGCTGGAAGCATAGTTTCTAGACCACTCTTGATTCTCCGACATGCTGTAAGGCGAACTTTACTTAAAAAGCCATGTTATAGTACATTTACATTGTTCACGGTTTGAAACATGGTACTAACCCGTGCCACGATGCCGATTCAACACCTTTGCTAGCAATGAAATACTTACTGTTGGAACAGTAGTCAATTGCAGTACAGCCAAGTCAACTGTACTGACTGAAAGTTGACTGTATTGGCTGCAAGTCAAGTACAGGGAGTGAGCAGTTCAGCTTAGGGCACGGGCCAAGCAGTTGCCCATACAGATTTGTGTGCAGACCGGCTAACGGTCTGCCAAACTTAAAAGTAACACAATCACCACTTTCAATGCAATACCAGTTACTTCGACCACAACTCAAAACACATAAAAGCTAGGTAGAAAAAGAAGCTACTTTCCGGTTGTTACGCTTTATTTAGGTAAGATAAAGAAAAAAATCCGACGAAATACCCCTATATGTTATACAGTTATTTGCAGTAGTAAATACAGAAACCTTATAAACTATACAGTTGTTCGCGGTAATCTATATATAATAACGGTATCGCCATCGAAAATAACATTTTTTTATTAGACTATACTTGAAAGAAAAAGCATTCAAATTAACCGCCGAAAAATCTTATATTCCTCAAATCATCAAATTCTTTAAGTTACCAAATTAGTAAATAGCTAAAACTATTACTATAAATCGCGAACTACGAATGACTAAGTCCTTACACCGCTTCAAATGACAATTTCGATGATAAAAAACCTATAAATTACAATCTTACATCAATTTTTTCTTCTGCACTACACCAATATTTTCCCTTACAAAACCTCAAAATAGTTATCGAAAACGCTAAAATCGATATCGATACCGACCCAGCAAAAAAACCTAGGATTTATGTTCGTTAAATACTATAACGATGATTTATAACAAACGAACGTTAACAAAAACTTAACCTCTAATCACTTAACCAAATACATTGATTATTTTATCCTTGATTTAAATCAAACAGGATTTAACTAAAAACTTAATATATTCGACGATTTCTGCAAATAATTGGATAAGTGGACCATGAAAATATAGAAAACAATAAATAGCCAAATTAAAACCAAACTAAAGGTTAAACTATACAAACAAAAAATCAACCTTTCAATAAAAAAAAGGAAAAAGGTTACTTTAACTAATGTATTATATAAAAACACTTACTAAATACGTAGAAATAAAGGTAAAAGTATTGTTAACAATAATATCCTTTAATACTTCTACTCACGTTCTCAAGATTTTACCCAAACATAAATAAGTATTTTAAATCTTTTCAATCAGAGGCTTTAAAATCCTAACGACCCTATTAATGATAAACACTTGAATAATTAAAACGTTATAAATTCTGAAGTCCATCAATTGATTAAGTAAAAACCTTACCAAAAAAAAGCTTATTATCAATGTGATCATTACTAAGTCTATAAAAATCCTTAAATTCCTTAATACGTATAATTCCAGTAACTTCGCTAGGAATATCTGGCCTAATTATAGGGAAGGAGTGGCTTTATAAGCAAACCTATTATAAGTATAGACATTAATTTCTTCCCCTTAAATCCTATTCAAGGTAACTACTTTATCTACTAGAATTACATATAATACCCTCAACACACTTAATTAAGAAACCAAAAGGGCTTATACAACTAGTATAATACTTTTCTCATTGAAATATTGCCATTAAATACAAAATATATAACAATTACAACTTTCGGAGAAAAAAATGGTACTATAAAGAGAATTATGATAGTAAACTATATAACCTCTTGAACGTTAAATTATAACTATTTATTAACATTTGCCGTCGAATAAGAATAGAGTTACTTGGTTTCTATTTGTTATTTTTCTATATCTTTAGCAGCTAACCAAAAAATATTGCCTTTAATGTTTAACGAAATTCCTATCGTTTTAGGAGATTTATAAGGTTTTATATGTCACCCTGAATACAATATTAATCACGCCTAATATCACATAATCTGGAATATCATTAAATAGTCTTATATATTAGAATACAAAAGAAAGTTGGAGAACGAAATGGATCTCCTTGATCATATTCTCAACAAATTAATATTCTATTAATCAGAGTTAGGGAATATAAAAGCTGGTGAAAATCCATTACAACAATACGTCTGTTAGGTTATCACAGTCTACAAGGAATTTCAATAAACTCTATAATACCTTAATATTACCTATAATTTGTTTTTCGCCAATTACATTGCTTTTTTACAACTGTGATAATATAAGTTCCACGTTGAATTAATATATACTCTAAAGCTTACAACTTTATCGACAATAATAAAAACTCCAAATAAATCTATTTTATAGATTGCAAGTATGATAAATCCAAATAATTCGATTAACAAAAACCTTGACTTGAAATCATGAATAGAAAAATATGTAAAAACGAAGATACTCCTCCTTAAAATCATCAAATCAACCCCATAAATCTCCTTAAAATAACTTGAAAAAATTCTAAATCCGTAAGGAACGAGATTTTTATTTGACACGTTAAATTATTGTCGAATCTAAATAAAAACACATTATTTTTTAAGTTTAATACCCTTTTACTTCTAACAAGGAATGCATTAAACACGTTATAAAATTGAAACATATAGAGGTGAAATATAAGAAAAATATTCCTGAAACTATTGTTGAAGTTACTACGCAAGAAGATATTGTATAGGCTCGTAGATTCAAGAATACTAGAATTTACATGGGAAACTCTCTGATATAATCAAAAGAATCCTCATAGAGATCTCAATTATCTCGATCAAGACTCTGTACTAGTCAATACTAATACCTTGTACTAGTAAGTACTAGTATGCAGGTGTTATTTTCATCTCGATCCTCCGTATTATTCAGTACTAGTACCTCGCACTATTAAGTACTAGTGCTTTTATACTAGGAAAAACTAGTTTACAAGTATCTTCTCTATCTCGATCCTTTTATTCCTTAGTATACTATTCCGTAATCTTCTCACTAGTATTCCTACTAGTGCTCCGGTGAATATCCTCATCTCTAGAGTATTCCATACTGTACTGAGTACTGACTATCCTTGTTGCTGAATAGAAATTGTATATGTTGTATTTTGAACAGCCATTGACTAATATAAACATACTAGTTATAATCTTGAAGCAACGTAATAACTAGCTAGCTACATCTTTTTGCTCCGTTTAATATATGAAAACCCTTATCTTTATTATAATAATAACAATCTCAGCTTCATTTACTTGTTTATCATCCCCGATCGTTACGTCAAATAAGTTTTTCAAGGTATTATGTCGGATACTATGGTAACAAAATACTTAATAGAACGTTATTCGTAATAGGTTGTATTAGAAATAGATACTAATATTGTTACGGAACTTGACCATACGAATACCAATAGAGTTATAGTTAAATTAAGCTTTAAAGTAACTCTTATCATTTATATTAACAACTATAATCACAGTTATTAGGCTTATTATTTTCTATATTGTGTAATGAACTATACTTTTCCTTATTTTCTTTAAATATATAAAAACCATTTGTATTGATGTTGATGTTTAAATTATTTGATTAGTTTAATATAATGGTTAAGGGTTCTCACTTAATCCAAAATAGGGAAATTTATGGTTTCACTTTTCAAAACCAGAGGTAATAATGTTAAACCTAAAAAAATTAAAACTGTCGCAGGCTAGTATATACATTAGTGGTTATTAAGGATCTAGCCTTAATGATTACCACGCTTTTAAAATGCTCCTACGTTAATTCAAAACATTTTTATACTACGTAACCAATTATGTAACTAGTTTATACTATATTAATATCTTTATAATAGTTTTCAGTAATAACGTTGTCTTCTCTTTATTGAGGATTGTAAATATTATCCAATTAACATTAATTGAAGTATTAGTTAAGGCTATTTTCATATAATTCTCGATTTTTCTATTTATGATAGTATTTTAATTACTTTCAAGAAGTTATAACCTAAAATAATGTCTTTTGAAAACCCAAGATTATATTTTTAGACTTTAAAGTGGGTTTTAATGCTTTCATTTCAAACTAGTTATAAAGAATTTTATCCATAAAACAAAACGAATTGATAGTTTAATATAAATAGTTTCTAAAAACTTTCAAACAAAGTGTATCGAAAGAGATTACGCAATTTGCAAGCATATTATATATATAAAGTAATATAACATGAATGTGTTAGATATATTTATAAATATATTCCGGTGGTAAAAAGTCGTTATTAACACGTTTTCTATATTAAAACTACTCTTTACTTAAAATGGAGCCTTCAACTTACAACCTATGTAAAATACCAACCATATAAACGATATAAATATAACTTTCGCGCAATTATTAATTGTCAGACACACTGAGTTATTCGACAAAAATTATACCTTAATTACTCTAATTTCTACTATGGATCCAACAATTAGTTTAACTTCGTTAACCGTTAATGGCCTAAACTTAAACTCCTTAACTCACTTAAAAAGTTGTACGGTATTGAATTGCATTCTCTCACATCAAAGAGATACGATAATACGTAAATTAAGTAGAGATAGTGTTGGAATAGTAGTATTTGCAGTGCAGTAAGTCAACTTTACTTACAGTAAAGTTGACTATACTGACTGTAAGTAAAGTGTATTGTTTTGTGCAGGCCTACTGTATTGGCTACAAAGTAAGTACAGTATGCGCCCACTTCATACTAAGGCACAAGCCAAGCAATAAGCCATACAAATTACTATAAAAACCAGATAGCGGTCTACCAAACCTAAAATAATACATTCACTACTTGACTACGCAATACTACTGTTACTTCAATCAATCGAATCGACAATGTTGCAATTTCTAAAGTCATATTGGGCAAGGCCTATCAACAGACAGAAAATTAATTGATATAAAAAACTATTCTCTTTATTCTATTTTTAATGGTTAGATGAAAATTTAAAATCTTTATTAAAAGATATTATATATGCGGCGATGACGGCGGTTATAGCGACTCTAATCCTTTTATAACGATGATTCGCGCCTATTATTACAACCTGAATACGATATAAGTTACTATCTTTCAGCTTCAAAACTTAAAATAAAGCGTTAATAAATCTTTTTACGTTTTTTTCAATGTTTAAAAGTCTTCATTAGCCAAAACTAGTGGTATATCTTAGATATCCGCCGCCTAATTCGCTATTATGAAAACTTTGATTAGTAATACCCTAATTAAAGCGTTATTCCCTTTCTATATATCCTGAAAATATAACTAATAAGTCGCTAAAGTTTAATTTATTGATAAACTGTTCTACAACTTTCATACCCGATATAACAATAGTAATGTTGACGAAAGTTATACTGGCGGGAACGGTAATGGCAGCGGTATTTAGGGAGGAATTAATGGCGGCAATAAAAAGAATTGATTTTGTACTTTTATGTAATAGTTAAAGGGACGTTATAACAGATATAAACTTCTTGAGAACTGGTAATAAATAACGTATTACTTGGATTAACACAGACAAACTTTCGCGTCATGAAAAACACGGCTTATATATACTATAAGATACGAATAGTTGTTTAATTTAAACCTATTTCAAAAATACTACCTAATATCTGAGCAACTTTGGTATAAAAGTTAATACAGGCGTTTATTTCATCATTATCGATAACTATATTAAATTTCGAAAGAAATAAGTGTAACGTAGGTTTATAGTTACTAATAAGAGTCAGGTTGACTTTAATTGAATCCAGAGACTTCTTCAAAAATTATAAATAATTCTATATTCGTAATAAATTTACTTTACAACTCCATTTATGTTATAAATAATCTAATAATTATGAATCGTGAATATAATAATGTTATTCATTAACAATTGACCATTTAATCATTAATAACGCGTATTATTGTTTTATAACAATGGTTTCGTAACAATATTGGATGTATTACTGTTACCAAATCACAACTGATGTATTTTAAAAATTATTTGATTGTCGACTTCAATGAGTATAAATATTGTATTTACGCAAATCTTATTCTTTATTTGTTACAATACATGATTCTGGGTAAGTTATGAAAAAAAAAAATAGGAAATAAGTAACTTGTATTATTTTAATATACATATTATTTTGGGGACGAGCGGGTAGCTCCCATATATTAAAAGTAAAATTCGCTTGTAAACACAAGTTATTCAAAGATATTAACGTTACTTGTTAAGGGACCTCGCTGACTTTGTTGCTTCAAGTAGTCGAATACTGTTCACAATTCTCGATGAAGAAGAACAAAATAATGAGGTCTTTCTTATCAAGCAGGTTGAGGTATAAGTAGTATATAGTTAACAGTTACGTATCTTGTAAGTATAAACAGAATGATATATCTTTTCGAGCCGGTATAAAGTTATTCACTTCTATGGAAAAAATAAGGAAGTTATATATTTCAGGACTAGCTTTGTGACAAAAATTAGATAGGGACTAATCTATAATATTACTCTTGGTTTACTCGCCGTCGGCGCCAGTTGGCCTGTATTTGTCGGACAGCGACGGTTCCAGGAGAGGCTAGGTGTTAAAATTACGCTAGCTCTAATTCTCTAGTATCAAAACCGTTTCTAATTTCAAAACCTTCACCTAACTTTTTCTTTTTTAACAACTAATCTTATTATGTGCCCTACACTCCCCTCCCTTTGTTATCTCTTATATATAGTGGAAATTGTTATCTAATATAACGAAGCGACGTATACCTAACTAACTCTTGGATGATATGATTGTTAAGATATGTGAATATGGTTTTAAATGATAGGTTTTCGGCTAATAAGCTGTTAGTAAGCTCATTTAAGCCCTATTCATTATATTTATCAGATATAAGTGAACGTATATACCTTAAATGTATTGCGCGTATATTTGTTTACCCTCGCTTATTTTATATAGACGTTAATGATATACAGAGTTATATAAGTTTAAAACTTATAATTTACCAACAAGTTACTTAAGTTATAGTTTATATTATCAATACCATACGTATGGTTTCATAAGAGAAAAGCATAACTGTTATACCTATAAGCACCTCAATATTAGCATAAATGTAATTAACGTTATTTTAAAGTTGTTGGAAGCTTTATTGAACTTTAATTTCTACGACTACAGTAAATTTAAAGCTTTTAAACTACGAATAATTTGTTAATGAGTTTATAAACATTGTTAAGTTTTCACTATAGCTTTCAATAAGTCAATTAAAACTATATTAATCTACCGGTTCAAATTTATCATCTATTAATATAACCTCTTATCCAGTTGGTCAAATTTTTTATCCATCAAGTTATAGATTAATACTATAATTGAAAGATCGTAAAAAGCTTTCTTTTATCATAATTCAACGCTATAATTACTACGGGCGCTTTGCTTGGAATGATTATTAGCCCTGTTAATGTTATTTTTATTAATTAAAGCCAAACCTACGTTTTAACCCTGTTAATGTAAATTAAAGTAAATGTTGGAATAGTACTACATCAAGTGCAGTAGGTTAACATTACTTATAGTAAAGTTGACTTTAATGAATTTCAAGTTGAGTATATTGATTTGTGTGGGCTTACTGTATTGGGTGTATGTCGAGTACAGTATACTACACTTCACACTAAAGCATAAGCCGAGCAATTTACCATACAAATTACTGCGTAAATCGCCTAGTGGTCTGCTAAGTCTAAATCAATATATCTATCACTTGACCACGTAATACTACTGTTAATTCGACTAATAGAATCGACAACGTTGTAACTTCTAAAGCCTTACTACTACTAATTAGTACTTATTAGGTTAAGTATAGATTAACTAAGTAAAAGAAGAAGCTATTTTCTAGTTACGTTTTTTGTTAAACGACGGTTAGAGTAAAGGAAAGATTTTTTCGAAAGGCCCCTACTGATACATCTGTTGTCACGGCAATAATTAAAGAAGATTTCTAGGCTTCGTCGGTTTTTACGACAGCTTGAAGGTAGCGACGGTATCACTATTAAAAACACTAAGAATTTTTTTACAAATCTTTTTTAAAGACGTTAAGGTTACTTGTTAAAAGTCTTAAAGTTCGTTAAGTTAGCAAACAGCTAAGTTAATACTACCACAAGTATTACTACTGTAGAAAAAAAACTAAGTTCTAAGGCCAAAATAATAAATAATATTTGCTTTTTAGCAATAATAACAAGCGACCTTCAACCTCACCCTTTATATCAAAACTTTATCCCTAATTTACTCTTTTCACTTATTTTACGTCAATTCAATGATTAAGTTTGTTACTTCAAGCGAAAATACCAAGAATCGACAAGTAGCGCTAAAAAAAAAAACATTACACAACCCAACACCAAATCGTCAAGTTTTCACACGACTTTACGCCAAAAACACCAAGTTCTTACGCTTCCAAATCGCCAAATTTACCCCACGCTATGCCACTAAGTCCTACATAAGCCAAACCGTTATTATCTCTAAGTCAGGAATATATAAAGAAAGTTAATGCTCTCGAAACAGTCTTCGTTAACTACTACAACGAATAACTTTAAATTACCGATGTTAACGAAACCTTGACTAAAGCACATCTAACTAATGACGTTAGTTGATATATTATCGATGCGAACTTCGATAACGACTTCGGCCATAACACCCGCGCTTTTTAAAACTTTCGGGAGTTTTTGAACTATTATACTCTTAATATATGAAAGATAATCCAGCGCACGGTAAAGACAAAGCTAAAAAAAGGAGGTTACTCATCATAACATTTATATCCCATAAAAAACGCTATTATGTTTAGTAAGTACATTTTTTTGATTAAATTAATGAGAAGATCCCCATTAAAACCCTAATTCTCAAAACCTTTAATGGAAAGATAAAAGTGTTAAAGAATTTGAACGCCTTTACACACGTTTTAGGGGACTTTCCCTTTACCCTTAACAAAGTTAAGCCTTTTTGTGCACCGAAGATAACAAATCTATCAATTTATTCGGTAGCCTAATACCTTCATGTAGGAGAGTAAAGTACGTTTTTAATGGTGGAAGGGTACTTAAAGTAACGATCGCCCACACGGCTAAAATAATCAATATCAGCGCTTTACACCAGTCAATTAAATAAGATCGTCAAACCTCTTGAAACCTTCAGGTCCTTCTTACCCCCTAACACTTCAATTAAAATCGCCAAGCCCCTCAATAGCCTTCCTAAGATAGGTTTGCCTATATACGAAGGTCCACCACAGATCCTACCATAAGATTTTAACCCTCGGGTCAGGAGACTGGAAATTACTTTTAACACCGTACCTTGAAGGCCCTGAGATTTAAACTATTGAAAAATACTAATAAAGATTGAGATAACTATCGCGATCTACCCCTAAAACCTATTAGGATATTTAATATTAATTACAAGTTCTTCAAGAATTTCACCAAAATATGAAATAATATAGAAAATTAGAACGAAAAGACTTATAATCTCTTCGACATGAAGATAATTCCATTTTTAAATATATGTAAATAAATGGAAATTCCTCTTTTTGGTTTTTATTTACTATCCCTTAAAATCCTTATAGGATACACTAAGGACTACTATCTAACCTTTCTAACCCGAACAATCTCGTTTTGCGAAGTTTATAATGGTATAAAGAGTTATTTCGAATACGACGTCTACTTTACGTAATATTATACAAATTAGGCCATCACTAGATAAACAACGATAATAGTTAAGGGAAAAAAAGTAGTAAACACTAATAAATATACTTAAACAGATGATTAACAATTTAATATTATGTTAAAAAGTAATAAAAAAGTTATACATTAGCGAAGCCACACTTCGCAAACAGGTAAGAGCAGAAATTACGGGTGTTCGAGTTTAAATACGTCTTATAACGTCCAGAAACTACCTATAAAGGCTTTTTTTACCAGTTACGTTCCTCTTTTACCATTATAAGAACACGTATATCAAACCCATTTAGTATATACCCTTTAGCTGGCAACTTTCCTAACGTAAATAAAAAAGACTTTACAGTGATTAATTACATCAACCACAAGTATGGCTACATACGCTCTTAACGCTTAAGGTTTAGTCCATCGACTACAAACCAAAGGCAATAAATACGTCAGCTCCAAAATAACTAAGATTTAAACGGACCAGTTAAACGCAAACAATATCGTCGTAATAGTAGTAAGAGATGTTAGATCTATAGCAAATTTAACCGTTAGTAAACTCGACAACCTCTCGCCAAGCGAAATAACAAAAAGGTAATATATTGTATCCAGTACCCTTCCACTTTTGAATAAGATTACTTGAATCAAATCTTAAAATTCGAAGATTATAAGATAATTAACGGAGATAATACCCCGGAGAAAATGAAGTAATATAAATATATTATTTCTAACACGGTCTAATAATTAGTCGACTACGTATTTCTATATAGCTTAGGTGGTGAAAACCCTTACCTTTTCCCTAACCAAACTCGTAACCATTTACATACCTTTAATCTCCGCGATCGTTACGCGAACCACATATTTTAAGGTATTATGCCAAACACAGGGGAAATAAGGTACTTAATAGAGGGCTATTCGTAATACATGATACTACAGAGGGAAAGTACTGCAATTACTAAGATTAATTATCACGATATTAGTAAGGCTAAAGTTAGATTTAAACTAAGCGAGAAACTATTATTATTAGGGATAACGGTAATTCAAACTGCTATGGAAATAATTAAGTTTTATATCCTTAAGTTATCTATCTCTTTCCTTCTTTACCTAACGAATATAAAGACCTTCTGAGTTAATATTAACGTTAATGTAGAAGAGCTAGTTAAAAACGACAAAAGGTTTTCCCTCGCCTTAAAATAAGGGAATTTATAGTTTTATCTTCAAAGGCCTAAAGTAGTAGTGTTTAACCCAACGAAACTGGAGATATGTTGACTATATTAGCGCTTCAACCACCTAACCATCAATAGGCTATATAAAGTTCTGAAGTCTGCAAAGTATAAAGATATAGAATAATTTTCCCTGAAAGGTATTAAAAGGATTTTTTACTACTGTTAAACGTATGCCTAAGCCCTATAAAGATTCAAGTTTTTACTAAAAAACAACAGTGACTTTAATTACAACGTATTTATTAATATGTTTTACTTGTATAATAAACCTGTTTTTCACGTCGTTGACTCCGTCACCCTTTTTTACGAAGCGAAGTTCTTAAAGTCCCTTTCGGAAAAATATACGTAGGAAATAATAAAGATGTTGTGAATTGACAAGTACCTAAGCGTACCTAACGTTGTTGTTCACGATATCGGTACCAATTTTACTGCGGCCGAGTTTTGTGAAAATACTAAAATAATTGGTATCTAATACAAATAGGTGTCTATAAAGGCCTACTAAAGCATGAGAAAGGTTAAAAAGGCATATTCCCTACTTCGCCAAGCATACAATATCTTTACGTTGGAAACTGGAAGCTTTATAACTCCAGAAATACGCATTCAAACAACAGTAAAGGGCCTGAATAATACTATGGGCCCTAATGCCTTAATACCAACCCTACTGGTCTTCAAAGCGTACCTACACTTAACGAGTAAATCTCTGCTATTAATAAGTATCCAAAAGCGTATTACGGCGTACGGTAAGGCTTTAAGGGAATTATAAAGGTAATTAGCACACCGCCAGGTTAATAATACCCTTAATACCGGGAACAGCCCTACAATAATCGACTTACTTATTCTACCGTTACAAAGTAAAGTATTCGTATAGCGGAAGCTAGGTAAATAAAAGGGCCCGTATAAGGTCTTAAGCATCGTAAACTTCAAAATATTTGTAAAAAATTTTAACGATTCTATATTTCTTTAAATTACCTAAGGTAAACCTCATATTAGGATTATTAACTATAAAAACTCTCAAATTAAGCAACCGAACTAACACAAACTTCCTTTACCCGTTATCGATGAGCTGATAAAACGTTATCTATACGAATAACCCCTAAAAAAAAAGAACGTTAAAAAGAAGTAATATACACCAAACCGTATTTATAATACTATTCAAATAAATAGAAAAGAAAAGGATAACGAAAACTTGGTATTAAAGCTTCAAGTATAAGAAATTACCAAAATCTTTGGCAAATCATTTAAGGAAAACGATAGGGTCCAGATTGACGGCCTGCTAACTCTAGGGGTTGTATAATTTATATCGAAAGTTAAGTTTCACCTTCAAAACCTGAATATTACGATTTTTAAGTTAAATATTATTTAAGATGTTAACAGTAAGACCAAAAGGCGGTTGTATCAAAAGTTACATCCAATAGTTTAAGGATACAGCGATAAAGGCAAAACCTAGATTCTCATATAGTTGCTAACGATTTAAAAGATGAATTAACGTTTAATATTTATTTTAGCAGTTAGTTTGCTAGCCAAGATTTAAGGTTAGTTTATGTTTCATAATAGTAATAGAATGTAAGCCTATACGCAATTAGTAACGAATTTACCAAAAATTAAATTACTAAAGTTAATAAAAACCTTACGAGATACCTACACTTTGCGGAGGGTAATGTAATATATTAAGCTATTATACGGATTGGCTAATGTAGGCTTCCATTGGTTCCTAACCAACTAGTCGCATTTTGAATTACGGTTAGGTATAAAGTTTATAATAAACGATCTGTGTTTGCTAGTAACGTAAGAAAAGGACTTCATCCTAATAGGTATATAAATTAACGATACCTTTTTCATCGAAACGACTGCCTTTGTGGCATGAAAAGAACAGGAAATTGAAAACTCCAAGTTTTAAAATTATAAGCCGATAACGATATTGGCGAAAGTTAATCAATTTAACTTTAACAGATCGTTAATACGTATGTTTAGTGTTGATATTGGCTTTAGTTTTCGCCAGAAGGGTTAGGATACTATTTTAGTCACGATTAATAATACTAATATAGCTAAGGTCTAATGGTACCTTGAATAACATGCCCTTAGCAATCATATTGCTATCCTGTGTTAACCGGAGGTATCGTACGATCCATCTATCGTAGTACAAATATAAAAATCAGTCGATAAAAACTTTAACCGGCTAAATAAAAGGTTTGAGTGATAAATGCGAAATTTGGTCAGAGAGATTAATATAGGTTTAATAGATTTATGGAAGGCTAAATTAATAATATTCATGGATATGTCTTTTATAAACAATACCAACCTATTTTATAAATCGGCTTCCTAATAACCCTTTTCAATGAAAATAGGCGAGAAAATCAGTTTAGAATTATTGAAAACCTAATCTACTAAGCCTTTATTAAGTTTAAGAAGGTTATATCAAACGTGTTAGCTTCGGAGATTAATAGTATAATCATAGGCTTTAATATAAGTATAGCATTGTGGAAAACCCTTAACCTTATTACTAAGAAATTGAAGATTCATCCTATCTCGATAGTAATCTGTATCGATTAGAAAAGTCTGTTTAAATACCTTTCGAAGCTCGGAACTATTAGCAAAAAACATCTAATAATCGACAAAATAGAACTTTGTCAAGCTTATAGAAAGAGGAAGATTAAGTAGTTCCGATAGATTAACGGCAAAGACAATCCTATTAATAATATAACGAAGGCGTCATTGAATAAAGCTTTGTAAAATTTTATAAACAGTAATAAGTTAACTATACGTATCGAAGGCTATGTTAATAAGCCGTCCGCTAAGCCCAGGTTATATGGCGGCGGTTAGGGATATATTAACAAACTCAAAAACTGTTAAAAAAGTAAAGGAACTGGTGATAGAAACCTGTTTGATTAACACGGGTAAGGTGTAGGTTTGTAAAGGTTTATAGCAGAATAACTTTTTGTAGGAATCGATAAAGTCGGACCTTGAAGCCATAGGGAAACTAAAGGTAATTGAGGTTAATTTGCATTAAAATGAGTACATTTCAATGCGAAGATTAATTAAAATTAATAGGGGTCTAGCCAGTTAGCGAAGTCGCAGTTTAGCATTTACCGGAAAAGATTGGTTAACCATACTAGCGTAAGCGTACAAACTAAAAAGCCTCCAGTGTTAGAATAATACTACATAAAGTATAGTAGGTCAAATTTACATACAGTAAAGTTGACTATACTAAACTGCAAGTTAAGTGTATTACTTTGTGTAGGTTTACTGTATTATGTGTAAGTCGAGTACAGTATGCCAAACTTCATACTAGGGCACGAGCCAAGAAATTAGCCATACAAATTACTGCGCAAACTACCTAACGGTTTGCCAAGTCTAGAACAATACATCCAACACTTGACTACACAATACTACTGTTACTTCGACCAATCGAATCGACAATATTGCAACGTCTAAAGCCCTACCAATAGTAAATATCAATATCGTTAACACTATGTATACGGATTGATGATCCTTAAAAGTTGAAATTTTTGCCCTTTACTAAGGTTACGATCGACTTGTAATTAAAAAAAAAAAAAAAATCCATCGCTTGCTATTTCGATACCATAAAGCTAACAGTTATGATAAAAAAGGTATCATTAATCTGTATACCAAACAAGCCCAAATCTTTATTTAACGTAATCAACAAGTACGGGTTATAGATTAAGGATTTTATATCTAACCTCAACTTAAACTACGATTGGTAGGTTAGGAATTAATAAACACCTGTTTTAGCTAGTTAATATAGTAGCTTAATACATCTCATAAACGTTCCTGAAAGATATATATTGCGGAGTTTTTACCATAATTCCAATAAAACGATCATTTATAGATCAGTTACCAACTCAAATATACTTGGATAATATTACGGCTATTGAAGATAAACTTCCCATCAGTCTTAACTAATAACCTTATTACTAAAGCAACTATAAAATATTAACTAATCCTTTAAATCGTTGAAAATCAAGTAAAAATCTGATTTTTATCTTTATTACTGTATCCTCAAGTATTTGGGCGTGACGTTTCGTATGATCGCCCCATGTTTTTAACCTTGACCTTATATATAATCCTCGACTTGAAAATCGTGATATTTAAGTTTTATAGGTCAAAGTCGCGTTTGGATATGAATTGTACAACTTCTCAAATAAGTAGTATATTAATCTCAAATCTATCGCTCTTTTCAAAAGGTCTATTGGAGGTGTTGATAACTACTTATACCTGAAACTTAATAGCCAAGTCTTAATTATATTTCTTTTTCTTATTAACTCAAGTAGTATTGTAAATCTGGCCAGGTATTTCTTCTTTATATTTAAAGTTCATCATATTTAATAGTTGGTTGCGCCGTCAAGGTTCTATCAACTTATAAATCACGAGAGGAAAGGGGTTGTATTAATTGATGGGTTTAAATTAAGAATCTTCATTATCATTGCTATCGTCACCTTCAGTTGACCTAATATAGGGTTAAACTTAAGTTATGTTAAACGTCGTAAAACTGTTAACAATTTTAACAACTAATTTAAGGTTGGTGATACTTAGGATTAAAAATAGGTTATCCTACTTAACTAGCTGTCGTTATACAAAAACTTTAATTTATAACAATAAAGAAATTACATCGATCTTTGTAAAGCCTTTTTTAGTGTTTAAGGTATTATTAACCCAACAGCGTGCTGATTTCTTACGCGATTTTTTTAAGGTCTTATCGTATACTACAACCTTTTTAGGTTACTTATTAATAACAAAGATTTCCTCGTTCACCGATTATATACTTTAAAAATCAAAATGTTCGAATTAAGCTTTCAGGGCTAATAATATCATTGAAGCTCTTTACAACTATCTAAATATATGCCTTCCAATACGTAAAGCCTTTAATATTCAATGTAAGGATATTGTAATCCCTATAAAGTATTACGTATAACCTTTCAATCTTTTTAATACTTTGATTAGCTTCGATAGATACCTGTTTACACTAGATTCCCATCATTTTAGCATCCGTTTAAAACTTTTTTCCCGCAAATTTGATACTGGTATCGTAAACGACAACGTCTGATGAACCAAAATACGTATTGATTCATAATATTTTGAACATTGTCTACGTATTTTTCGCCGGAAATTACTCAAGGATTTTATCTCGGTGAAAAGAAGTTTCAAGGTTAATAACATAAAAACCAAAAATTATTATCCAAGTAAAATATATGAAAGAAAATCTCATAATTAAAATCTTTATCTTTTTTCATGTAAATTTAAATTTTCGGTGGGTTTTGTTATGTTTTCCATAATAAAAATCAAACTTTCTCATCGCTTTTGGAGTGAAGTATTCTACATTTTTATGCCTTACAGATTAAAGGATTTTATATAATCTGTCGACGATTGGATAATCAAAACGCTGATATAATTAACGTAATTTTCATTCCGTCAGGTTTAGTACCATTACCATTAGGTATTGAAAATAGAATCAAAGGTGTCCATACTTGGAGGCAAAAGGAAACATCTAACTATTCTTAACTAGCTCGTTCATATTGATGTCAAAGTTGATACCGAGGATCTTTATGTCTTCTAAGTAAAAAATTAAGTAAGTAAGGTACTTAAAAATGTGAAATGTAATCGATCCAATAGTATTTTGAATAGTTGTCGTTTCTAGTAACGATAGTTATTCGTTAAGGCTAAAGCTTACTTTAACGCTGCTAGAATTTTGACAATTAATCTCTATAACAATAGTGATTTTCCTTTGGAATGCTACATATTACGAATAGATTTCTGTTAAGTACCTTACTTCTCTTGTGTCGAGAATAATATTTCAGAATGTCATAGACTCAGAACGTTGTCTATTGATTCTATAGGGTACGTGACTATGCACGTAACGGAATGAGTAATGCCTGGCTTGGGCCTGGCTCGAAAGCGGACAGGGTACGGTCCGGGTATAAGCCAGATACGGTTTGTATACGGCACGTGTAAGGGCACGTGACGGACTAGGTATTGGCCCTGCCTAAGGGCCCTATATGTTAGGCGACAGTAGCTTTTTTTAGTCTTCCTTTACACCTCAATAGTAAATCCCATTTAATACCTATTTGGTTTATTATTATAGGTCGGATTATAATTTTTTTTATATTTTCGAAAGAGTATTATTTATAATGAACGAATGAATATTAAACGTTAATAATTAGATTTTGTGCCTCAATGTTATTAGAGAGGATAGGCCATTGACTAATACTTAGTTTTTTTTACTTTTATAGGTATACTTTCAGCCCCTTCGGTGCTAACATAAGCTGATATCTCTCGTTTATAAAATATAGTAGGTTATATCGCGTCGGTTGTTAAATGACCATAATAACCGGGTTAATTGATTTTAACTGTCGACCTTTCGTTTGACTTCATTTATATCGTCGCGAAGATTTAACAATTTGAAACCGAATTGGCCGCGATTTGGGTTAGGTTTTTACCGGTTTAGGGTGGATGAAAACGATATAACCAACCTTAATTTACCGGATTTACTTTTACGTGAGCGGCGACACTTGAAACGATCGAATTTATATTAAAAGTGGATAAAATGTCAATCGGAAAAGATCGGTACGTGTTTTTTTACGTATAGGGATATTATATGGCGGCGGTAAAATAGGCGGTTATGGCTTATTACGAAATCGGAAGATACAAGGGCAGGTATAATATAAGGAATTTTTTCGATTATGTTGAGGCGGCTTTCGGCGACCCTTATCGCGCAGATAAAGTATTAGTCGAATTCGAAAGCTTAATTATAAGTAATAAAGACCTGTGTGTGTTATTTTTTATTAGATTCGAGATACCTTTGCTTTCAATAAACCGTTTAAATTAGGCTTCGGTTGTAAAATATGATTACTTACGCTTTTGCGTATCGTTACGTATCTACGACAAATTTATCACGGCAGGTATAAGCCGGGTGAATTACATCGTAATCCTGAAACAATATCTTAAACTTGCCGATAAATTAAAGTTTTGAAATTTAAAATAACCTTTTAATCATTAGTTAACGAAACCCGTTTAAATTTAACAGATGAATAATAATACGTTTATAATGAAAGTTTATGCCTTTTAAACGCCTTTGTTAAAAGGCTGCAATAATCGCGGCTAATTATTTCTATATCAAAGTTAATTATTTTAATAAACCCGTTCGGCATGTATTCAAAACCAAAAACGTAAGGAGACGTAGACGATAATAAAAAAAACATGAGGTTAAGTACATTTCGAGGCGTTACGTACGTTATAATTTACCGGATTATCATTAACGTAACTTCGACTTTCTCTTCGTATTACCTTTTACGTAGGTATATAAGGCTTAAGTTAAAAAGGTAAAGGAAATTTGTTTTATTAATAAAGATAGAGGAAACCTAACTTTTAAATATAATTTCGTTTAATAGTTATATAGCTTTAACGATATAGTTGTAAAAGCGAGTAGAAAGGAGTTTAGTTGAATTTAAACACGTATAAATAAGCTATTATTTTTCGTTTTTATACTTTTTAATAACGCCTTTTTTTAAATACACAAGTCGATTTTAATTGTAATTAATATTATTTTATAAATGAGGTTTTAATATAACGGTTAAAAATAAAGTAAATTAGACTATTATATTCGCGAAATTTTGGTATAATATCAAAGTTACGGGAAGGAAGGCGTATTACCCAAATAACCAAGATTCGTATAAATATTGATAGATAATCGAACCCGATATTAATATATATTATTCCTGGAATTAAGCGGGATATGATTTTCAAAATGCTTTAAATACTATATTAGTAAGTTACCTTAAACGCGAGCGATATCTGTTTAATGATTTAAAGTTAAAAAGGTTAAATTATTGATATAATATTGATACGACTAAAGACGGAAAATATATGAAGTATAATAAGTTCGGTCTTCTTCGAAATAACGTAACGTTCGTACCGAAAATCATAATGTAAAAGGGACCCGTTTTCAATAGCTTATACCATAAACTTGAATGAAATAACGCGGATTTTGAAAGTAATGATAAAAATTACGATTAAAGAAAGAAATTAGTTACATATTTTACCAAAACTAGCTATATTTCGCGACCTGTTCGATAAAAATCAGGTTATAATTTTACCATTATATAAGGGGAAATTAGATTATAATATTTATATTAAATCAAACGAAGATAGAGTTTAATCAAAACAACTTTAAAAGTCGTTATATTTGATATTATGGAATTAACGTTTGAAATTTCGACGATAAATTACGAATTTAATAAATAAGGATTAGGTTTGGACGAACTTCTTATCAACGGTGATACCGATATTATTAATTCTTAAATGGGGAAGGGTAACAGTTTTATATACATTATCGGGAATTAAATAAAATTACAAATTAAGACCGTTTTCGTTTACCTTTAATTAAAGAGACCTTACGTACGTTGTTGAAGTCAATATAGTTTACGAAGCTGGATGTTTAAGCAGCATTTTACCGTATTCGAATAGTATCCGGGTAAAAGGAATTAACATCGTTTCGTACGCGGTTCGGGTTATTTAAATAGCTAGTTACCCCTTTTAGGCTAACGGAAATGCCGATAAAGTTTTAACGATATATTAATTATATAATAACAAATATTTTAAATAATTTCGTTATAACGGACTTAAATAATCTCCTGGTTTCATTTTAGGTATTAAACAAAACTATATAACAAAAGTTCGTGTAGTTTTAAAACTTTTTATTAATACAAAACTAAATTTGGATTTTAAAAAGTGTGATTTTGTAGTTAAGGAGGTAAAATACCTGGGCTTTATTATAACGGTTAAAGTAGGTATTTGGGCTGACCTCGAAAAAATCCAGGTAATTCGCGAGTGAAAGTTATTATATACGGTCCGAACAGTTTAAATTTTTCTAGGGGTTTCCAATTTTTATCGTGATTTTATTAATATTTTTTTAAAATTGGCGGATTATTTTATCCGTTTAATGAAGTAGGATATTCGTGAGGTTTGGACGAAATAGGAAGAAATATATTTTAAATGTTAAAGGATACCTTTGTTACAACCTCGATTTTGTTATATTCAAGGTTAAATCTGTTAATAATAATAAAGATTAATTATTCAAAAATGGCGTTAAAATGGTACTTATTGTAACGGGGTAGGAATAATATTTTAAAGTTAATAGTTTACTACTTCGTATGATTAATGGATACGAAACGTAATTATACTATCCACGATAAGGAACTTTTTGCGGTAATATCCTATTTAAAAGCGTAGTTTTTCGAATTACGTAATATCCATATACCATTTACAATTTTCATGAATTATAAGGGATTCGAGTATTTTTCTTTCCTACGATTGATTTCGAAACGTTATGCTAAATAGGCCAATGTCTTTTCCCTTTTTCAATATTACTTACGATATATGCCTGTAACTTAGGGGGCTCGCACGAATACGTTCACTCGTAGCTTAAAAGATAAGCCTAAGGTTAAAAAACCCTGCGCGCGGATTTTTCAATTTATTTTTATTACTATATTAACCATAGTATTAATAAACTTATATATCAAAGTAATACAGATTACAATGGGTTAAATAAAAGAATTTGCCGAAACGGAAACCTAGTTTCTGGATTACGATGATATGTATCCTAAGGGGGGTTCAGAGGCTTTCAAAAAGCCGCCGAAAGCGACATTGCCCCGGGCCTAGCCCGCGCTCGAGTTGTTATCGGGGATAACGTTAAGGGACCGGCCTACGTTAGGCCTTCTGGTATCGTTAACGTCGAGTAATTTCCTTTTTTTCGATATGAATACGTTAACCGAATTATAAAATTAAAAAGTAATAAACGACTCATTATATAAAGTTTGCCTTTTAACGGTTTTCTAATGCGTTAGGCGCTTTATACATAAATGAGAATGGTTAATATAAATTATAAATTACGGGATTAACTCGGACAAGGTATTACGTTACCGTAATCTTTTATATTTACCGAATTGGAAATTATTTATAACGAAAATATAATAATAAACCTATAACTCGCTTATTATAGATTATTCAGATTAAATACTTTATTTCGCGTTTTTTAACGAAATTACCATTAAAAGTGGATAATTGTAAATATTAGACGTTTATGTCGAATATATAAGTAATGTAACGGGACGAAACCTCGTTATACTTTATAATAAGGCCTCCTTTGACCTTTTTTTATTTCCGGCCGATATTAAACGTATATTTCGGTGGACTCTATAATCGACCTACTAGTCATTAATAAAGACTTTCAATATTTATTAGTTATTACGAATTACGTTTCCAAGTTTATTTAATTAAAGGTTATATGGTTTATAATTACCGATACGTACGCGGAACACTTTCAGAATATATAATAGAGATTTTATGAACTACTAACTTTAATTATTAATAACCGCGATTCGATTTAATTAAACGTATTTTGGATGACAATTTATTTTTTAATAAAAATCGAATAACTATTATTTATAATATATTACCCATAAATGAATGGCGGTATTAAACGGGTAAACCAAAATATTTAAAAGTATTTAGGTATCTTTGTCGCTTTTTAGTAATATAATTAAATATTGTATTTACCCGTTAATTGATTTACGTTAAATAACCTGAAATCAACGGTTATCTTGTTTAACGCGAACCGTTTAGTAAATAAGTACGAAATATTACCTATTTTAAGAGTGAACGGGGATATAAGGTCGTTAACCAATTTAATAAGGTGAGTTATTAAGTTTTTAGCTTATTTATATAAAGGGACAAAATTAACCTAGGAGGTAATAATTTATATTTAATAATAAATGGAAACGGCGACAAATCGTAAACAACGTCTAGTGAAGTGATATAAGGTAGAGAACTAGGTTTAATTAAGTCTTTATAGTATTAAAACTAGTTATTCGAATAAACTTCGATTAACTTTATAATTAATACTAGGTGGTCGATATTTCGAACTCGTTCAAGATAGTATTAAATATCTTTAGTAAATCTCCGGTATTTTATATAAATTTAGTTAGATATACGGCTTCAAACCCCTTTTCTTCGAAGGTTTTACCCGATACTCGCTCGGGACAAATTTTAGTAACGGACGATATAAAGAATGATAAATGTAAGGAATTTAAAATATGAGATATCTTCGCGATAAAAACGGGGAAAAGTGGGGGTAGTTACTTATTTTTTAATTAAAAGGGTTATAATAAGCCGAAATAGAAATTATTGGAAAATCGTTGGTATATTATAGCCCTAAATCGATTTGAGACGTAATAGAGAGATATTCGGGTTTACGATAACCCCGTATTTCGACAACAACATAAAGTTTATATTGGATGACAAACGCAAAACGAATTACCTATTCTTTCAAAATAATACTCCATTTGTAAATGGAATTTTTTATTACTAAATAAGTTTATAATATCGTAGGTAAAGTCAAGTAAATATTACCCGATTATTTTGAATACGTAACCCACTGTAAGGTAGTTTTTATTATATTTTAACGAAAATCTACCTACTTATCATTATTATATTCATTTGGATTTAACGAATACCGGCGTTATGAATGTTCAGGACCTTATTATAATTTACTCAGAACGTTAGGCGATGTTAAAGGAGGGGGATAGTAAAAGGTATGGCGAAAATTGGTAGGTACCGAGAAAGGGGGCTGGTAAAAGTTAGGATGTATGCGAGGCAACGTTAAGGAGAGCGGATAATGCGAAAAGGGGCGGGCGTTAAAAGAGGCCGATATCGGATAATGTAATGAAGGACGGACTTTAAGGGAGGCTAACGATAAAAGATAACGTTAGAAGGAACAAGCGTTAGAAAAAACCGATGATAATCGTTAACGAAAAGTAAGGCGAAGGGTAGAACGGGGGGAATAACCCTTTAGTTGGGTTACTAAAAATTATAATACGTCAATTTAAACCCGGGTAACGCGATCATCCCGGATACTATTTTACGTTTATTTGCAGTCGGCTCGATTAGTTCGTTTTTATATAAGGTTAGTAAATAAGATATAAGCGAAATCGAGAATCTTATAATTAAATTCTAGACATTACTTGTAATATTTTATGAACCGTAATTTATATTAGTTATAAAAGATATGATTTAAGTGGTTATATCATCTTTACCTTTTAGATCAAAATTATAAAAAGGTATTCGACTGTAATTAAAAAGGGTCAGGGCGAAAACGTTATACGTCAAAGTCCGGTCAGCCGAAGACGTTATATTTTTATAAATAAGTCATATAATGAAAGGCGACGAAGGGGTTCGGAGTAAAGGCGGACCCGAAATGAAAAGAGCAGCGTAAGCGTATAACTAAAGGAGTAACGACCTATACCGTTGGTATAGTAAAAACTCCTTATATCCGAACAACATTATGAAGCCGGGTTAATTAATTAACTAATTTAAAAAAGGCGGAGATAAAAACGAATCGATAACTCGTGATATCTCCTTAAAATTTACGTAAGTGGAATAAAATATAATTTTTATCTTTTACCATAATAACTAATTAGTATACAAAGCTAGTTGAACCTAGTAATGTCGTAAATGAACTTGTTTTTTTAATATATTAGGAAAATAGGTTAATTAAATATTAAACCTTTTGTAAGGTTTATTTGTAAACTTACTTTATCATAAACCTTCCGATATACGTAATACCCTTATATCTGATAAAATTTGGACATAAAATAAAAAAACGCTAAAATTTGAAAACCGATTAATATATGATGCGTAAACGTTTTTAACCTATAACGAAAAAAGCTTATTTTTATTTTTACTATTCCCAAAGACGAGAAAATTTCTTATAACGCGAAGGGGTTATGATAGGTAGTTAATAACAGGGTATTAGTATATAATAAGGTAATATACCTTATAAAAGGGTTCGTTATTCCTTTTAGAGGCGCCGACGATAACGTAACATAGGTTAAAACCATTATATACATCGATTATAATAATAAGTTAAAAGAAAGAGATAAGATATATTAACGCGAATAATAATTTAATATATATAAAGGAAAGTTGAAAGGGTTATAAAAGGGAGTGGTTAACGATGGGAGGAGGGAGCAATAATGTAAAAGAGAATAAAAGTTTTAAAAACTATGTAGGGGTGTTCTTATTTATAAGGATAAGTAAACTGGATTCGATAAAGACTACGTATTATATAAAGCGCGTTATTTAATACTAAAGTTAAAATCGTAATTTTATACGATACGTTAAAAGGTACGTTATATAACATCAGCGGTAAAAAAGATATCTTATACGGCGTGGTAACGGGTACGTTATACGATATCGGCGGTAAAAAAGATACTTTATACGGCGCGTTAACGGATACTTTATACGACGCCGACAGTAAAGAGAATACCTTATATGGCGCGTTAATAGGTACGTTATATGGCGCCGACGATATAGGGTAGGCCGATGGAAACATTATACAATATATTAAACGTAGTATTATCAGCTTACGCTTGACCCGCGTATTAGACATGCATGGCCCGCGTTCGGTATTTATTTAAAAGGGCGCCGTAAATTCTATAGTATTCGGGGAAAAAGAGGTATATTATAAACTTAAGCCGTTGGCTATTAAACTTATAGGTTACATATCTATATACGTTACGGAATAGGCAACGCTCGGCCTGGGCTCGGCCCAGGCGCGAATAAAGTACGGTTCGGGTATAGGCCGGATACGATCCGTACACGGATAAGGTACGGTCTATACATAGCACGTGTAAGGGCACGTAACGAGCTGGGCATTAACTCTGCCCAAGGGCCCTGCAGGTTAGGCCACGATGGCCTCTTCTAGTCTTCCTCCGCACCTTAATAGTAAATCCCATTTGGCACCTACTTAGCTTACCATCGTAGGTCGGATCATAACATAGAACATGTAGTGCGCGTAACGATTACTAAAGTTAAAAATATATAAATAATCATGTGTTTGATTTTTAGGGCAAAGATAAGTATCTTTACCATTTAGGCAGTATAAAAAGGTATAATCGGCTAATTATTTGGCCTTGTTAGGGGCAGTATCTTTATACCAGGTAACTTATTTATCTATATTGTTATCATTAACAACCTTTTCACCCTCGCAATTTACGATGCAATCCAAATAATCTTACCCAGAATTAGTAAGATACTGGATAAAATATATGACCTATTAGTAGACCTTTATCTCTGTGAACGAAGTAACTGGTGGTGCTGCATTGAAAGTGGTGTGTGTAAGTTCTAAGTTTGGTAGACCGCTAGCCAGTCTGCACACTAATTTGTATAGCCAAACGCTTTAGCCTGTGCCCCACTTTGAAGTGGGCACCTACTGCACTACACTTGCAGTGCAGTGTATTCAAATCCCACAAACTGCAGTCAATTTGTAGTACGTGCAATCAACTTTACTGCAAGTAAAGTTAACTTGACTATACTGCACTTGACTACTATTCCAACATGACCTACTATTCATAACGTTAAATCAAAGGGTAAATAATTAACCAATAAACAAACTTATTACAAATCTAACACATTTTTACTACTATTACAACAATAATTATCATAATTAATAGGTTCTCTTAAATCTTACCCTCGTTAATAACGCTAGTATAATTATAGCTTTTAATCCGAAAACCTTGGATCAGATCCTAAATGTTAGGGCCTTCCGCACTTAGAATTAATGTAATATACTATCGTACGGTCTTTTGAATCCCAATTGTAAAATTCATTGACTTAGGAATACATACCGACTGAATTTAACGTATGTAACATCAAAATCGTAAACGAGGATCATAACTAATTGAAAAACTCGATAAAACATATTCGAACTCGTTTACACCCGTAACAACTACGCATAACTACTCGCAAAAAATGGTTTGTCTAATATAAACCTTCTATATTATTTATTAATACAATATTAACTTCTTAAACATTTATTTAAAAACACCAATCGGGGTTTCCTCCTCTCCCTTTTTAACTATTATCGTTGTCCGCATTATTGTAGCCCAATCCGTATAATACTAAAAAAGGTTGATATCGTATTCGAAATTATTTTTTATATTATAATAAATATTCGGGAAAGTTTTTACTCTCACTCAAAAAATAATATATTAATTTTCGGTGTGCGTTATAAGGACTTTGGGAAATGAGAAGTAAAAACCTTAAAGGGAAACCTTTATCTACTTAAAAAAATTAAAAAAGGTATCATTTTTATATCAAGTAGGTTTTAACAATTTTCATAATACTTTTCTATATCTTTCCAAATATTCGCGAAATCCGTCCAGAGTTTGTAATCAATATTGACCATTTTAATAGGTTTGGGAGAAAGTTCACTATAATCGTCACAGTTATCGATAATATTTCCTACCGTTAACTCAAACCTTGAAATCTCCGAGTTGCAATTGTAATGGTAATTGTGAATCATTTGGCTCAAGTGGTAAAGTTCTATGGTAGAACTTATGGTAAACTCGTACGTGTAGACATACGTATTAGGTGAATCTTCGCCTTAAGGAACTTAACGATTCTGGATAAAACGTTAACTATTTTAAGGGGAGGTTTAAGGGATAAGGGGGACTTCATGATCTTACTTAAGTAACCATTAGATAACGCCGATGTTGATTCTTTATACCGCGTTGGAATCTATTGCTTTACGCGCCTTGCTGCCACTGGGGGCGTAATTTATACTGTTACGTAAATATGATAAACTACCGAGAAAATTGATGGGTTCCTTATCATTAGCGTATAAAAAATTGGTGACAGTAGGAAGATTAAATATTGAATTTAACTTTGAATTAAGAAACGGTACCCAAAAATACGTGTAAGAGTATTAAAGGTTTTCAACGCCTTTAAATTTTCCTTGTAGGTTTTAAGTTCAAGTATTTTGAAAGCATTCCTCAAATTACGCTAATTTAAAAAAAAGTCTCTACTAACCTTTTTAAGGTTTTGTTTAATATGTTGATAACATGCTTATTAATCTATATCTTTGGTTTGTTTTTGATGATACATTAGATTTCCCCCTGTATTAATAGTGTAATAGTGTAATAGTCAAAAAACTTACGGAAATCTTAAAAAGCTTATTAGTTATGGCCGAAGTTTTCGCTAATGTCTATATTGAGAAAGTACTAGCTAAAGTATTTATTCACGTTTTTTTCGATTAAAAAATCATTAACATATTCAATCAAAAGATATTCATTGTAATATTTGTGGAAAAAATCCAAGGTCTTTAATTATCTTTAGGTATTCCTAGCTGTATATTATCTTGACTTGGTGATTTGGATGAGGGGACTAAACGATTTGGGAATATAAAGACTTAGTGTTTTAGGTAAAAGGAATTGGAGATTTAGTGTGGAGTTCTATAATGTGACTTTCTTGACACAACTTGGTAATTTGGCGATTTCTCTTAGGGTAATGATCTTCACAATTAACTATGTTTTGATTTATAAGGAAGTAAAAAAAGTGGTATAAAGGGAAAACTTGGTGTTCGGGTTAAAATTTAGTATAAAGAGTAAAATCGAAAATTATTTGTTGTTGATTGTGGTTAAACATTATAGGTTGTAATATTTAAACTTTTTTACAATAGTATTACCCGCAGTAATACTAACTTAGCCATTTACCAACTTAATGATCCTTTAGACTTTCAATGATTAATCTCAACATTTATCTTTAAAAAGAATCTGGTAAAGATTTTTTAGTGTTTTTAAGTAGCGATACTGTCGACATCCTTAAATTGCCGTTTTGAACTAACGAATTCCAGAAGTTTCTCTACTGACTTCCGTTTTAACCTAATGCAATTCGTAAAGGCCTTTCGCCAAAATCTTTCATTTACCTTATTCTTACTCAAAGCGTAACCAAAAAATAACTTCTTATATCTTACCAATCTGTACTTAACCTAATAAACTCTGATCAGTATTGGCAGAAATTTATCGTTACAACGTATTCAATTCGAATCGCGGTTGAAGTAACTGGTGTATTGCATTGAAGGAGGTAGATATCTTGTTTTAGGTTTAACATATCACTAGCCGGTCTGCACACTAATTTGTATAGCCAATTTCTTGGCCCGTGCCCTAGTGTGAAGTGAGCGCATACTGTAATTGATTTTGTTGTAGACATATAAAACAATACACTAAACTTGCAGTCAGTGAAGTCAACTTTACTATAAGTGAAGTTGACTGACTACACTGAAATTACTACTATTCCAACAGTAAATAAATTATCTCTGGGTAGGTTTTTATCTTTGAAACGTAATAGATTCGAATCTCTGGTAGAAGTACCTGTTGTTGCATTGAAAGTGGTCATGTGTTACTTCTAAGTTTAGAAAACTATAGAAGTACAACTTTTGGTATGTATGGGAATCCATAGCTAAGAGTTTGTATTGGGTCTATATAAAAGTTATTATTCATCCGATAGTCACCCGAGCCATCAGATAGAATAATATTGTCTTTCATAGCCACTTCCTACAAATAAAGACAGTATCTACCATTATCTCTTCCCAATCTTTCGTATAGCTGAGTCTCTAAAGCCATCACTCTAAAAGTAGAAAAAAATACAACTAATACGCATAAGTCATTGCTCAGATATCCATGCGGTATCATAATAATCCTTAATTATCCTCAATATTTGTGGATATTACTATATACCCTCACAGATAGTATACATAGGCTAAAGGGCAGTGCACTATATTGCAGGGTGCACTCCTGCAGGGTGCACGATAACGTGTCACGCTGCAGGCTGCACTCTTGCAAGACGCAAAAGTGTACCATGCATAGATCGGTTTGAAATGCTATTTCAGGCCGATGGCAATGCGTGGAGTGGTCTAGAAGAAGTATTCCAAAGTTATATATTCTGGGCGAGGGCTTATAAGCCCTTATCTGTAACGTACACCTTGAGATAATTTTTCTCAATCTTTATCTGAACTTTTATATTATAACTACCAATCTAACGATTACTCTTTCTGCTTATCTCATTTTACGTAAACAGGTCTTTAAACCCTACCGACATTAATTTATGTCCGATTTAATCGATTACAAAGAACTTAGGAAAAAGAGATAAGTATTCATCAAATACCTATAATGATATGCTATAACGATACCAATTATTTGTATTTCAATACTCCGTTTTTACAAAAATTACACGCCGACGTGTATAAAGATTATAAAAATTAAGTAACTTAAAAAAGGAAAACTTTAACACGATATTATTAACCCCTACTTAACATTTTATTTACCAAAAGCCCTGTTATGCTATTATCAACCCTTATTTGGCGTTTTAACGTACCCGGGCACTTTTTGAAAAACGTCTTATCACGTATTAGGCTACGTAAACTCAATTACTAAATTTTCCGAAACCCTTTACTAAAACTTACCGGATACTAGGTTACTTAAACCAAAATACTAAAATTCGAAACCCTTTATTAAAACCTACCAAATATTAAGCTACCAAAGTCACAATCAATTATATATAAATAAATAACCCGATCGCTTCAACAAATCGGTTATACAACAAATAATTAACCGACTTCCTTTACTTAATTCTGCTATAAAACGTTAATACAGATAAACCACTATACCCTGAAATACATAACAATACGATATTTCCCTTACCATACCTAATTTCTTATTACCTCCCTATTTATTTTAAGTTTATCTACATTCTACCTATTTATTTTGAATCCGGTAACTATAAATTTTGAGGTTTTCGTAACCGTTTAGTTGATATAACGTTATCAACATTGATAAAAACTAATATGAAACAGCTAATTAGTTTTTAACGTAAATAATACCATTTTAGTTATATTAATTACTTTTTTTACGTTGTATTCGCCAAACTACCTTAAGTTTTAAATATACCTAAATATACTTCGAAATTACTAGACTTTAATATATCGTTTTAACGCCCCTAAATAATCGTAATTATGGCCCTAAATCCAATAATACTAAAAAAAGCTAACGCTTCCTTTAGTATCCTAGTTAAATATATGGGAATTGGAAAAGCTATAATATAGGAGATCAACCTAGGCCTTTAGGACAATACCATTAATTTACCAATGAAAAAACTAAAACCCTATATAGAAAACATATATGTTTTGGCCGCCATATACAGTTATTAAGAGTAGCAAATCCAAAGACCTAACTTACTAAAAGAATTCCACAATAATTTCTCGATTTCAACGTTAAATATATGTCATAAAGTAAACCTTATTATTATTGAGACCTTACGAATTTACTTAAAAACTAAAGGAATTAATATCTTAAAAGGTAGGAATAGGCACCTTATAAAAGCCTTATTCGAGATAATATAATTTACCAACGTATCAGATTAAGAGAAAAAATATTTGTAGCTTACGGATTTTATAAAAGGATATTAGTTTACGGAATAAAAGAGACTGTTGTTAAAATGAGGGGGATTACACGTAAAACAACATAGCTTTATACCTCAAATTAAAAGCAAAAACCATGAAAAATGAAAACACATACCATCTTCATTCACCACATAGATACAATATACCCCTATACCGACCCACACCGTAAAGCAAAACCGAATACTAAATTACTTCCCAAATGCAAAGAATAACCCGATCGGTTATAACAAAGTTAGCAGAAACGCAAAAAGTAACCCGATCGGCTATGGCAAAGTTACCCGAAACAGAAAAAACAACCCACCCTAAAAATCGATAATTGGTCGGAATACAAAAAACAACCCAACCCAGAAAATAACAAGTAACGTAAATCGCTAATACATATTATACGGACCAATACCATTTAACTACGACTCCTACCGCGACCTCTTAACATATCGTTTCCTTACGAATAAAAGCGACCTTATAAAGCTAACTAATTTTATCAAACTATAAAATAGGGATAATAATGTTGATAAAAAGTCATACAAAGTATTGGATGATAAAATACGCGTTATACTTAATATATATATATATAAAACTGGATATTAAACGATTATAATTTCACGTTATTTTACCTGAAATATTCTCCAGATAAGCTAAAAAGTGGTATATATATCACCTTATACAAGTAAATACATTCGTCGAATACTATAATCGCCTTAAAGCCTACTTTAACAACGAGATTAATTATAAGTTATACGATAGGGATTAAATTAATACAACGTGAGAATTTATAAAAAACCAATAGGAAAATACCAATAAAAACCTATAGGAAATCCTTACCACATTATTAGCAAAATTCCGAAAATATCAAATAGCCTTTAAACTAAAACATAAAGATGACTAACTATTTATTTAAATAGTAATAAAATCTTACTATAAAGAACTGGATTTTAACTTTATACTTTTTGAATTTGAAAAAAAAACTTAAACGCCTCTTATACAAGCTTTAAAATATTACTTAAAACATTTATACGCCGGTAAATAAACCTTGAATTAATATTCGTAACTGATAAAACAAAAAAAAGAAACTCAAATAACTCAAACAAATCTTATCAAAACAGTCTACTATATTTTAAACTAAAGGCTTAAGGTTTACCCGAGGCAAAACGAAGGCCTAAAGTATAAGTAACAAGGAAAAAGCCCCGGTAATAAAAGATAGGGACGACCGTTTGGAAATGGAAAAAACGTATCGAAACTATTATAATACTTGCGAAAAGATATACGGCGCCTTATAAATTTATAAAACCGTTACATAATATACGGTAAAATCGATTACTAATGTACAAATGACCCTGCGTACGAATAAATTCGAATCAAACGATAATTTAAAGTCGATTATATACCTAAAGATCGGATAAAAGCTAATTTTACAATATATGTAGCCGAATACACAGGTACTGATAACGAATTTAATACTTACCCTTACGATAATATATTCGGAAAGAACGTCCGTAAAAAGGATAATACCTATTTATTAATTTAAAATGACGAAACTACCCACCATATATTTACCAAACTATAGGACGCCACTTTTAGGTATATCGCCGGAATAAATTATGAGAAGAAAGTATTTCACATTCATATAACGTTATAATTTACATTATCTAACAGGTATAAAAACAGGTTTTCAGGTATTATACTTAATACTAAAATAACCGAAATTTAGACGGCCTGAAAATGCCAGTTAGACGTACTTACGGCGAAATTTCCAAAATTTCAGCTAAACCGTACAGGAAAATACCGAAAAGTCTTATTTAAAAAAGGTAAAACGTCTTCGTTTAGTATAGTCGTTATAGATACACATTTCGGGTCGGTTAATCTTTATGTAATAAACTTTAAAATACTATTTTTACATTTACAATTTAATATAAATAAATTCGAAATCGAAGTTTGGAATACAACTAATTAGCTCATCCGCGCCTTAAATAATATATTCTTAACATTCCAACTTAAGTTCAGCCGTTTATAATTCTTTTCAAAAACACGTATAATCGAGTCCGTTTGCTTCATATAGCCGGAATTACGTATATTACACCGAAGATTTGGAACCTCGGTTATAAAACGCCTTTTACGCCTATTTTATATTGTAAGCCATTCGGATAAAGGAAAAAACGTACTAAATGTTATCGAAAAGTTTTACCATAAGTGCTAATTACATTTATAGATACTACAACAGTTTAAATTCCGCCTTTAAAACAATACAAACTTTAATTACAAGGTAATCGTTAATATCATATATTTAAATAACCAATTAATCCTTTACGCTATCGATGTAATAATATCGTTTTAAAGTGCCAAGTTTATACGAAATGTCTTCGATACAAATTATTAAAACGTTTTAGTTAACTATTAGTCTAACGTTTACCTCAGGCCTCTTAACCAGATTATACAGAACGTTAACACAGCCTTCAACCCTACCGAATTATATACTAAATCCCGGATAACTGGTCATAAATTTAGGTAAATCCCAATAAAAACCCTATAGGGTTTTGGAAAATACGAACGGAATTACAAAACGTTAAAAAAATCGTATACAATATTATCGAAAAACTAAAGGGTAACAGCTCTAAAAAGTCTATCCTTTAAATAACAGTCAACGTCGTTAACAACACTTTTAACCTGAGTAAGCTTATTCCTACGCTTTTCCTTTTCTATACACATTCGAAAATACATAAAAACTTTATACTATGACTATTTATGGTATAAAGAGCTAATACTGTAATAAAAGCTATAACAACTTTACGATTATTACAAGCCGAAAACGATGTATCTAAAACGTTAGCTATAAGTAATAGCCTACGTAACACCAGCGTTTTAAATTTACCACTATAATTTAAAGTTTTAGTTTAAAAAACAAAAAATGAATAAACTAAACCTTAGATAATTAACGAGTTTAAAGGCTATAATATACTGGTTAATCTACCCAACGATACAAGTTCGTTTCGATGAATAATAGTATATAGATATAAAAAAAAGGTAAAAAAAATCAGTCATAATCCTTAAAACGACTAAAACCGTCTATACACCACCTCCCCAAAACAACAAAAATGACAAAAACTACCTATACGCTACCCCCTGGAACGACGAATTTAACCCGACTCTGTATCTAAATTTGACCTTAAAACACGATTCTACTCCAACCATACCAAATGAAAACGGTATACCTACGTTAACCCTACCAAAACCTTGCCACTAAAACGACCCCTTGGTTCAAAAACGGAAAAACGCCTTAAGAACTTTATCACACACTCCATTATCACGTAAAAGGAATTAATAAGCTGGTAACTTAATTTCAAACTTCGTTACAAAGGCATTATTAACACCTTAGGACCCTTATTCGAATAATTTACCTAAACAGAAATTTCAACCTAATCGACTAAAACGTTTTTTGCTTTGAATAATTCGACCTTACAATACACGATAACTAAAGGATTTTTCCAACTCGCTTTATCCACGAAATAAAAGATAAGATTAAAAAACCTTACAAAAAGACTCGCCTGGTTATTAAAGGCTATAACGACGAAAGTAAGAGCGATACTATAACCCAATTACCCATGTTACAACGAGCCAGTTACCGCCTGATTTTTATACTTATAACCTCCCTTAACGAACCGTATAATCTATACATCGAATTACGGAACATAACATAAACCTATACATAATCTAAGGAACGGCTAAAACGGCGGATTTATATAAATATACTAAAAAACCTTGAACAACACCACCCGGCTAAAATAATCCTACGTATCTTAAAACTTTTTTACGGCCTATATAAATCCGGTATATACTGGTATAACACTTACCAAAAACATTATAAAAACTACTTAGGATAATCAACTCTACCTTTAACCCATATCTATTAGTATTAATTACTCGTTCAGAGGGCTTTACACTTACAAAAATATAAATAAACGATACTTTAACTTTATATAACACCTTGTTTTTCGCGTTTAAGAAAAGTATATTTTGAAAACCAGACTTAAAAACGAAGCCCAAAACCTACCTATGAAAAGATAATATAATCGATTTTAATAGTACTACAATTACACTGAAAAAAGGCATTTTAAAACTTACGTAAAAAGGACAGCTAAACAAAGTGGCTCTGATCGTTTTAAATAACGCAAAACGGTCCAACGAATACAAATACCAGCGTGCAAGCAAAGCTCAGATTACGTCTGTAGCACAACCAAAGACGATATTCGACCTTTCGGTCGCCGCGCAATGCTAAACCGACCCAACGGATGATATATACAAAGCGTTTAACAAACGCCTTTTGTAACAAATACACAATTTAAAGAGAAGATTATAATATATACCGATAAATATACGTATTATAGACCTATTTGTTTTTACTAACGGCTTTTTTACTAATAACAACGATTATAATTTATAAATCGACTTTATCTTTATCTTTGGTAACAAATCACCGACTCGAAACGGCCTTACCTTTTGTAAAAACATTATTTATTAAAGCTTTACCAAGTGTGAAAAGATTACGAGGAATGTTTTCGTTTCCAAAATCTACGACATAATTAACAGTTTCGATTCGGGTATTACTATAACGATGATAATCTGGATAATTATCTCCAACCTTAATTTAGGCCCTACCCTTTTGATTATTTACACTAATTATTTCTCGTTTTATAAATACCTAGTTAAACTAAGTATTACGAATGAAAAACGACTAATAATAGATATTATAGCTTTATTCGAGTTATACGAACGCTCAAAAATCGAGGAAATCAGATAAATTAATAATAAGTTAAACCTAATAAACGTCATAACAAAGGCAATACTAAACAACGGCCTAAAATTACTTATGTTGACAAGTACGTTATTTATCAAGGTTTTTAAAAAAAAATTACGATCTTAATAAAACGTTTAACCGATTCAGGACAACTTAAATCGGCTTATTGATATAATTTAACCCAATCCATATTTTACTTTTACTTAATACAAGTATTTATCCTGATTCTAATATATTACCTCGTTTTACGTTTTATATTACATTTATTACTTTAAACTCATTTGTAAAAAGCCATAAAATCACTGTGTAACGTATTGTATAATAACCGAATACGCTGGCTCGGTCGAAGAGATATCTATTTACTATTAAAGAGAAAGGGCAACGCCGCCGCATCTCTATAACTCTCCCTGTCACTCTCCCTCTCTATGCTAGCACCACTGTTATTAGAGAATATAGCCTTACACCTTGTTAATTGTACCTTTAGGCAAAGGTGCAGGGGAAGGATCACCCTTTTCGCAATAACGTACAATAACGCCGTTAAACTCATTTATGTAGTATATATGCAGGCCCTATTTCTCAATATTGGCGGCGGTTACTGTCTCTCTGGTCCGCTAGTTAACGTCTATTACTAAATAATATCAACTTATTTTCGTTACTTACGGTGGTTTTGTTTTCTATTCGCTCCAAAAAATGTTTTTATTAAAGAATTGTTATAACCCAAGGACCAACTGCAGGTCATGGAATAGGTTAGCGGTCCGCTGCACTATCAGAAGCCTGATATCTAACACATCAAGCCAGGGATCTCTCTTATGTAAGGACCCAGGGTTAGGGTTGGGACCGCAAGGATCGAAGAGCGGTCCAGTTCATACTACATTGGACTGCAGGAAGCGACCAGCGATTTCAGCGGTCCAGTACTGAAGATGGTATGAAGGCCATAGAATATAAGGACACGGTCATCACCACATAGATAGCATTTCCTTCATAGCTCTTCAGTTGTCAATCTAAGTATTTAGTTTACACACCTGAATAGCCTAACAGCCAGTGATCATTTTACAGCACTAATAAACATCTTCTTGATATTGTACCTTTGTTACCTCTGCTACCTTACTGCTAACATAAACCCCCTAACACCTTCTATTTACTCATGGGTATTTAGTGTGATCATTACAAGAATGTTTTAGGATTCGATTAAAACTTACTGAAAAGCCGACGGGCGCGTAACACAGATTTAGCCTACGGCTCCAAGACCACTGGAACGGGGGCACACAAATTACTAATCCGCTCGTAACGGTGGTAGTACGCTGAAAGACCCCCGTTTTCGTGGCAGTCGCCAATGGACTTGCCCGCGGCTGCAGATCCGATACACAACACGTAAGGCGTATTTATTAACGGCCTAAAGCTACGGACCCGGGTACGCCGTTATAATGTTTAACGTGTTAAAAAGGTCTTACAATGCAATCTAACGATACGAAGCTCAAGGCGAAGAAAGAGGTCCGCCTCGTACTCCTTATCTACGAAAGAAATAATCAAAAGATTATAAAAAAAAGGACTATAATATACGTACTTTATCATAATTAAGCTAAGCTACGTTTACAGCGTAAAGGGGCCCCCACGGGTAATAGGGTTTTCACTCGTAAGGAGGGGGTAAGGTTTATAAATTTAGAAACCCCTTACTTTTCCCTCTGGGAACTGGGAAATGGGGAGGGAAAAAGGAGAGGAAAGGGCGTGGCGGCGGTGGGGGTAATAGCGGCGGAGGAGGCGGCGGCAAAAAAGGCGATGGTGGAAGGGCTTAGCAGCATTGCAACTAGTGGCATAGCGGCGATAAACGAGATTTCGCCCGAAAAGAGCGGACTTTTACTAATCATGGTAGTAGTGGAGGTAAACGTAACAGTAGTTGCAATGGCGGCGGCGACAACGGCGTGCTGTGTAATGATCACACTAAATACCCGTGAGTAAATAGAAGGTGTCAGGGGGGTTATGTTAGTAGTAAGGTAGTAGAGGTAACAAAGGTGCAATATTAAGAAGATGTTTGTTCGTACTGTAGAATGATCACTAGCCGTTAGGCTATTCAGATGTATAAACTGAATACTTAGATTGACAACTGAAGAGCTATGAAGGAAATACTATCTGTGTGGTGATGACCGTGTCCTTATATATCCGTGCCTTCATACCGTCTTCAGTACTGGACTGCTGGAGTCGCTATCGGTCCCATTGGTCCTATATAATTGACTTGAACACTTTCGGTCCCATCGGTTCTTCCCTGTCTGGGGTTGCTGACATAAGGGAAGTTCTCCACCTGATTCTAGACTTCAGGCTTTCTAGTGGTGCAGTGTTGCATACTGGCCTGCTTCCTGGCCCAACCTGTGTCTGAGTTATAACATGCTGCTGCTCGCGCGCCAAACAGCGCCCTAAAATACGGTTTTTACGCGGTATTTATTCAGGGAAATAAGTTAGAATATATACAAGCCAAGTTATATACAAGCCAAGTTATATACAAGCCAAGTTATATACAAGCCAAGTTATATACAAGCCAAGTAACTTATACATTAAAGCGACTTGGTTTATTAAGATAAACTAAAGTTAAGTTAAAATAAGGACTTATATTAGCTAAAATTAAACGCCTTTAATGAAAGAAAAAAAAGAAGTTTTATTGAGAGAGATGGTAATACATCTTTTTATATTAACCTACCTCGTGATTACGTAATCACATTACGCAATCACCCCTATGTAATTACCACTACATAACTAGCCCTATTAAAAACAACGAAAGGTGCTATTACTAACTATATCGCTTTTATTAGGCTACATTAACTATGACCGACTTATATTTACCACTGCGGCCAAACTTTGCTAATTTTAGCCGAACTGCTAATTTGGACCTTTTACGACTAATACGCCAATAACAACACTATTACTATTGCTAATTTAAATATTTTACGACTAATACGTTGACTACATTATTTCTACTACTAATTTGGACTTTTTACGACTAATATGCTAACAACAACACTATCACTACTATTAATTTGGATCTTTTGCGATTAATAAGACAATAATACTGTTACTATTAGGCTATAAATATGAAATATACAAAGAAGAAAGAAAAGATTGCCTATGTAGATATCATTATATACCCTTACAAATAGTATACATAAGCTAAAGGGCAGTGTATTGTATTACAGGGTGCACTCCTGTAGGGTGCACGATAACGTGTTACGCTAAAGGTGTTATAACCCAAGAACCAACTTGTCATGATCCAGATAGCGGTTGGGTTAGGAAATGGGCCAGTATGCAACTGCGCTACTGAGAAGCCTGAAGTCCAACACATCAGGCGGGGAACATCTCTTATGTCAGCAACCCAGGGTTAGGGTTAACGCACGGACGCATAAGATATGTTGGATATGCTGCTATCCAAGCTATCTAGTACTGAAGATGGTATAAAGGTACGGATATATAAGGACACGGTCATCACCACACAGATAGTATTTCCTTCATAGTTCTTCAGTTGTTAATCTAAGTATTCAGTCTACACATCTGAATAGCCTCACGGCTTTTGATCATTACTTGCACGGTTGCGATATTATTCACTCAGCACCTCTGCTACCTTCTTGATAACATAAACCCTCTGATACCTTCTATATACTCACAGGTATTTAGTGTGATCATTACAACAGGCTGCACTCTTGCAAAACGCAAAAGTGTACCATGCATATTTCGGTCTGGAATGCTATTCCAGGCCGACGGCAATGCGTGGAGAGGTCTAGAAAAAGTATTCCAAAGTAATATGTTCTGGGCGAGGGCTTATAAACCCTCACCTATAACGTACACCTCTGGATACTGCTTTTTGATCTTTATCTTGACATTTTTACTACAACTACCAATATAACGATTACTATTTCTACTTACCTTGTTTCACGTGAATAGGTCTTTAGACCCTACCAACAATATTAAACTAATTCCTAATAAAACTAGATTTGGCTATCATAGAAGTAATAGGTTCCGTAATACAGCTAATTTTCATTTAATTATTGAACAATTTCCAATATAGTAGTTCCAACTCATTATAAATAATAACTCTGATATTCTTAATAACATATCTTCTTTAGGAGTTTAGTGTGTTCTTTATCTTAATTAATTTTATAGTTTCGATTGGTTGGCTTTGATATTTCACAAGTTCATAAATTTAATATTTCGTTGCCAATAGTATATCTAACCCTATTTCATATATCAAACAACCATAATATTCATTAATCACGAGGGGAATCTTTACTTATTTCCTTTGCTTTTTCCGATATTAATTTGCTTGTTTAAAGGGCATCTTTTGACCTATTACCACTTATTATAAAACAATTGTTGTTAAGCCAATACAAATTTCGATTTTATTATTGACGATCAGATCATTTTCATCTATAAGGAAAAAGGGAAAAGGGATTTATTAATCGAAAACTTTATCGCCGCAAATCAAATCCGACTATATAAACATAGAATTCATTGTTTTTACAAGGCCTAAACGTCTCAAATATCGGTATTAATATCTAGTTAAGCCCTTTCTTTTATTATGTGAAAGGATAGGTATAAAGCTGTAATTAAACCAACGATGTTGATTTTTCTTTACCGTCGTTGTTAGCGCGGAAAATCCGATCTTATTGCTTTTAATTTGAAGGTTTTTTTAGGATATCGGTAGCTATAATACTTAAATTAATAATGATTTTCCATACTATAGGTGAAAAGTTAGGAATGAAATTATACTTTTTATCCAGAATGAAGATTTGTTCAATAAGAGCATAATTAGTATAATTTTTGGTAGTTACATCAACTAATACATCAGATGTTCAATCCCAGTCGTTGACGAATTGGACGAGTATTTAATCTTTATGATTTTGATTTATACTCATCTTATTACGAAAATTAGTAATAATATCGATTGGATCTAAAAATGTTGTTATTGCCTTAATGTTTGAATATCGTTTGAGTTTATTAATATTAGCTATGGCCAGTAATTTTGTATCATTTACCAATAATT
The DNA here is from genome assembly GCA_038502455.1 of Anisogramma anomala. Taxonomy (NCBI): domain Eukaryota; kingdom Fungi; phylum Ascomycota; class Sordariomycetes; order Diaporthales; family Gnomoniaceae; genus Anisogramma; species Anisogramma anomala. The sequence goes on along the minus strand of JASMMZ010000003.1, from coordinate 14,739,027 downwards.
ATTTGTCGTTATAATCCTTACGTTAACTTAACCATACACGTATTCATGTTGTGTAAAGATACTTGTAAATTCTAATTATGATAGTTATTACCTGCTGTTTGTAACTTTCGACGGTTAGATTCTTACCTAAATTAAGAATCTTGTCGATATGTGAATTTTTAAACAATGTTACTATCATTTCTTTCCTACTCATTTCTCTAAATAATCAATACAAATAACCAAACTTCTTAAAATCGGGTGATCAGGTTTTTTTCAGTGTTTTATCTGTTATATGTATTCGAACAAATAACTAGAAACTACTTATTTGACTTGGTTGATATTTATGGCGAAATTAGTATATCAATTGATAATTGTAATAAAGGTTCGTTTATCATGTTTATCCTGCATAGTTAATTCATCGACGTTTATATTCAACAGTCGAGGACTATTTCACAATTATTTAATTGAAAGAGGGAAAATCAAAGGTAGAGGAGTAAATAATAATGAAGTAAAAAGAAAAGATGTTACATGATAGATGTATGTAAAAACAACAAAGTAAAGAAAGCAAAGAAAATGAAGAAAGCTTTAAAGAAAATATAGAAAGTTAAAAATTTAATGGGAAACCAGAGTTGATATATTAAAAATAGCGGGTACAGTAATTTTTTAAACTTTAGCTTGCGTTATTTACAAAAGGATACACCATCTACCAATCGACAAAAAGTATTATTATCACTTTAAAATTATCGAAAATCAAAGTCGCCGCACCATTTTGATTGAGGCTAATCATCACCATTTTCTCCAGGCTTCTTTACGTATATCACGTTGTATAAAATATTTTCATTTATACCCTATTTCATTCATTAACGTTTTATCCGTCTATACAATAGCTTCAAAGAATTTATATATATCTATAGACGTTTGTTTTTCGTAATTGAATCGAGAATCTAAAGTAATACCTATGATGTTACTTGATTTACCTCCTACAGTCCCATCTATCGTAGCTTAAAGACTAGCATTCGAATGTTTTCTAGGTATTTATTCCCATTGTAGACGATAAATATTCTTAATTTAATATAACATGTCTTTAATACGATTTAATAAACCTAATGACATATTTAAAACTTATTAAATTTAACAAGCCTAAAATTTAGCTATTTGAATCTACCGATTTCCGATTTGTTTCTATATGTTTTCACAACGACTTACAAACTCAATTTTTTACATCGCCTCTTGAATCACTTGAAATTCAGTGAAAGTAGTCGCTAATTGATGTCGATTTAAACACAATATTGATTTACCAATAGTTTCTAATAATTTAATAAGTTAATATAACATTATATAAAAAAGGGTGTAAGATAATACTTTTACCAATCGGTTATTAATAGTTTTAATAACTGTATAGATTATAGTAGGTTATCAATCGAATTCATTATAATCATATTCGAATACACCTTTCTTGAACCTATTTTTATCAACTTTAATAGTTTTTCGATTAGTACGACTGAAGCAGTGAAGTATGTAGGGGTATTCATTACCCTAGTAACTTCTTTAATAAAGAATTTCAATATAACCGAACATTTAAAGTATTTCATATTGTCCGAATAACATTTTTACGGATATCTAAGGATATCTACAATCGGTTTCAATATTTAACGGACTTTCTCCTACGTCGGTTCGTTAATTGATCTGAAAAATAAATCATGTTAATAAGTTCTTTTAGATTAATTTTTCCTACTAAATCCACTCCAAGAATTTCCTACAATTGGAAAACTATTACTAATATAGTATTTGTATTTACCAGTTGAGCTACCTTGATTGATACGTATGTTTTAAACGTTTAAATATACTCCTCAGAATTAATGTACCTGAATAATTATCATATTACTCCTTTCAATTTTTATAACATTAATTTCATAGAGATGTATCCGTAATAGTTGTATGTTCATTTCAAATTTCGTGGCACCTCTATTCGTCTCACGTATGCAATATATTCGCCATTATATTCATGTTGTAATAGTATTTATTTATTCATGTAAAAACGTACGGCATTACAATTTACTTTCTTCCTCATTTGCATTAAAAGGTTCTCGATTATTTTATAGCTACCGATCAGTTACCCCAAAATATCCTTATAATAATTTGTCTCGTTAATAAATACGGTAACCAATGTTTCTCTGAAACGTAATATTCGGCTTAACTTTAACACTCCTATTGATAAAAGGGTTTCCATCCTTAGGTTTCTAAGTATAAATAGACGAGTAAGGAAACATCTTCCGATTATCTATAGTAATTAAGTTTCCTCGTTCGATTTAAATGATTTGACCTTCGTTCCTGTTAATTTCGAAATACCGTTTGCGATTTTGATTATTCAACTGGTATTCGGATAATATATAATTCCAATGTTAAATAATTTTAAAATGTTTATCTATCACGTAACCCCATCAATGTATATAGTAAGATTCGTTCATATCAATACGAGATAACCGTGGTTGGTTTATATTATCTTTAGCAAAAGTAACTTAATTACCGTTAGTTAAGGTTTTACATCAATGTATGAGGAATACAGTATAATATTGTATTTAAATATAGTAGTAGAAAGATGAAAGAGGGGAAAGAAGTACCTGGAGAATACACGCCTCAAATAAGAGCTTAGATACCCTTATCTGAGCTGTAACTACCTATCATACACTCAGCTAGCATGCTACCTTACACTTACTAATTATGGTAATATATACTTTATATAGTATACATATACCGGTAATTTTTGTTTTGTACAAAGAGTTATGTATTAATAATTTAGTAGTAATGATGGGTTATTCATTAACGATAATTTAATATAGGTTTTAATTCATTTTGAAAGGTCGGCAAAGCTAATAAAGACGTAATTGTCCATATTATATGTCATAAAGGTAGTTTAAAGTGATGTATCGCCATCGGTCCAAGCAAAGCTTTACCCCCTTTTTTCCAAAAATGTGTTATGACTTTATAATAAACTTTTAATTTACTATATAACGCAATCGTACTTAATTAACAAGTTATAATCACCTTAAATAATATATCGTTTTGTAAATCAAATAATAAGCGACGTCATATGACGCGACAGCACGCACGCGTTATTAAAGTGGCGGCAGCTATCACCGCCGCCGCCGCCGTATAGGCCACCACTTACGCTCCCCCTAGCTTCCTTATCACTAGCTTTCCCTTCCTATCCTCCCCCCACCCCCGTATACTAATTTCTGCTCTCTCTTTTCACCAAGTTCGAATAGTAGCAATAGAAGCATAATAAAGAGAAATAATAACAGTAGAAATAATAATAGTAGGAGTTTATAAGCCTTATTATTTCACATCGTATGAAAACATCCGTCTTTATCTACTGTATCTTTTAAAAGTTATAAATATATTATCGATAAATTAAAACGTGATACTTATCATTAGCCTTTGAAATCGTAATATATATTTACCTTTACTTAGACGAGGCCGAAACCGCGCAACGAGCTTGCCGTTTGAAGTCGCGCATCGTTAAAGTGCACCGAGAGGCTGTTTTAACGCAGAAGGTATTGGAGCGTTGAACTAAGATAAACACCCCTAACATTGTGATAACTATACCTTGTATACCCTACATTGCCTCCGCCGCCATTTACTAATCGTTTAGCGATTAAAATTAAAGCGGGGACGTATTCGTACGTTATTATTGTTACGAGTTGGGCTATAATAGGTATAAATCCATTTTATTGGTATTAATGTTGTTCGCGAACATCTTTTAATGCGTTCGCCGAATTCACAGTAAGTTATTTCACTATTTTAATATAGAATAGAAGATTTGGACTTATTCATTACCAGATACTAATAAACGAACTATAAAGACCGTTAACGCTATTATTATATGGCATGCAAACCTACGTTTATATTACGTAGATAAGTTCGATGTCATCTTTGCCTAGCTTCATAAAACGAGCAACCCTGCCTATCTCTCTTTACCCAAAAGTATATAAACTAAGGCGCAGGAAGTGCTAAGCCCTCATTAGGGCGGCGACGTCAGCGGTAACGATGACAACGATAGTGACAACAACAATGATGGTGATAACAACGCTATCACCTCCCCTTCTACTTCCTCATTCGGCAGTGACTAACTGTCTCTTTTTTATTATTTACCGATTATAGACTGGTTTATCTACATACAATCGTATAATGAAAATAGTATTGAAAAATCGTACTGTAAATTATAAACGGTAAATGCAAAAGGTGAAATATGGAACTTAAGCGAAAAATGATCTATCTAAAAAGTAAAATGTATAAATTAAGTAGCCAATGATAAATCCAAGGCCTATATCACAAAAGAAAATTCGTAAAAAAAGAAAAATTCGTAGAAAAGCAAAAAAATAAAAAAATATTAGGGGCTAGATTGTACGACCTTTCCAGCAATATCAATGAAGACAGTGTTTGTAAATACAAACGTTTCCAATACGCTATTCGAAACGCCCTTAATCATTACGTCCGCTAGGTTTAACTTCTCATCGATTTATATCATCTTGTTAATTTTGCGGTACTTATACGATTTACGTAAAGTTTTAATAATGATTATAAAATGCTCTTCATTTACAATAACAAGTTTAACGAAATACTCATAAACTAAAAAAAAGTTAATTCAAACCATCAAAAGGATAACCTTTATTTCAAAACTCAAAAAAATTATATAAACTATTATCGTTAAAATAATACCAAAGTCGAAGCTTTCAACTATTTTATAATTTTAAGGCGAAAACGCTCCGTATAACTCGTTTACATTTAGTTAAACTCTCATTAAGAATATTACTTCGTAATATAGATTCGTTTAGATACGGTACATTATTATAGATAGTAAGTAAAAACTCAATTTACGAGCTGTAATTTATATTGTTCGCAAAGGAGCTATTAATAAAAATAACTAGTTTTGCCATCTTTAAATCGAGAGGCATAAAATGCAAAATATGTTTTGGATTCCGAATTTACCATTAGAGGCGTTTATTTAACACCCAATATTCATTATGTGACGGTTTTATTTAATATAACGTAATAATAAACAGTTAAACGCTACTTCTGATTGTATAACTAATATAACTCAAGGCCCATATATACGCTAATATTGGTACTCGTTGGTGCACTTTATGCTGGTTACGTTAATAAGCGCCAACTTATTCAACTACTCATTTCATACAATTTTAGAATCTTGTTCTGAAGCATAATTATTATATCGTTAAAATTAATCATACAATTTTTCGTTAGATACGTTTTTAATTTCTCTTTTGGATTGGGTTTATAAAGCTTTATATTTTGGAAACCAAAAAAACAATGTACTACATAATATTTATACATATTTTATTAGTATGTCTATAACTATGAAACCCGCTGATTCGGTGTAGAAACTAATACGCAAAAGTTAAAGGTAAAATTAGTCATTTATAGGCGTTTCTGATAATATATATAATATGTATCAAACTAATATACAATAACCTCCGCGAGGCTATAAAAAAGTTTCAATATATACAGTAGTATTCTGAGCGGGTAGTGTTTTCAAAGTTCCACAAGCAGGTATACATAGATACTTTCTTTAAAACGTTTTTTCAATCACATATAAGTTTTCGTAATATTTCGAAATTTTAGACGTAAGTCACGAGGCTTGCAAAAGGAGGCAACTAACATTAATATCAAACAATAACTCGCTTGCTCAAAATTGAGCAACTAGGTTATAATATCTTTTTTACCTTTGTTATTAAACACCTTTATCATAATTCAATTTTTTATAAGGTTTTACAATTTTTTTATTTTATTTCATAGACGAGCTTCGTTAAAAATATTCTATAATTAACGTAAATAGTTAGGTCGAACTTCTTCAATCGAAAAAATCCTTGCTTAATTAAAGCTGATACTTTTTTCCTGGTCGAATCTTCAAAATTGTTACCTGAGGCGATAATAAAACCTTCAATTAAAGCTTTATATTTAACTCCAGATTCGTCGTTTCCTTTTATGTAATAAAGAAATAGAAAATACAGTTTTTCTGTCGCCTTTTATTTTCCAATCGAAATAAATGACTACGTTAACGTTATGTTATTAAATTGTGATATTTATTTGGTTATGGTGTTAAACGGTGCACTAGAGTTACCAAAAGATAAACAAGGGTTGAATAAAGAGTGTTTAAGTTGTTTTAGGCGTTGGATAATTCTCGTTACTCCTTAGGTGATGTTTTTAAGACTTTTTCATCCACTTCTTCCATTTTATATTTCGGTATTAGCGTTTAACCAAACGAAACTCGTATTTTTGAGCAAATCTATAAATATATCATATCTCTTAATCACGCTGATTTTCTGAATGCCAGTTCATATTTTTTTAATTTTTCATACAATGACCTTGGATGATAATAACAACTTAAAAACATTTTTCTCCCGCTAACCGTTTCTTATGAATAAGGCTCTGTAGTTATTACTTTTAGCCTTCAGAAAGATCAAGGCTGCTATAGCCTTTGCCATAGCATCTATCTTTCAGATTGTGATTGTCATGGACTCAGGTAGTTAACCATTGAGCCTATAGGTTACATAACTGTACAAGTAACGGCATGGATAATACCTGGCCTAGGCCTGGCCCGGGCGCGGACAGGATATGGTTTGGGTACAGGCTGTATATAGTTCGTATACGGATAGAGTATAGTCTATATATGGATAGGGCACGGTCCGTATATGGTACGTGTAAGGGTACGTGACGAGCTGGGCACCGGCTTTGCCTAAGGTCCTTGTACGTTGGGCTACGGTAGCGTTTTTTAGTCTTTCTCCGTACTTTAATAGTAAATCTCATTTGGTATTTATTTAGCTTACTATCGTAAGTCGAATTATAATATACTATGAATTTTATTTTTATTTTTCTCAAGGAATATTATTTATAATAAATGAATGGATAGCAAATGTTAATAATTCGGCGTTACACTTTAACGTTATTGGGGAAAATAAGCCGTTGGCGAATACCCAATCCTTTACCTTTATAGATATATTTTAGGCCCTTTCAAGGTCAACTTAAGCCAATATTCTTTGTTTATAATAACCGGGTTAATTGACTTTAACCATCGACCCTATATCCGACTTCGTTTAGGTCATCGCAAAGATCCAGTAATTCGTAACCGAATTGGCCGCGACTCGCGCTAGGTTTTCACCGGTTTAGGGTGGACGAAAACGACATGATTAACCGCAATTTGATGGATTTACTTTTACGTTGGCGGCGATGCGTCCGATGATCGAATTTATATTGGAAGCGGACAATATGTAAATTAAAAATGGTTATTACGTGTTTCTTTACGTATAAGGATATTATATGGCGGCGGTAAAATAAATAGTTACGGCTTATCATAAAGCTGGAAGACATAAGGGTAAATATTATGTAGGGAAGTTTTTCGATTATATTAAAGCGGTTTTTGATGACTTTTACCGCGTGGATAAAGTATTAGTCGAATTTAAAGATTTAGTTATCAATAATAAAGACTTATAGGCACTATTCGTTATTAAATTCGAAATACTTTTGGCTTAAATAGGCCGCCTAAATGTAATGATCACACTAAATACCTGTGAGCATATAGAAGGTATCAGAGGGCTCATGTTATCAAGAAGGTAGCAGAGATGCTGAGTGAACAATATTGCAACCGTGCAAGTAATAATCAAAAGCCGTGGGGCTATTCAGATGTGTAGACTGAATACTTAGATTGACAACTGAAGAGCTATGAAGGAAATAATATCCATTTGGTGATGGCTGTGTTCTTATATCCTATGGCTTTTATACCATCTTCAGTACTGGACCGCTGAAGTTGATATCGCTTCCTTCGGTCCTAATGTTATCAACTGGACCGCGGGCGGTTCTGTCGGTCCAAACCCTAACCCCAGGTGCTTAGATAAGAGAGATCCCTGGCTTGATGTGTTGGATATTAGGCTTCTAATAGTGTAGTAGACCGCTGGCCTGTTCTATGACCTGCAGTTGGTCCTTGAGTTATAACACTAAATTGGCTTTCGACCGTCAAGTGTAATTACTTATGTTTTGCGTATCGTTACGTATCCACGATAATTTTATTACGGTAAGTGTTAGTCGAGTGGATTATGTTGTAGTTTTGGAAAAGTATCGTGAACTCGTCGATGAGTTAAAGTCTTTGGATTTAAAGCGGCGTTTTAGTCATTTCATTAGAGAACCCCGTTTAAGTTTAACGGTCTAATGGTAATATGGTTATAATAGGAGTTTATGCTTTTTAAGCGCCTTCGTTAAGAGACTGTGGTAATCGCGGCAAATTATCTTGATATCGCAGTTAGTTATCTTAATAAACCCGTTCTATACGTATTTAGGATAGGGACATAAGGCGATGTAGACGATAATAAAGAAACGTTAGGCTAGGCTTACTTCAGGGCGTTACGTATGTTATAACTTACTAGACTATTTTTAACGTAGTAATGATTTCCGTTTGATATTAATTAGTACGTAAATGTATACGACCTAAGTTAAAGAGGTAGAGGAAGGTTTTCTATTAATGGCGACGGGGGAAGACTAATTTTAATATAAATTTTCATTTGAGAATTATATTACTTTAACGGTATAGTTATAGAAAAGAGTAAAAAGGAGTTTGGTTTAATTAAAATACCTATAAACAAGGAATTATTTCTTATCCTTGTGCTTCTTAATAATACCTATTTTTTGGATATTCAAATCGATTTTAGCTGTAATTATTATTATATTGTAAGCGAGGCTTTGGTATAACGTTTAAGGATAAAGTAAATTCAGCTATTATATCCGCGAAATATCGGTACGATATTAAGGTTACAGAAAAATAGGTGTATTACCTAAATAGACAAATTTTGTATAGATATTAATAAATAGTTGAACCCGATATTAGTATATATTATTCCTGGAATAATACGGGATATAATTTTTGGAATATTTTGGATACGATACTAATAGGTGGATTTCAACGCGTGCGGTAGCCGCTTAGTAGTTTAAAGTTAAAGAGGTTTAATTATCGACGTCGTGTTAATACGCTTTAGAACGAGAGATATATAGAGCATAATGGGTTCGGTTTTCCTCGGATTAATGTAACTTTCGTACTAAAATATATAACGTATAGGAGACCTATGCCAGATAACTTGTGTTATTAGCCTTAGCGAAATAACGCGGATTTTGCAGGTAACGTCGACGACCACGGTTAAGGAAAAATGATTCATTTCGTTTTTGACCGAAATTAATGGTATTTCGCGACTTATTCAACAAAGATAAGGTTATAGCCTTATTTCTATATAAGGGGAAAGTTTACCATTACAATTATATTGAACGGAACGAAAATGAACTTTTATCAAAACGACTTGAAAGGCAATTATATTCGATATTATAAAATTAACTTTTTAAGTTTAGATGATAAGTTATAAAGCTCATAAATAAGTATTAGGTTCCAATAAGGTTCTTATCGGCGGCGGTGCCGGTATTACTAATTCGTAAACCGAAGGGGGAATAGCGGTTCTATATCGACTATTAAGCATTAAATAAAACTATAAAGTAAGATAGTTTTCCTTTACTTTTAATTAAAGAGATCCTACGTATGTTGTCGAAATCTACATGGTTTACAAAGCTAGATATTCGAACGGTATTTTACCGTATTCAAATATCATTCGGGTAAAAGGAATTAATAGAGTTTTGTATTCGGTTCGGGTTATTTAAGTAGTTCTTTACCCCCTTAAAACTAGTGGAAGCGCTGGAAATGTTTTAGCTATATATTAATTCTTTAATGGCAGATATTTCAAATAATTTCGTTATAACATATTTATACGAACTTTTAGGTTTTCTTTTTTAGGTATTGAATGGAATTATATGGCGAAAGTTCGCGTGGTTTTGGGACGTTTTCGTAATGCGGAATTAAATCTGAATTTAAAAAAGTATAACGTCGTAGTTAAAGAGATAAAATACTTAGGTTTTATTATAATAGTTAAAGTAGGTACTCGAGCCGACCCCGCAAAAGTTCAGGTAATTTACAAGTGTGAGTCACTACATAAGGTCCGAAAGGTTTGAAGTTTTCTGGGTTTTACTATCTTTTATCGCGATTTTACTAGTAATTTTTCAGAATTAGCGAATTGTTTCGTTTGCGTAAAGAAACAAGGTATTCGTTAAGTTTAGACGAAACAAAAGGAACAGGTTTTTTAACCTTGAAAGATACCTTTATTGTGGCTCCAATTCTAGTACATTGGGATCTAAATCGGCTAATAGTAGTAAAAACTAATTATTTGAAATGGTCTTAGAGGGGTGTTTGTCGTAACGGAACGATAATAGTATTTTAAAAATAATCGCTTATTAATTCGTACGATTAATGAATACGGAATATAACTATACTATTTATAATAAGTAACTTTTCGCGGTAGTATCCTATTTAAAAGCGTAGTCTTTTAAGCTACTTAATATCTGCATACCGTTTACGATTTTAATGGATTATAAGATATTAAGGTATTTTTTTCATTACGATTTATTTTGTAACGTTAGCTTAGATAGGTCGAGCTCCTTTCCTTTTTTAATACTACTTACAGTATAAGCCCGTAATTTAGGGCGCTAGCCCATGTACGTTAACTTGTAGGTTATATGATAAACCCGAGGTTAAATAACGTTTTATGCGGGGTTTTTAACTTATTTTTATTATTATAGTAACCGTAATATTAATGGATTTATATATTAAAGTAATACAAATTGCGGCGGGTTAGGTAAAAGAGTTTGGCGAAACGGAGGCTTAACTGTTAAATTACGACGATATATATCCTAAAAAGGGGTCGGAGGCTTTTAAAGAGCCGTCGAAGGTGGTATCGCCCCGGACCCAGCCTGCGCCCGGGTCTTTATTGGGGATAACGTTAGGAGATTTTAGTACGATAGCGTCAGCGGCATTACCGCGAGCTTAACTCGCGTTAGGCCCGCCAATATCGTTAACACTGAGTGGTTCCCTTATTTTTAGCTCGGTTACATTGACGAAATTATAAAATTGAAAAGTAGCGAATCACTCGTGATATAAGGTTTACCTTTTAACGGTTTCTGAAGACGTTAGGAGCTTTTTACTTAAGGTAAAATAGTTAATATTAATTGTAAATTATAGAATTCACTTGTGGAGGGTATTATGTTACTATAGTCGCTTATAATTACCGAGTTAGGAATTATTAATAACGAGTATACTATAATAAACCTACGACTCAACTATTATGGGCTATCTGGGTAAAAACATTTTATTCCACATTTTTAATAAGATTACTACTAGGAAAAAAATAGTCGTAAATATTCGACGTTTATATCGAATATATAGATAGTGTAACAGGACGAAACCCTGTTGTATTTTATGATAAGGCCTGTTTTAACCTTTCTTATTTCGGACCGGTATTAAATATATATTTTAATAGATTTTATATTCGACCTGCCAGCTATTAAAAACGGCTTTCTATATTTGTTAATTATTACGGATCGCCTTTTCAAGTTCATCCAATTAGAGATTGTATAGTTTATACCTGTAAATATGTATGTGGAACGCTTTCGGGATATATAGTAAATATTTTATAGGTTTTTAACTTCTATTATCAGTAGCCACGGTTCGGATTTGGTAGACATATTTTAAAAGACATTTTGTTTTTTAGTAAAAGTCGAATGATTTTCATTTACGGCGTATTACCTATAAATAAATAACGGTATTAAACGAGTTAACTAAAAGGTTTAAAAGTACTGGCGTATCGTAATTGCTTTTTCATAATATAATTAGGTTTTATATTTACCCGTTTGCTAATTTACGTCAAATAACCGAAAGTCGACGGTTACCTGGTTTAACGCGAACCGTCTGGTAAATAAATACCAAATATTACTTATCCTAAAGATAAACGGGGATAAAAAGTCGTTTACTAGTTTAATAGGGCGAATTATTAAGTTTTTAGCTTATTTATACGAAACAATTTTATTAGCATAGGCAGCAATAATTTATATTCAATAATGAATAAAAACGGCGGTAAATTGTAAACGATGTCCGACGAAGCGATATAATATAGGGGATTAAATTTGGCTAAGCCTTTGTAATATTGAAACTAACTGTCTGAGTAAAAAGTTCGATGAACTTTATAAATATTACTGGGTAGTCGGTATTTCGAACCCGTTGAATATCGTATTAGATATTTTTAGTAAATATCCAGTATTTTATATAGACTTGGTTAAACGTACGGTTTCGGACCCCCTTTTTTCGTATGTTTTATCCGATATTCGCCCGAGACCAGTTTTAGTAACGAATGATATAGAGGATGGTAAATACTAGAAATTTAAAGTATAGGATATTCTCGCAGTAAAGACGGAGAGAGGCGGGGTTCATTACGTATTAGTTAAGTAAAGAGGGTATAATAAGTCGAAATAGGAATTATTGGATAATTGTTAATATATTATAGCCTTAAATAAATTCGAAGCGAAATGGAGAAATATTTAGGTTTACTATAACTCAGTATTTCAATAACGACGTTAAGTTTGTGTAAAATTATAGGCGCGAAGTGAATCGTTTATACCTCCAAAAAAATACTTTGCTTATAGATGGAAAGGAGAATTTATTACTAAATGAGGTTATAATACCATAAGTAGGGCCGAGTAAATATTATCCGATTATTTTGTATATGTATCCGATCGTAAAACGGCTTTTATTATATTTTAACGAAGGTTTCCTTATTTATCATTTTTATCTTTATTTGAGTTTAACGAGTACCGACGTTGTTAACGTTAGGGGCCTTATTACGATTAGCTCCGAGTATTAGGCGATATTAGGGGAGAGAGATAGTAAAAGGTATAGCGAGAACTGGTGGGCGCTGAGGAGGGGGACTGGTAGGAGGCGGGACGTACGCAAGGCAACGTTAAGGAGGGCGGATAACGCGAGGAGGAGCGGGTATTAGAAAAGGCTAATAGTCGATAATACGAGAAAAGATGAACGTTAGGGGAGGGCGATAATTAAGGATAACGTTAGGAGGGAAGGGCGTTAGATAAGGCCGATGATAACTGTTAATGAAGAGTAAGGCAAGGGGTGGAGCGGGGGGGGGTAACCCTCCAAGCGATTTATTAAAGATTATAGTATGTTAGTTTGTGCCCAGGTAATGAGATCGGCTCAGGTACAATCCTACGCCTGTTCGCGGTCAATTTGATTAGCTCGTTTTTGTATAAGGTTAAAAAATTGGATACGGACGAAATTGGGAATCGTATAATTAAGCTTTGGACGTCATTTTTAATATTTTGTAGGCTGTAACTTATATTAGCCATAAAAGATATAGCTTGAGTCGTTATAATATTTTGGCCTTTTGGGCTAGAATTACGGGAGGTTATTCGGCGGTAATTGAAAAGGGCTAGGGTGAAAACGTTATGCATTAAAGATCGGTTAGTCGAGAGCATCCTATCTTTATAAATAGGCGATATAGTAAAAGGCGACGAAGGGATCCGGGGTAAGGGCGGACCCGAAAGGAAAGGGAGATGTAAGTGTATGGTTAAAGGAATAACGGTCTATACGGCCGGTATAATAAGAATTCCCTACGCCCATACAAAATTACAAAACCGGGTAAATTAATTAACCATCTTAAAAAAAGCGGGGGTAAAAATGTGTCGATAACTCAAGATATTTTCCTAACTCTTATACGCGGAGGGTAGGATGTAATTTCCATTTTCCGCCGTAATAACTAATTAGCATAAAAGGGTACGTAAACCGGATGAAATCGTAAATAAGTTCATTTTCTAAATATATTACGAAAAGAAATCAATTAATAGTCGGATTTTCGTAAGGCTTTTCTATAAGCTTACCTTATTATAAACTTTTTGATATACGTAATACCTTTTTATACGATGAATTCGAATGTAGTGTAACGAAACGTTAAAGTTTAAAAACCGATTAATATACGATATATAAACGTCTTTAACTTATAACGGAAAAAGTTTGTTTTTATTCTTACTATTTCTAAAGGTAAAATGATAGTTTATAACGCGAGGGGATTCTAATATGTAGTTAATAGCAAAGAATTAGTATATAATAAGGTAGCATATATTATAGGAAGGCTCGTCGTTCTCTTCGGAGGTGCCGGCGGTAGCGTAACCTAAGCCAGTACCATTTTATACATCGACTATGTTAATAAATTAGGAAAAAAAGGCTAACATGTGTTAGCTCTAATAGTTGGCTAATATATATAAAAGAGAGTTAAAAGGGTCGCGACGATAATAGCTAATAAAAAAGTAGAGCGATAATGTAAAATAGAAAAGAAGGAATTTTTGAAAACTACGTAGGGACGTCCGTATTTATAAGGATTGGCGGACCGGATTCGGTAAGGGCTACGTATCATACGGAGCGCGTTATTCGACGTTAAAGGTAAAAACCTAACTTTATAAGATACGTTAACAGACGCGTTATACGGTGTCGGAGGTAAGAAAGATACCTTATACGGCGCGTTAACGGGTATGTTATACGGTGCCAGTGGTAGGAAGGATACCTTATACGACGCGTTAACGGATGCGTTATACATAGCCGGCGGTAAAAAGGATGCCTCATACGGCGCATTAACAGGTGTGTTATATGGCGTCGGCGATAGGAAGGATACCTTAGATAGCGCGTTAGCGAATAAGTTATACGATGACAGCGGCAAAAAGGATGCCTTATACGACGCGTTAACGGATACGTTATACGGAACCAATGGTAAAAAGGATACCTTGAGGTAAATATTAAAAATGAAGCGTGGAAATAGGTTTATTTGAATAAAACATATTATTTATTACGTTCATAACTATTTTTAAGATGGGTTTCTTTCATAAATCACTTTTAACTTTTTCAAAAACACTGTATAGGTTTTTGAAGTGGGTTATAATACCGTTTATACCTTTCAATACCTTAAGACGCCTTTACAGGTAATTATGTATATTCTTTTTCGGCTATATTAGCTTTGGCTCGCCATTTGTATATGTCGAAAGCCTTTTTTACACTATAAGTGTTCAGTTTAGGGGTTATAAATGAATATTAATTTAATAGTTAACCAAAATATTTTTGTAATCTGTTATCAAAACGTTTTGTAAAAGTTCAACAGTTTGGACGGACGTCATAATATATATTTCATAAAGGACGTATTTTCTGCTAATGTATATAATATCTATAATAACTTCATAGTTGAAGTTCATATCATTTTATAAACTAAATTTGAATTATAGAGAGGATCATAAGTATAGTCAGTATTTATAACAGAAATATTTGATAATTTTAAATCTTTTTTCTCTATATCAATGCGACCCGTTATACGAATTAGCTGTAAAAGAAGTTTTGTAACCGAATATCCGAATCGTTGGTATAATACATATAATTGTAATTGTATTAGGTAAATAACATTGATTATTCGTGTTTTGAGAAAACATCAATAGTATCGAAGCTTTAATTTGAATGAGATAGATGCGTTATTAGAGGCGCGGACGATTTAGTTTCTCCTATTTTTGATTTTGATATCGAGTTTATTTATGTTAATTAATAAAAGAAGGAATTTTATTTTGAAGTTTAGAATATTAAATTTAACTGGCTAGAATCGCGTGGTTATTATTCTCTTCCTGAATAAAGTCGTTTTTACTTTGTCAAATAACATTTTAAGAGGTTTTCTTATTCGATCTAATTGAAATTTGGGGAACTTGATCGCGAAAGCATCGAATTGCTATTTTCCAGCGGTTGAGATTTCTACTGTGCCGGTATTTAGTATAATAACCTAAAATCGACGTTTATACTCATTCAATCATATGAATTACTACATTAAAAAGACACTTAACACGCCATTATCCTTGTCGACACCGACGTGATGTAAAAATAAAATATTTTTTAGGTTTGTAAATATAATTTTTTCTGTTTTCTTTTTTTAGACCATTATGTAATGATCACACTAAATACTCGTGAGTATATAGAAGGTGTCAGAGGGTTTATGTTATCAAGGTAGTAGAGGTGCTGAGTGAACAATATCGCAACCGTGCAAGTAATGATCAAAAGCCGTGAGGCTATTCAGAATATACTGAGACTGAATACTTAGATTGACAACTGAAGAGCTATGAAGGAAATACTATCTATGTGGTGCTGACCGTGTCCTTATATTCTTAATCTTTCATACGCCTTCAGTGCTGGATCATGTTGGATCGAAACATGATCTCAATGATCCTTAGTGCGTAACCCTAACCCTAAGGTTGCTGACATAAGAGATATCCCCACCTGATGTGTTGGACATCAGGTTCTTAGTGGCTTAGCCCCATACTGGCCTGTTTTCTGACTCTCCGATGTTCTTGGATCATAACACATTATGTAAATCTTTTCATTTCTCAAATAATTTTCCTCAGAAGTATATTCGGTTAAAATAGTACCAAATTCATTCTTAGTATCTTTATAATTGGTTATACAAACTGCAAAGTTTCCTTTCATTTAATGTTTAGTTATTTAATTAGCCTAGAATTATCGTTCAATATGGATTTATTCATGTATTAGATAATATTTCGACTAATCACCGACTTTATTATATACTAGACGTCGTTTATAGGGACTCGTAAAACTTTTTTTTATACTTTTTCGAGTGTACGATGGATCCAATCTACGCAAGAAGTTTTGTCTCTGATTATAAGGGTGCTTATATTGGTATTTACTTTATCTACGGTTTGAAAAGCTCCCTTTTCAACCTCTGTCACTCCTCTATCCCCATTTAATTCTCGAATAAAAATTACTATTCCTCGAATACATTTTAAATTGTTAATCATGAACATTCTTCATTATTTTCGTAACGTTCACCTTTGGGATCTGCAGAGTTTAATTTTTAGTTTTTTCAGCTATATATATCAATCCAAATCTCATTTATCGATATATGTATGGATATTACCATATATTTCTATAGTTAGTAAGCGGCCACACTTCGAAATACACCTTTACAGAGTGCACGGTAACGTACCACTCTGTAAGGTGCATTCTTGCAGAGTGAATAATAGTATATTACTGTCTAGAAATGGTATCTGCAGAGTGTATGATAGCGTGCTACTGCCTAGAATTAGTATTTGCTGAGTGTACGATAGAGTTTCACTGCCGAGAAGGGAGATTCGCAAAGTGTATAGTAGAGTGTTACTGCCTGAGTGAGAGGTTATAAACTCTTTCCTGTGGCATGTAATTATTCGGTGTCTTTTTTCTCCTTATTTTATCTTTATTACTATAATATCAATTTTTATCAATACTTTTTCATTACTTTAACGTATTGGAGACCTTACAGATATTGATTAGTAGCTAACTAGATAGATTACAAATAACGTAAGAAAGAAAAGAAAAAACTAAGTTAAATACCTATAGCAGAATATTGTAACGGTTTCAACTATTTGTATATTAACATCACAATTTATAAAAATTATACAGGAGTGTTGAATTAAATGAGAGCGCCTTTGAAATCCGAAGCATAGCAAGACTGTAAAATCCGGAGTGACTTCAAAAAGAATAACTTTAGTACGATATTATTAATCTTGTTAGTACTTTGCTTACTAAAATCCCCATTATGTTATTCATCAATTCACTTTAACGTTTTAAATGTACCCGGATACTTTTTGAAGAGTGTCCTATTGTGTAACAGGTTACGTAAGCTAGAAAAATATTTAGTTTCGGATTCTTTCATTAGGACCTACCCGATTTTAATATAGTATAAAGACCGTTTACACATTTCAGGAGCGGTTGGAACGTAATATCCATATCATTCACAAAACCTAGGATCGATTAAAATATAATAATCAAACCGTTCGTAAACAATAAAAACTGTTGGAACAGTATTACAATGGTATTGCATGCAGTATAGTAAGTTAACTTTACTTACAGTAAAGTTGACCGTACTGCAAGTGTATTGCTTTGTGCGGACTTACCGCATTGGGTGTAAGTCGAGTGAAGTACGCTGCACTTCACTCTAGGGTAAGGGCCAAGCTCTTGGTCATACAAATTACAATACAGGTCAGCTAGCGGTCTGACAAACCTAGAACAATACATCTACTATCCAACTACTGCAATACTACTGTTACTTCGAAGAAAACCATTCGAATCTACAACATTTCAACGTTTAAGGCCTATCAACACTAATCAGTACTTATGAGGTTAAACAAAAATTAGCTAAGTAAAAGAAGAAGCTGTTTTCCAATTACTCTTTACAATTGCGCAAGGTAGAGGGAAAATTTTTGCGAAAGGTCCTGAGGCTACGTCTGCTGTTCACAGGTAACTAAAAGGAAGACTTTCAAGTACGTCTGCTGTTTACAGGTACTTAAAAGGGAAAATAGTATTGCTATTATTGAAAACACCAAGAAACCTTCAATGGAGCAGTCTTGAAGAAAAAGCGTTAAGATTGACCGCCTAAAAGTTTCTAAACCGGTAAGTTGGCAAACGGCTAAGTCAGTATTGCTGCGGGTGCTACTACTATAAGAAAAACGACCAAGTTCCTACGACAAAACAACAACCTTCGACCTCTATCACCAAAAACGACCTTCGACTCTACCCTCTACACCAAATCTCTGCCCATACTTAACTCCTCTTCTACTCCGTACGTCAGTTTAATCGTCAAGTTCGCTGTTTGGAGCGAAAATAAGAGGACTTACCAAGTCGCGCTAAGAAAGCTACGTCTCGCAACTCTAAATTAAAATGCCAAGTCTTCATGCCCAAAATTACCAAGTCCCTACGCCTCCAGATCGCCAAATCCACTACCACCAGGCCCTATACTAGCCAAATTGTCATAATAACTTTAAAGCATAAAGAACTCGATACTATCGACAACCCTACCAGGAAGAAGGAAATTAAGGCCCTCGCCACCACCTTCATTAAACACTTAGATAACGGTCTTTAAATTAAAGAAGTTAACAAAGACTTTACTCCCGAGTATTTTACCAATTACGTTGGCCACTTTATTATTGACGTCGCCCATAATAATCAAAACACGAATATTAAAGCCTTTTACGACTATTTCGAGTTTTTTAGGGATTGGAGTTGAAATACATAAAAAAAGAAAAAAATTGGTTAAAGTTAATTTAAGGGTTAATTTACGTTGATGAAGGATTTTACTGCCTTTAAAGGTCGGTAAAGACGGCAACCTTACCGACTTAATTTACAAGTACGTTACGAATAAAAAACCCTAATAGATCTTAGTAAAAGATGAAGAGGTTATTAATAGTAATAATTTATAACGACTATACACACGTTTACAAGCACCTATCTAAAAGGAATCAATAAATCCATACCCCTTAAGCCCATAAATCTACCAATCTATTAAATAGAAGCCTCGCCGAACCCCTTAACATCAAGAGGATTATTACCAGCCTTCCCATAGCGGATTATACCAGGCCTATTTTCCCTAAGCTTTTTAACATGTTCAATTTTAACAGCCCAATTAATGAAGGACCAGATTTATGCATAAGTCGATTATAGGTACAACTATTGGCTTTTTCCCTCTAAATTCAGCCAAAGGTAATTATCCTATCTATTAATATTAATAATAACTTTAGTTTTTTCCCCGGTTAAGTAAAAAAAGTCTTTACGACTAGTATATTACATTTCCTCCTCGACGCGTCTTTATAAAGAATACGTTCTATACAGCAATTACCACGTTCGTTAAGATTTGGAAATGCAAAAAGAAATATAACGGTAAGCTATATAAACTCCTCAACGTTAAACTACGCCTATTTTTCAACATTTACCGTTAGATAAAGGTTAACTTACCAGGTTTTTACTCGTTATTTCCCAGTATATTTACCGGTTAAGTTAAGGACTATTACCTCCTATACTTTACAAATTATACCTCTTTTCACAAAATTCACGATAATATAAAGGGCTATTTATAATAAGATGTTAACATCGACTAATACTATACGAATTAAAATATTGTTAAATAGTCATATATGTTAAATTATTGAAAAAATCGAAAAATAAGATAAACCTTTTAAATTGAATATTGAATAAGTTGATATTTTGCCAACAGGTGATATGAAACATTAAAGTTAGTAAAAGTACCTTACTTTAGCAAGTCAGGCAAATAGTTACGGATTATAAAAAAATCGAATACGCCTTATAATACCTTAATATCACCTACGAAGGATTTTTTTAGCCAATTGCGTTCCTCGTTTACAACCGTAATTATTCGAGTCTCCGGCTCGACTAGTATATACCTATAAGCTTCAGAATTCAATAACGAAGAAAATCCTTCTAGTTTGTATTACATTAATCGACGGTACAAACGACCCAGCAAGTACAATTAATAAAGGGTCTGGACCTTTACTTACAAAGAAGGGTACTTATCCTTCTTAGAATATTTAAGTTGGCTAAGCAATTTTAACTCAAACGTTGAAAAATATTCAATATTCGGTAAACAGGGCAACTATTTAACACGACATATTACCGCCAAGCCTATCGTAAAACAGGTAATATATTATATGTAGTACCCCTTTGCTTTAAAATGGAACTATATAGAGCGTATTACGTAGTTTGAATGAATTAAAGTCAAGGAGAAGGAAAACAAGTCGAAATCTATCGGCTAATACGAAAATACCAGTATTAATACCGGTACTAGCCTAGAAGCCACGTAATAATTAGCCGACTACATATTTTTATACCTCTTTACAAGTAAAAACCCCTACCTCCGTTATAAAGATAAAAACCCTAGCCTTATACACCTTTTTACCATTTAAACCCGGTATGCGAAGTAAGTCTTTTAGGGGATCATACTGGATACAGGAGTAGAACAGTACTTAATAAGAGGCTATTCGCAGTATATCTTGTTATTAAGGGATACAGATACTACTACAGAACTTAACCACGCGGATGTTAACAAGGCTAAAGTTGGCTTTAGCCCTGGAGAAGAGATATTTTCACTGGGATCAACGATAGTGAAAAATATTGTTAACCTTATTGTTTTTCACATTTTAAAATCCCTTACCTCCTTTCTTCTTTACCTTAAGGATATAAAAGAACCTCGGCGTTAACGTTAATATTTAAACTAATAAGCTAATATATATTAAAGCCAGTAAAAGGTTCCTACTTAGCCTTAAGTAGAGGTATCTTTAATTTTATCTTTAAGGATTAAAGATAATAGTGCTAAACTTAAAGAAGACAGAACTTCGTTCATTATATCGTAGGTTTAACTACCCGGCAACTAATAGGCTTAATAAGGTTTTAAAGGAAACTGGTTACGAAAATAGGGATTTATTAGCACTAAAGTCAGTTAAACGCCTTTACCATTACTGCCAGATATATTCCAAAGCCCCTTTAAGGTTTTAGTTTGCATTAAAAAAAAATTAATACTTTAACTCAGAATATTCATAAACGTGTTTTATTTAAACGGAAAGTTAGTATTATACGTAATGGACTCCGTTATAGCTTTTTACGACGCCAAGTTTCTCAAAACTATTACGGCGAAGGAAATATAAAAAGAACTATGTATTTTGTAAATTAGTACGTACTTTGGTTTACCAAACAGGTTAATTTGCTATACGGTATTAACTTTACTTTGATAAAGTTTTAAACTAATATAAAGTTGATATGAATTTGGTACAAATAGGTCTTTATAAAAGCTTATTAGGGTATTAGTAAGGTAAAAAAGGCATACGCACTCCTACTAAGGGCTTACAATATCCTTATATTAGAAATCGAAAGCTTTATAAGCTAAAAGGCACGGCTTTAAATAGCGGTAAAAGGCTTTAACGATACTATTAACCCTAACGGACTTATACTAACATTATTAGTATTTGAAGTTTACCTTCATATAACAACTAAGTCGTTACTCTCATTAAATACCCAAAAACGTACTATAACATACAGTAAAACACTAAATAAATTGAAGAAGGAATTGACACGCCTTTAGGTCAACGATACCTTTAATACCAAAAACGGACCTTTAATAATAAACGTACTTTTACTCCCCCTTTAAAGTAAAGTCCTTACGTAATGTAAGCCTGGCAAATAAAACAAACCGTATAAAATATTGAGTGTTACTAATTGAAACATAGTGGTGAAAATTGCTAACAGCTCTGTAACTTTCCAAGCTATATAAATTAAGCCGTACAAAAGACTCCTTAGGTTTAATAAAAATCCTAACGTCGATAACCTTGAGGTCGAACGAATTAATCAATATAACCCCTCAGAACCGACTATTAACAAGTTAATGAAACGTTGACGGCATAGAAAAACACCCAAAAAGAAGATACATACCAAAGAGGAGGAAGACGGAGATTACAGGCCTAGTAAGATATATATAATGGTATATGTGTTTTAAAAGGAGTATTCTATTGGAAAAATTACCTTGAAGTTACGTATCGAAAACATTATTAATATACCGGGTAAGCTTTTTAAAAAAAAGTGATTAAATGTTATAAAGGGTTATATATTTTATACCGTTAACATAATTTAAAGGCGAAAATATTTTTATTTTTAAGTCGCAAATAATTTACGAGGTTAAAAGTAAAATTACGGATCGGCTGTACGAAAAGTTACGGATAATTGCCTAAGAAGACGGTAATAAAGGTAAGAACTAAATCTTTACTTAATCGCCTACAATCTAAAAGATTAGCTAACATTTAATCTTTATTATTGTTACCAGTTTAACTGCTAGCATAAAGGGTTAGTTTACACTTAATAACTGGGATATCACGTAAACGTACACGTAATATACAACCGATCTTTAGCGGATTATACTGTTAATATTACCATAAAAATTAAAGGATAAATTTCGGCTAATACGATAATACACTATATTAAGTCTCTATACGGACTAATTAAATCTAGTGTCTACTGGTTTTTAATATATCAAATATACTTTAAAATGAACTAGGTATAAAGATTTTAAAATTTAACTCATACCTATCAATTATAAAGGGCAAAGGCTTTAGTATCGTAAACATATAAATTAATGATACCTTTTTCTTCGACGATATTAGATTCATAATGGCTAAATAACATGTTATAGAAAAGTTAAGCCTTTAAAAGTGTAAACCAGTTAAAATGTTAATTAAAGGTATATAGCTTAAATTTAATAAATCATTACTCCGTATTTATGGTATTGAGGTTAGAAGAGGCATTTATATTAGCTTATACCAAAAATGGTAAACTAAAAACTTAAGAATTATGGATAAGGCTAAAGAGGTAAGGGTACAGAAATACCTAGAATAAAAAGTCCGTACGGCCTATATCCTTACGTTATATTAACCGAAGGCATCGTACGACCTTTCCATTACGGTACAGACACAGAACCCGTAAAACGAAAATTTTCACAAGTTAAATAAACGGATCTAGTTGTAAATGGATTACATAAAAAAGGAATCAATATGGTTTTTATGGATTTAACGAAAACGAAGCTAAAATTTTTTACGAACGGCTTATTTGCTAATAATACTAACCTTATATCGGAAATCATCTTCCTAATAATATTCATTAAGGAAGATAAATTTAAAAGGTGGTTTACCATTACCAGGAACTTTATATACTAGATATTTGTTATGTATAAACGTATAATCAGGAACGTATTAGCCTTTAAAGTTTACAATATAATAATAGTTTTTAATATCGGTATAGTAACTAACGGTATATTAAGGATCATTACCAAATAGCTAGGTTTGCCACCGATACCTGTGGTAGTGTATACTGATTCCTGAAGCCTTCACGAATACCTATCAAAACTAGGCACAACCAATGAAAAACGCCAAATAATAAACATAATAACGTTCAAAAAGGAATTCGAAATCAGGGAAATCGATAAGTTCCGATAAATTAACGGGAAAGATGACCTTACCGATGCCATAAATAAATCTACGCTTAATAACGTTTTAAAAAGGTCTGTAAATGATAATACCCTAATTATACGAATCGAGGGATACGTGAATCGCCCAATACGTGACATGAAGGAACAGGGTTACCCCAGCAAATTGGAAAACCGCTAGGGCAATAGTGGCGATGGTAGCAATTTATACTACTAGTAAAAGGTACGTAAGTGGTGATGTACTTGATTTTGCGTAGGTTTGTAGCAAAGGATCCGTGCACGGGATTTGAGGAACGAAGGCTTCGGAAGAGTGGAGTAAAAGGGCCAAAAAGGGCTGTAATTGAGGTTATTGCCAATAGAGATTAATCGGAATTAATAGGGGTTTGGCCTGTTGTTAGCTTATGAATAAAGGAGGGATTTCAGAGGTTGCTACTAATTGATGGCAAGCTATACTGGCGTACAGGTACAAAAATAAAAAGCTGCTAGTGTTGAAACAGTATTGCAATTATATTGTATGTAATACAGAAAGTCAACTTTACTTACAGTAAAGTTAACCGTACTGCAAGTGTATTGCTTTGTGTGGACTTACCGTATTGGGTATAAGTTGAGTGCAGTACATTGTACTTTACTCTAGGGTACGGGCCAAGCACTTGGCCATATAAATTACAGTGCAGGCCAGCTAGCGGTATGCTAAACCTAGAACAATACATCTATCATTTGACTACTGTAATACTACTGTTACTTCGAAGAAGACCATTCGAATCGATAACGTTGCAACGTCTAAAGCCTACTAACAAAAACGGTTATAATACGATATTCGAACCGCCTACTAAACGCGAGCCAAACCTTATACATATACCTTTCCACATTTTTTCTTCTACTTTCCTATTACTCTAGTCGCCTCATTTTATTCGATTAAAATTATACCGTTGGTTTGAATTTATTACTTGCAACGTTTAAGTCCATGAGCCGTTTAGTTAGTATAGCGTTTAAGAAACATTAGAAGAACTAATTTAAAACATTTAACTATCTTGTGGTTACGCTTCATTTACACCTTATTTGGATTTTCACTTGTACTAATAAGCGTTAAACTCCTGGCTTTAACCGCCTTATTACACTTTATTTGATTTTTATTTACGTATTTGTACACTTTTATTTTCATTATTTGAACTAAATCGCCTAAAGTACTGTATTCCAAATGTACTCGAATTTAATTTACTACGTATAGTTAATATCTAAAGCGCTTGAAAATTTCCCGTATACGTATAAACCAGCCTTGTAACCGTATTAATATACTTTTTATTTTGATAATTATGATTTTACTAGTGACAGACCTGGTAAGAATTAGCGATTATATAAATTATTTATTGATAGATACTTCGTTTCGTAATAGTATTTTGAAATATTTGGATTTTAATTTATAAGATAAAAAAAACGAAGTATTAATAGAGAATTTGGACTACTTTGCGTCAAATTAGTACGTTATTAATATAATTTTTAACTATTATAGTGAAAATATTGAAGGGCGCGACTCGTTCAACGATTTGGAGGAAGAATTATAGAATGGATACCAGATATATAGCGTATAGTGAATTTTATAATATTTCGAATACTATGAAAATAATTACGGAGTAAATGCAATAATACAACTGGTGGTAATAATAAACGTATTGTAAAATCCCTATTAATAAAGGCTCGATTTATTTCAATATTAAAGTAGACCAACAATGAAGTGATGGAGGTAAAATTTGTGAAGGTATATTGGCTGAAAAGGTGTTATAATCGCCTTCTTAAAATAATGGATGGGAAACTAGAAAAGACTTCGTTGATATAGGGAACGAGGCTTTTGGTAAGGCTAAACTTATGTTGCGAAGTGGAAATGGAATTGTAGTAATCGAAGAAAGAAGGGTAAGGGTTATAAAAATCATTTACTACGCAGGTCAAATACTGATCTTTTTGAGAAAATACTTTTAAACATAGAGAAAAATAAAACCATACCCTGGATACCTTTGATAACCAACTCGGCTATAATAAAAGCAGCTTGGGTAAAGAGAACGGATAGCCTGGAGATAATATAAGCGGCGTAAAACTTGAATACATACCTTAAGGATTGATACCCATTAACTACGACCTTTACCATAACCTCCCACCGTATCGCTTCTTAATTGATAGGAGCGATTATATAAAGCTTGTCAATTTCGTTGGATTATGGGATGAAAATGAAACTTATAGCGGCTAAGCATACGATGTAGTAAATAATGAAATACGAGTAATATTAAATATATGTAAGAAACGAAATATTAAGTCGTCACAGTTTTGTACTAGTTTTCTAAGTATATTACTTGGGTAATTTTAGTAATGATATAGATACTATTTTACCCGGGAAAATATATTTCTGGAGCATTATAACCGTAAATAAATTGAGCATTAATATAAAAATGAATTATAAATTTAATGATAGGAATTGGATTAACATTACCTGGAAATTTGTGAAAAGTAGGCGTGAAAACGTTGATGAAAGCCTATTAAAAGTGTTGACGACTTTGTTGGTGAAGTTTCGAAAGTGTTAGTTCATTTTTGAACTGAAATATAAATGTTATCAATTATTTATCTAAAAAGTAACGAAAATATACCATAGAAACCCAGATTTCAACTTTGTATTAATTAAGCCGGAAAGGATATGAAGAATTTTTACATGAGTTTAAAAATATCTATTAAAATCTTTATACATAGATAGGCGAGTTTTGGATTAGTATTTGTAGTTGATAAATTCAAAGGCTAGGGTTAGATTGCTAAAACAGATTTCGCCAAGAATATTTATTATGTTTTGGACTAAAGGCTTAAAGTTTATTTGAGGTGAAATAAGCGACTTAAATACAAATATTAAAAAAGAAATATCGGGGAAGGAGCCTCAGAAACCAAGGGTAAAATAACTAGTATCGAGGATGAATGTATAGCCAAGAGAGAAACTTACTACGTTTATAGTAATACCTGTGGAAAGTTATACAAACTTTTACGATTTTTAGAAACGTGGTATTATATATAGTGAAATAGGCTGTTAATGAATTAATTATTTAATATACGAGTAGATTCGGATTCAATGTTAGTTTGAGGTCGATTGCCCAGCTAGGAACCAGACGGAAGCTAATTTTGTAGTATACGTAGCCGAATTCGAAGGCATAGAAAATAAGGTTGAAACCTACCCTTATAAATACACCTTCAAAGTAGAAGACTTTAAAGGTAATGATATTTGCCTTATCGATCAGGATAACGAAGCTATCTAGCAAATTTTTGTAAGATTATAGGATTCCTTTTTCCTGTATAGTATAATCTTGGATTGAGAAAATAGCATGTTAAACACCTATATAGTATCGTAGTTTACACTTTTAGATAGGTATAGAAATCGATTTTAGGGTATTATATCTAATTCTAGCGCGGCCGAATTTTTAACCGCCGTAAAGCAATAATTCGATACGTTCGTAACGAAATTTCCGAAATTTCATCTCGATCGAATAGGTGAATATCAAAAAATATTATTCGGTAAAGATAAAGCGTTGTTACATAGTACGGTAGTTGTAAATAAACGATTCGAATTGGTTAAGTTTTGCCTAATGGATTTTAAAACGGTATTTTTGTTATCGTGAACTAATATAAATAAGTTCGGAATCGAAATCCGAAAAACGACTAATTAATTCATTTGAGTTTCGGATAGTGTATCCATACCGCTTCGTCTTAAGTTTGAATATCTGTTATTTTCCCTCGAGGTATGTATAATTAAAGTCGTTTACCTGATGTAATCGAAATTGCGGATGTTGTACCGCCGACTCAGATATCTAGTTACGAAACTTTTTTTACGGTTTCTTTACGCAGTAGGTTATATAGATATAGGGAAGAAAGCGTTTGAAGTAATCGACAAGTTTTGTTATAAGTATTACCTGTATTTACAAGCTTTATGGCAATTGAAATCCCGCCTTTAGGATGATGTAAACGATAATTACAAAGTAATTATAAATATAATATAATTTAACATTTAATTAATATTATACTTTGTCGACGCGATGATATTATTTTAGGTTGCAAAATTTACGCGGAGTGTTTTCGTTACAAATTATCGGGATATTTTAGTATATTATTAGTTGAACGATTTCTTGGAGTTTTCGAATTGAATTACTTACTACGTAGGTACGGCTTTTGATTCAACTAAATGTAGTATTAAGAATGAAGTCGCCGGTAGTAGGTACAAATATATACCTGTAAAAGTAATATAAGGCATTGGAAAGTGTAAAAAGTACTATTAATCGTTTAAAAAAGAATATATAGTACTGTCGAAAGAATTCAAAGGTATTAGCTTCAAGGAATTTATCTCATCAATGTCGGTTAGCTTCATAAATAATATATTTGGCCCGAGTAGGTTTATTTTAACACTTTTTATTTTCGATATTTACCCCAAAGTTTATATAGATTTAACATCATCGTTAGCTACGATATAAAGCGTAAATATTGTGGTAAAGGCCATGGCAGCACTATGTTTTCTACTGGCTAAAATAATGTTTCTAAAGCCTTAGCTATAAGAAACAGCCTGCGTATGACCGGCGTTTTGGATTTATCCTTGTATTTTAAAGTCCTAATTTGGAGAATGAAACACAGATAAACTATGCTTTGAAATATTAACGAGTTTATAGGCTACGTTGTGCTCGTAAACTTATTAAAAAATACGAGTTCATTCCGTTAAATAATGGTACAAGAGTACAAAAAGGAAAAGATAGGAAAAAACAGCTCAAAACTGTAATCTAATTTGTGGAATTGACGAAGTTACTTTTACGATAACGAATTCAAGTCGCCCTTAAATCTTATATACCCTTCGAATATTATTTTCGAACCTTTATCATTATAGGATACCGGTTCGTCTATACTAACGATATTAATATTTCGTCGCTGAGGACGTCTACTTGGCCCGAAAAATAAGGAACGCTTTAAAACTTTTATTATAAATTCCTTCGTTACTTAACAGGAAATGTCAAATTATACTCTTAATTTATATCTTCGCTAGAATGGTGTTATTACCGCCTTAGGTATCCCGTTCGAAGAATTTACCTGAACGGAAATCTTTGCCTTAATCTAATAAGGAGTTTTTCGTTTTAAAAGGTTTAAATTAACGATTTATGGATCCTATAGGATTTTTCCTATACTCTTTATATATGAAGTAAAGGATAACGCTGGAAATCTAGATAAAACTAGTCGCCTTGTAATAAAGGAGTATAATAACGACGGTAAAAAAGATATTATAACCTAATCGCCCACTTTGACAAGAGTAAGCCACCGTTTGATTCTTATAGATTCCGCCTTCCTTCGTACCCTTTACAACCTTTATATTAAATTTCTTAATATTACGTATGCTTATATATAATCCGAGGAGTGGTTGAAACGGTGTATTTACGCCTATATATCTAGGAACCTCAGAAAATACCATTATCCTAGAACGATTTTTCATATTATAAAACCACTTTATGGATTAGCTAAGATTATTGTACATTAATATAACAATTATTAAAGGTATTATAAGAAGCGGTTCAGAATAGCCATTCGATATTTGAACCGTGTTTATTAGTTTTAATAATATGTTTTAAAGGCTTTATATTAATGGAAATGTTAATAGATGATACTTTAACGTTATATAACGTGTCGGTTTCCGTATTTAAGGAGATAAAGCTTTTAGAGTCCGGCTTAAAAGCTAAACCTAAAACGTACCTAACATAGGATCGTATAATTGACTTTAACGGCACAACAATCACTTTTTTAAATGGTACTTAAGGCTTTGTATAAAAGAGGTAATTGGATAAAGTTGCCTTTATCGCCCTGAAAAACGTAAAACGGGCTAACGAATACAAATACCAGTGTATACGTAGCGTTTGGGTTACATTAGTTGTATAACCGGAAACAATATTTAACCTTTCGATCGCCGTGTAACGTTAAACGAATTTTTTTCACGATATATATTAAGCGTTGAATGAACTCTTTACGTAATAAATATATAATTCAAAAACATGGTTTACAATTTGTTCTACTAAATATACATATCGTAAAGCTTTTTATTTTTATTAACAGTTCATTCATTAATAATACCGACTATAATCTATAAATAGTATTCGTTTTTATTTTCGATAACTAAACACCAGCTCGAAATAGATATAAATTTCGTAAAAATATTATTCATTCGAGTTTAAATAAATGTAAACGGGTTATACGAAGCGTTATGATCTTAAATATTTATGGTATGGTTAGTGGCTTCTTTTTAGGAATTATTATAACGATAATGGTCCGAAGAATTATTTTAAACCTTGGTTTAAAACCCCTTTTTCTCGTCGTTTATCTTAAATCTGTTTCTCTTTACGAATACCTGGTCAAATTTGGCACTACGAACTGGAAACGCCTTATAATAGATATTATAGCCTTACTAGAATCGTATAAGTGTCGCAAAATTAAAAAAAATGATAGAAAGTTAAATCCTATAAATATAATAACTAAGAATGCCCCAAACAGGATATTAAGGGCGTTTATATTCAAACTTACTCTTTTCGTTAGTATTATTAAAGAGGTTTTACGACCCTATTTGGGTTAATCATTTTTACAACTAATATTTTTTTTATTTCCCTTTTATTTTGTATGTTTATATCGATTTTGACGTTTCAACGCCGTTTGAATCTGCTATTTACACCGTTCTTATAAAACTATTTTCTATTCAAATTTACTATTCAAACCGCTTTTATGGAATTGTTTCCGTTTGAATTTACTATTCGCCCCGCTTCTAACATATTTTCACTTTTTGTTTTTTTATTTCGATACTACTAGAATAACTTTCATTTCTTACCTTGTATATTTATTCTTTACGTTACGAAAAAAAATTGAAACAAAATCACATCATTGTACAGTGTACTGTATTATGACCGGGCGCACCATTCCGGCAGAAAAGAGCAGCTATTCGCTGCTAAAAGGAGAGGCGGAGGGCGACGTCACGTCTCCACCATCCTTCTTCCTGCTGCCCTTCTTCTCTATGTTGGCTCTACCGCCATTACCGCTATTGATGCCGCTATCGGCGCCACCGAAGGGGTAGCCCCGCGCCTTATGCTGTATGCTATTAGATAAAAGCATGGGGGAGTCTTTATCCTCTTTATAGCGACGCGCGATAACATCGTCGAACTCGCCTATCTAGTATATATGTTGGCCCCACTTTTAGGCAGAGATAACGGTTATTATTTCTTTAGTTCGCTAGTTAACGCTTACTAAAAATTAATATCGATTTTTATCAGTTATTTACGAAAGTAATTAATTTTAAAAACTCTCTAGATATTATAGTCATATTAATAAAGGATTTAACTTGTGGTTAAGATTATAAATTTCAAGTAATATCATTATAAAATCAATGGGCGCGTAATATAGCTTTAGTCTAGAACTTCAAAATTATCAAAATAGGGGCGTATACGTTATTAATTCGCTTATAAAGATAATAGTAGGTCGACTAACCTCTAATTTAGTAAGAATTGTTAATAAATTTACCCGCGGCCAGAGACGTAATATACAGCACGTAAGGCATATTTATTAGTGACTCGGAGTTACGGACCCAGGTACTTCATTTTAACGTTTTATACATTAAAGAGGCCTTGCGATGTACCTAAATAATACGCAGCTTGAGGCGATAAAAGAGGTCAGCTATAATTAATTCCTTTATAGAGATATTAATAAAATAAAACATACAGAAAGAATTAACTATACGAACCATATTATAGCTTCGTTAAGTTGAGTTTACGATAATAGGAGGGGTCACTACGAGTAATAAGGTTTTTACCTATGGGGAGAGGGTAAGGTTTATAACTTTAAAAGCCTCTCGTTCCTTTCTTAAGTGGTTGGAGAAAGAGGTAGAGGGGGATAAAAGAGTAAAGGGGGTAGCGGTTTCGGCGGCGGCGGCGGCGGAAGATGGGGTGAAAATAAAAGCAGGATTTGATAATATCGTATCAAAGGAGGCGGGGCTGGAGGTAGCGGCGGTAACATTATCGGCGGCGTAATGGGCTGCAACGGCAGCTACCTCTTTACGTGTACGCTCACGCATTGAACGGCGCCTAAAGAACCTGTTTTCACGCGGCATTGATTTACGAGCGACGTTAGTATATGGAAATCAATTAAGTAACCTATATACCAGAGCGGTTTAAAATGGGTAATTAGGATAGTAGGTTAAGTTTATATACGACAATTAACTGCCTAAAACTTACTTTATTTATAAGTACGTGCTGTTAAAGGTAAATGGAATTTTTTTTTACTTAAACCAATAACGATATATCTTTTTATATTAAACTAAAATACATAATACCATAATTACCCCTTTATAATCACATCCCTATAACACTTGCGCAATTACAACCTTAAAACACTTACGCAATTATACCCCTATAATACTTACGTAACCATACCCTTATAGGGATTAATAACACATGCTATCACCAACTATACCGCCACCAATTAGCTAAGCTAAACAGGCTCTTACTACAATTACTACCGTGACTAGAAGCTATTAATTCAAACGATTATAATCTAACAACCACAGCTAGGAACCACTAATTCATAACTTTATTATCTGTACCATAATCACTATCATTACTAAATCATATATATGGATTACATTATAAACTATATCATTATTACTAAATAACGGATACTAATTACGTTAAAAATTAAATTTTATAGCTAAATAACAAATAAGAACCGTAATAGAGAAGGGAAAAAATACCTATTTAGATATTACTACATTTCTCCATAGTTAGTAAGCGGTCACACTACAAAGTGCACCTTGATAAAGTGTACGGTAATATACCACTCTATAAGGTGCATTCCTGCAAAGTACACAATAGCGTGCCATTGCCTAGAAGTGGTATTTGCAAAGTGCATAATAACGTGTTATTTGCCTATAAGTAGCATTTATAAAGTGTACGGTAGAGTGTTACTGACGAAAAGGGAGATTCGAAAAATTCATGGTAGAGTGCTACTACTTGGGTAAAAGGTTATAACCTCTCACCTGTGGCATGCACTCTCTGGATGCTCTCTATTCATCTTATCTTTACTATTACAATACCAATATTTGCGATTACTTTTCTGTTACATTGACATATTAGCGGCCTTACCGACAGTATAAAAATTTAAAATAATATTCTAAAACTCATATACAAAGTTTCCAGGCTTTTTTTTTCAGTTTAAATAAATTTACAATCAAATTTAGGTTTTCACGATAAAAGTTGTTAACTACTTATATAAACAACGTATGGTTTTTATACTCTGAATCAAATGTTACTTAACATTTTGTGGACCTTGTTAGTAAAATAATCAAGTTTTTTGTAATAATTTATCCCTGTTATTACGATAGATTTTAACGGATTTCCATATAAATCACGTTTAGTCCCTTTCGAGCAACTCGTTGTTTGTTTTTGTATCTCAATACGTTTTTCAACGTTTATAATATTCTATAAATGAATTCAACTATGTTAGGTAGTATCTATACCACTATTTAGGTTACTGAATTGAAATACAATATAAGATAATATGAAAACACAAAAATAAATATTTAATCTTTTATAAGTGTTCAATATTATATAAATCTTATTATTAAGGATATCGTATGATTTTTTATTGTAATTTTCGGTTTTATTTCATAATTTTAAGCAGTTCATAAGTTATATAAGATTGCTATTATCAATAGGAGATTAATAAGGTAGAAAGTCGAGGTACGATTTATAACCCGCGGGACTCGATCTGTAAAGCTCGTATAACTTTTTATCGCTCTTTATATTTTCCTATGACACATCATTAACTTTTTAAAAATCTTCTTTAATACGATCGAAAGGTTTATCTCTCCTAATTAGGGGTAGATGTCTCCATAGGAGTCGAATCTCCTTTTTATCGGGTGGCCTAATTTTTCGTCCTTTTCCAAAATATTTGCTAAAATAGTTAAATTTTAAACCCGAGTTGAGGATAAATTCTAGGGGTTTCCTTCTCTCTTCACGAATTTTTCCTCAAACTCTACCATTTTGTTTTCCCGCAAAATACGACTAGTTACATCGAACTCCTTACGCTCTGTGTACGTCAAATTCTCTTACGTTGTAAATCATTATGTATATCTTCTATAAACTGTTTTTTACGATCTGCTAGCTAAAATATTTTTTACAAAATTCACTTCTAACACCTCTTTAGTTTTCTATCAACATTTTATTAAAGTTAACTATAACAATCAATTCCTTTACACTGTAGCTGTTTTTACCACTAGGCGTATTAATCCCGCTATTCTGTAATTGTATCCGTAGCACTTTTGAAATTAATTCATACACCTTATGCTATATTTCTAACGTTCAATCCGAAAAAAATTCTTAGAAATTATCGAATACATCGAATTCTTAAATATTTCCCTTCTAATAGCAAAATATAAAGTTTATAACGTACGAGTTCGAAATATACGGCTCCAGATCCTTTACCGATTCTTCGATTATATTATCTTACAGATTTAAATTAATAAACTTTAATACGCTTTTTCGAAACATTATATACTTAAACAATAAATATTTGTATTTATTTTCCTTCTTCAGGCTTGTTGTATATAATATTATTATTACGGAAATAAGTTTATAGTATAATAGTAGGAGTTATATAGGTTTAAAATAATGTAATTGAAAAAGTTATTAAATGAAGTAGTAGAAATAAAAGTATGTAGTATTTGAATAAAAAAAAACAAATTAGATGTAATCAAACGTTTCAAAATAGATGTTCAACGCTTGTAAGTGTTATACTATCTAAGCAGCCAATAAACTCAAACATCGCAAGTATCAATTTAAATAACTGGTATATAATAGAGCGGGAAAAAAAAGAAAGGTTAGGTGTTGGATATCGGAATGAGAGAGAGTTGTGTTATATAGGAGCGTTGAGTGCTGTCTTAAGCGCTTTAAGTGTTAGTATAAACGCTTTAAAATTTGATATAGTTGCTTTGGGAATGTACGTAAGCGGTTTCGATGTTTGTTTAATGTAATAATTGTTCGCATAAGTCCTAACGTAAGGGTTCGAAACTTAATAGCTTACTTAACTGATACATAATAAAACTCCCTCAAAAAAGTATACGGATATCATCCAAAATTCTACCCGAATTAATAATAACTTATTTTGTATTTCTATAGTCAAATTGAATTAACCAAATTAATAATATTGTATTAAAGTTGTTTTTTTCAGTCATTAAAGGTTTTATAGTCTCTTCTCACTCCCGCATGATTTTTATAAATCGTAATATTAAAATACAGAAAAATTGGAATCGTTACAACATCCTACTATAGGTATTCAACTAAAATTCGTCTTTTTTACCTAGATTATCTATAGTTAACTAGATCGACTACTAATTAATTTTTGTTTGGTCTTTACTTCAACGTATAAAAAAGATAGTATAGTTGCGGATATTACCATATATTCCTATAGTTAGAAAGCGATCACGCTGTAGAGTGCATCTTTATAGAGTGTACGGTACCATACCACTCTGCAAGGTGCATTCCTGCAGAGTGCATAATAGTGTGTCACTGCTTAGAAGTGGCATCTACAGAGTGCATGATAGCGTACCACTGCCTAGAAGTGGCATTTGCAGAGTGCACGATAGAGTGCCACTACCCCGAAGGGAAATTAGCAGAGTGCATGGTAGAGTGCCACTGCCTGGGTGAGAGGTTATAATCTCTCACCTGTGGCATGCACTCTTTGAATGCTTCTTTTCCCTTTGATATTTTATCTTATATTCACTATCATAATACAAATCTTTCTAATTAATCTTCTACTATATTAACGTATAGAGACCTTACCCAAAATAGTATTTAAAAAAAGTAGTAAAAAGATGCAAGAGAAGGAAGAAACACATAGAGAGTGTATGTCTCAGATAAGAACTTAGATACCCTCATCCGAGCCTTAACTGTCTACTATACACTCCGCTAACGTACTCTCTCACGCTTACTAACTATAATAATATCTACCTTGAATAGTATACCCATAGATTCGATTATTTCTTAATGTTTATACAAAGTTTCCATTTGTAAATTATATATATACTCCGTTGTAAACTTAATATTTTACCCAAATTTCCAAAATATTATAACCAAATTCACTTTAAAGTTAATCATTATATTGAAACTTCTGCTATAATATAATCAAAATTATGATCAAAATGAATCTGGATACTTGAAAAAATGAATGTTATTAAAAATTATAAGGTTAAAATTGGGGTTTCATTTATGTATATTTTAATCAAGTTGAACCCCTTTTCATTCGATTTCATAACTACATTAACAAAATCATATAACTTTTGAACTTGATTACGTTTAAAAATTCGGTTTTCCTTGTCGCCAATAATAGGGAAACTATATTAATTTTTTCGATTTAAACTATATAAATTTATGTTACGATATAGCAGGGTAAAGTTTACAAATTAGTATTGGTAGGATCTTAGACTTTAAACTATTGTCGATTCTAGACATGGTCAAAGTAACAGTAGTATTACACAATTAAGTGGTAGGTGAATTGTTCTAGATTTGGTAGATTGCTAACTGGTCTGCACACTAATTTGTATGGTCAATTGCTTAGCGTGTGCCCTAGTGTGAGGTGGGCTCATACTGTAATTGACTTGCAATTAATATAGTAGACCCAAAAAACAATACACTCAACTTGCAATTAGTAAAGTCAACTTTACTGTAAGCAACGATGACTTGCTATACTGCAATTAATATTGTTCCAACATACGTTGCAAATTCTTTTATATCCGCTAGTTTTATAATAAGTAATGATGATTTACTTAGTAGCCAGAGTATAATTTCCCCATATATAAAAAAGTATAGTGTTTGTCCCTCATCCAAATTTTATCCAATAGTAATATAAACTGGATCGCTTAATATGTATTTACTTAAATAAAAAAGAATTCATCGAATTAGAGTTTGTTGTATTATTTTTATCCGCTTTTGAAAATAGTAAATTCATTTCAATAATTGTTAAATCGATTTCGATTCCTCTAATTTTAATAACTATTTAATCGAAGTTGAACGTAAAAAGATACGAAAGAATCGGGCTGAAAAAGGAAGTTTTTGAAATATAAAAAATGAGATAATGACAGTTATTTTAACGAAGATATAATATATTTCAAACATTTTAAAAGCAAAATATGTTGCTTTAAATCGGATTTAAAGAGTTACAAAGTTATTTCATTAACGAAGAAAACTGGGTATTTGTCGGCGGCTTATACTCCCAAATAAAGTTAGAATGTAACACGAAATTATTAATATTTACCATCGATTCTTCTATCACAAATTTTTTTTTTGAAAAAATTAAAGTAAACCATCATTGTATGTTATAAATTAACTTATAATGGTAAACTAAGTAAGCGTCTACTAATATTGATAATTCGTGTATTACAGGAATTAAAAAAATACAGTAGTTTTTAATGTAGAACCTATATATACGGTTCGTTACATACCTTTCCACGTAATACCTACGAACCACGCTTGGACCATGCTTGGACTAGGTACTGTATTGTATGGTACATCATATGCCCTCTTATGTAAAGCCTGTAAACCGCGTTTAGACCGCGCTCGGATCGGATATTATATATATACCCTTCGTTACATGCATAACTACGTAATCTATAGACTTAATAACTAATATTCTAAGTTCATAACACATTTTTCTTTTGCATTAATCTTATTATTTATATAGTTTCAATCAATACTATCTCTACAAAGTATTTTGAGATATTATTTCATCAATTGTATATGTAAAGAAAGGATTATTATTACAACTTGGTTCTACTGTTATTAAAATTAGCATTTCTTTCACCATGTTATATATAATTTTATCTTTATAAATTTAATTCTTGTGTATAAGGTTTTTGAAGACTAGTTGATCCATTACTCGCGTTTACAATGTCGTATCTCTCTTCTATTCATTATTAGTAAGGTGTACAAAGAATTTATTTCTTAGTTTTTTTTTTTCGTAAAATCAGAGGGCTTTAAACAGCGAGATTATCAGATTTTCTCATATGTTCATCCAACGACTCCTATATTCGTCGTACAAATGAATTTACTTTGGTTATTATACCAATATTAATCGTTATGAGTCGAGTTTTGAAACGAGCGGTAAAATGTATCTTTAGTTTGTTTCATTCTTATCTTTTTTCCTCGGGCGTATTACGATACTATTTCGCTGCTTCTTCTTTTAGTCCTGTTATGACGTAGCTTTTGCACAGTTTCTCAACGAGAATCTCGTTTTACAACTGTGTTTCTATTATTATTTCTATATTCTTGACGTAATCCTTAGCGTTTTTACCCAATTATCTTATATATCCCAATAAAACTTATTTTAAATGTTATAATAATGGACAATATTATTGTAATTGTTTTCATTATTTGTAGAGTTTAATAAATAATGGATTGTGCGGCTAATTAATACTGTTATTCTTTAAAGATTATATTTTTTAAATAACATGTACATTAGATAATCAAAACTAGCTGATAAAGTTTACAAATTTTGATAATTTATTTTTAGTCTGCTGCTCTAGCCTGGTCCAGTCTAGTTTGATAAACAATTAGTCTCGGCCAACTGTGGGGGTGTAAGGTAAAGTAGGGGTGCGGTTCTCGTTCTCGTTATTTTTGTTCACATACTCGTTCTTTCGGTTCTCGTTCTCGTTGTCGTAGTTTTCATACTCGTTCTCTCGGTTCTCGTTCTTGTTGTCGTGGTTCTCGTACTCGTTCTTTCGGTTCTTCTTTCGTTATTGCTTCTCCGCTTCTCTCGCCGTCACTTTTTGGTCTTTTCTGGTTCAATTCTGACTGCGAATCAGGAGATCTGTGAGGATTCGACCCCTGCACAAGTCACTAAGATGAAAACATTGAAATTGGGAGGATTTGGGGGAGGATCGGATTATTATTTAGTTTACTACTGAGCTAGTGCACGCGGATCCTTTTGATCCAATAATTATGTTCCTCATAACCTCAAGTAGTTATTTCTCTAGTACAAATCATTATAGGTAAATATCTTAATCATTATACTACTAGAGTATTTATTGTAAATTATGTAATAAAAAGAAACGCAACAAACGTCAAAAACCTAATTTATAACCTCTTTTTGTTTTTTTCGATATTCCATAAAGGAAACTTTACTCACAGCTATATTATAGTATATTTACATTGTTAGTGATTTAGAACATGACATTAAGCAGTGCCACAATGCCGATTAAATACCGTTGCTGGCGATAGGACACTTATAACACCAAAAACTTCACATAATCGAATCACAAGAATTCTATCAATATCAAAGCTTTATAAA
Source organism: Anisogramma anomala (assembly GCA_038502455.1). Lineage (NCBI taxonomy): Eukaryota > Fungi > Ascomycota > Sordariomycetes > Diaporthales > Gnomoniaceae > Anisogramma > Anisogramma anomala. The sequence continues at coordinate 14,699,908 of JASMMZ010000003.1, read as the reverse complement.
GAGAAAAAAAATCGAAGGACTGGAATCTTTTTCTTACGCTGTTTTGAGGCGAAACGCGCTTTTGAAGCGGGGTATTGTCACGGGCTTTACCCTACTCATGAACCCACTACTATACTGGGAGGGGGGTGGGGAGGGAGTTGCAATAAGGTGCGGCTCTACCCCGGAATTATTTCGGTTTACTTCGAATGTACACACAGGATATCACGGAGGATCACGTGATCCACGGAAGCCTCCGAGACTGTTTATTTTAGTTCGGGACAGATGGTCAGATCTGTACCAACTTCATCAATCCAATCCACAACCACGCCTCAATGCAATATGGGAGCGTAGGTACTAGGTAGTAAAGAGGGCCCTGCACGCGACATTCATCTCGGGAACGACCACCTGGCCGAACTGGGCAGCACGCAATCTGGATTACGTTACCGTACTCGCCGAAGTTGAACAGGGCAGCGAGGGCCTGGGTGTAGTGGGGGGCACATCGACCGGCGTCGGCGGCTAGGGCGTTGCATATAGATGCCACGCCGGCGTCATTGGAGCCCCGGTGGTTGCCGGGCCGAGTTATGGCCCCCGACGATGCAGTGAAGACGGAGGGGAACCACCTCGTCCGTGTGGCTGACAACAGACACAGTGCGGTGAAGGCCGCGGGTAACGGCCAACGCAAAAAGGCCCCCATGACCAGCATCTTGGTCCTGGGATCCGAGCACGCGCAGGGCTTCCACGCAGGGGCGCGGAAGGGCGTTGGTGTCGACGGAGGGCACATAGGGCTGATTGTTACCTGCGTCGATTAGGACACGTTCGGTAACTATGCGTCCGCCCTCACCAGCGATGGCGTTGGCTAGGATGCTGAAGACCTCGGGGGCGACCTGGGTGTCGATGACAAGGGGGACGAAAACAGCTGCCTGGACGGGGCTAGCCCAAACGTCCAAAGTGGAAAGGAGGACCGGGCGGCCCGTCGTAGAGGGTCCAAGCTGCCAGACCGTGGGCGATACGCTCGACAACTCCAGCCAGGTTGGAAGAGTGGAAGTTGCCGCTGAAGTTCGAGTATCCTTTGGCATGGGCGGTGTCGACATTGCCATCGCAAGGCAGGTGCAGGCAGTCTTCGGCCCGTTTTGCGTCAGAAACTGACGCAACTGGTACGGCGGGCGATCGCAAAGGTTTCTGTTTGGCTTCAGGACAGGCAGGGCTGGCTAGTTTGTCGAAATCGGAACAGAACAGAATCAGAAAAGAGGCAAGCAAACAAAGCATCATCCGGCGCGGAGCATACGGCTACCTCTGCCGGGCCGTTGCGTCTGTGGTCTCTTGATCACGAAACCAAACTCCAGTCCCAGTCCAGACGCAAGCCTTGCCCTTGGCCCTCCTCTTCTTGTCACCATCCGGCTCACTGTCCCAGTCACTGCCCAACGAGGGCATAGCCTTGATCTCCTGGATTAGATCACTCCACTTGGTGTCCTTGAGGAGGCCCGGAGTGTGGTTGTTGATATCAACCTATTTGAGTACGTTGAGATCTTCAGCCTTTCTGTATAGCTGAAAAATCCAGCTAGGCCAGTCTTTGGCAGTGGTGACTTGATTGTCGTGGTGCATACCAGGGATGATTCGTACTGGGGAAATAGCTACCCGAGGTCATGAGGAACATGACTATTGGATCAGGGGGATCCGCAGGCACTAGCTCAGTAGTAGACTAAACAATCCAATCCGATTCCTCTCCCCAAATTCCTCTCATTTTCAACGAAATTGCCTTGGTGACCTGTACAGCTCTCGAATCCTAACAGACCTCCATATTCGCAGTCAAAATCAAACCAGAAAAGACTAAAAAGTAATGGCGAGAAAAACGAGAGAACGAGAACCGAAAGAACGAGTACGAGAACTATAACCACGAGAACGAGAAACGAGAGAACGAGAACCGCACCCCCACTTTACCTCACATCCCCCCACAGTCAGCCGAGACTAACTATTCACCAAATTGGACCGGATTAGGTTAGAGTAGCAGGCTGAAAACAGATTATCGAAATTTGTAAACCTTATTCACCAGTTTGAATAACTTATCATACACGTCATTTTAAAAAAATGATTTTTAAATCACAACAGTATTAATTAGCTATACAAACCAATATTTACCAAATTATACAAATCCTAAAACCTATAATAGTAATATCGTCTATTATTGTAACATTTAAAATGAGTTTTATTAGAATTTTTACAGAATAACGTAGGATAGAACTATCAACTATATTGAGGACTTGTAGATTGTAGCTGAAATCTAGTCACAAGATGTGAATTTAATCGAAACGCTTTGTAAGAGTTATTTTAGGATACGGTTGAGAGAAAAGATGGTTAAATGATACCGTAACACGCCTGAAAAATATAGATAATAATGGAATAATCTGAAAGCACTCTTTACCACTCGTTTCAAAATTTGGCATACAACAACTGATATTGGTGTAATAATTAGGGTAAATTTATTTATATAACGAGTAGGAGAATTGTTATTGGAATACGTTAGAAGAGCCGTTGATTTCGCATTCCAGAGTCCTTAAATCTTATTCAAATAACTAAGGAATAAATTTCTCACGTATTTAACAGATAATAGATGAGAGATAGATATAACGTTGTAGATGAAAGTCAACGATCACTTGATCTTCAAGAATTTTATAAATAACAATGGGATGTAAAAGGATAAAGTTATATACGATATGGTAAGAGAAACGCTGGTTTTAGTAACAATGATATCAGGTTGTAATAATAACCTTTTTTTATATGCAACAAATAGTAGAATAGCACCTAAAAATACTTTATAGAAATATTACTCGTCGAGGCTATATAGACTATGAAACTGATGTAAAAACAGGTGGATAGATAGATATCTCAGAGGAATAAGGGAATATTCTTTACAATTTACAAAATTCTCGCATGTACTAAAATCAATATAAAGTCTACCCTTAATTTACTTCTTAAACAACTATAATAAACTCGCGAAGAAAAGGTATACAAAATGCGAATATATATTATAGGAAAAAAGTGTAGGTAATAAAGGAGTCGAAGGGTAACTTAATGTATAAATATGTTTTAACTATAGTAATATTTATAAGCGGTACCATAAATGCTATAATCGTTTTCAATTAAATAATTATGAGCGAAGGTATATTAAATACGAAATCTCGCATTCGCAGGAAAACCGATTTCCATGGAATTGAAAATTGGAAATAAGGTAAATATAAGCTGTGCAAGCCGTTATTTAAAATATCGGTAAACCAAGGTAAATGCGAAAACGAATCAGCAAATTAAGCTGAATATTAGGATTTTTGTCATATATTGAATATTAATTGTTTTAAGTCGTTATTTAAAATGGACTTCATTATATCATGAGGTAGTGTATAGAATATATTGACTGGGTTACACAGTAAATATACTCGTGAGGAACAATAACATATTTGTAAGGAACGTTAATACGTTTACAAAAATAAAGGAAAAAGCAAAGAAATTTCAAATTATACGCCTTCAATAGCCGCCAAACGACGTACCATTACAACCATTAGGCGGAAAAGCTTATACGTTTGTGTTACAGACGAAAAATAAGAACCATTTACTCGCAGGAGGTTAAACTCTCCTTATTCTTGAGTTTCATATTCTCAAACCCTATACCCTCGAGTCTTGCAATTGCAAACCATGCCTTCCTTCAACCAAACAAATAAAAGAATAATTCAAGGAGGTTTTTATTCAACTTCGCACTGTTATGTAAAAGGAATATAAAGCAAATTCTATCGGCAAAAGAGAGGATACTGTCCTAATCCGAGTATTTTTAGGCTGTCCTGAGAAATGATTTAATTTGATGGATACGTTACGATAAATGAATTCTAAGATCATCCTCTAACATCTATTAAATTGAAGTCTAGTATTACGTTAATAGATAGCTCATATATATTGACTTAATATCATCCAATACGTGTGAATAGGTAAAGAAAAGCTAAAAAGGAAGCGTATACGTATAACATTCATGTACGCAGCGGTGATAATAGTTATAAAAGATCGTATAATATCACGAATAATAAAAACCCAATTCTAATATATCTAAGACGATACTTACAACATTTATATAAATCGATACTTGGTAAATGATGGAGTTTTTATTGAGTTTATTACACAAGATACAACGACTCGCCTAGCAATAACAATTGAAACGGAAAATCCATTTATAATGTTAACGATAATTAATAAAAGCCGTACGGCGTTATTGATTTATATTTCATTCCCCCTTATTATTGTCGAATCATGTTTTGGGTATAAGTATTCGTTGTAATTAATTATCCCTTATATAATTTACTTTTGAATCTTGATGAATTTATACGCTACTTGACCGTTAATAATTATATTGTAAACGTTTTGATATTGATTGGTAAGGGTACATATTCGGTTGTCGTACCCATTAAATACTATATCAAACCGCTATCTCTGAACTTCAAGCCAATTTATATAGATCGTTACTCGTTAGGCGAGTCGAACACAATTAATAAGAAGGAGATTTCGGGATTGGAATCCAAGGATGAGGATAACAGCGACAAAGATGAGAAAAATATGAACCTCAATTAAAAGAAAGTGAAATACTTACGAGAACTGAACGAACTTATCAACTTCACGGAATACATACAGCAACAGAGAGAGAACCACCTAAAATAGGGCGGGTTTCATACTTGGAGGGGACCTTTTGCGGGAGAAAAGCCTTAAAAAAAAGTGAATATTATTAAAGATATTCGTTTTAGAGATGTTTTACTTATATTCAAGTTGGAAAATGAGAATGAAGAATTGGCGAATATAAACGAGACGACGGATGAATACGAGAAGAAAAGATTAATGACCATAGCTATAAGAAAGAGGAAACTAATAAAAGAGAAGGGATTGAAGAAGATCATCATATTTAACGAGAAAAAAAAATGGTTACTTACTAAAGAATATTTTAAAATCGTTTATACTTTATTATGTTTGCTTGTTTTTCGTATATTCATTGAGAGTTTGAGAAAGAGAAAAACGAAATTATTCGATTATTTTGTATTCCTATTATTACCTGTGAATCTTTCAATTTTTAACTGCGATAGAAGAACGAATTTTAGTTTGAAGGGCCATAATAATAATGTTGTGATGTCGCGAGCGTTAGGCCTTAAAAAGATAAATAAGCATTTTTAAATATGCCCGTATATAAATATCAATATTAGTAGAGAAGTATAGAAGAAATTGAAGGAAAAATGATAGAAACTTACTTGGCGTATAACGAAAAAGAACGAATATCGATAATGTAAAACAAGTCTTCACATTTAAAACACATACACACACACACATATATATATATATATATATATATTAGATCATTTTGGTTCGTTTTCTTAGTGGTATTATCCTTCATGTGTAATGTTTTTCTCTCATTTTAGTATAGATTGTTTATTTGTAATTATCCTTAATCATTATTCGATATTTCCAGATAGTTTACCATTATTGTTATGAGATCGTAAAGTTAATTCTTGTAATTATATAGGGTATAAGGAGTGGCTTCATTGCTTCTCCAAGAAGTCTAACATCTATTCTATTCCTACATTAATTGTATGGTTTACATGGTTTCTACTAATACTTCTTCTATAAAGTACTTTTCTATATTATTTTGTCAATCGTTATATACAAAAAAGAAATTATTGTTATAGCTAGTTACGACAGTCGCAAAGATTAGTATCTCCCTTATCATATTGTATGTAACCTCGTTTTTATACATCTTATTCTTTTTCTTAAGGTTTTTAAAAACCAGGCGACCAGTGATTTTTATCTATAATATAATATTGATTTTCTATCCATTATCCGTTAGATAAGCAAGAAATATATTCCTTTATTCTTTTTATAACATTTAAGGGCTTTGTATTACAAGCTTGTCTACTTTTTATATATCATTAACTCGAGATTTACGGATACGTTATTTAAACGAATTTACTATTACTATCACGTTAGTGTTAGTTATCATTAGGCGGAATTTGAATCGGGCGGTAAATAATGTCTTCAACCTTTGATATTCTTGTCGTTCATTTGTAAGTAGATTTCCATACCATTTTCCCGTTTTTTCTTCCCACTCCATTCCAGAATGAATCTTACAAAACTTCTCAAGAAGTGTGTTGTATCAGAATTATATCTCCGTCGCGATTTCAACGTCTCCAATGTAATTTTTTACGTTTTGGCTGGATTACAGGGCAAATATTCATGTAAAACTTATTTTATTCAATAATCGGGGATGGTTAAGTAATGTTATCAATGCAAGGTTTTATATTAACATTTACTATTGATAAGTGTTTTTATATACTAGAAAAGATAAAATTTTGTAGAATGGTGTATATGTTAGGTGGTTAAATTCATCGAATCAGCTTGATAAATATCCGCAATCTGTTTTCAGCTTGTTATTCTAATCGTATTCGATCCAATATAAAGTTTGGGTTGTTTCGGCCTAAATTTCAGTCAATACGTACGTCGTCACTTTCTTTTCTCTTAATGTGGGGCGAATCTGACTACGAATCAGGAGATTACAGGTTCGACCCCTGCACAGATCACCAGGTGGATGTACGGCGATTTACGATGTGTATGAGGGTTATTGATGAGAGGTTCGTATTGGGTTTATGTAAGAGCTATTATTCACCCGACGGTCGCCCGGACCGTCGGGTAGGACAACATTGTCCCTGCTCGCTACTTCCCACAAATAAAGACGGCACTTGCCATCAAGCCGCAAGTTATAGCAACAGCGTGGCCATGGCGTCAATTGTGTGTTGGCCAATTCAATGCCAGCTGTCGTAACTTGCATCCAGTCATAAGTGAGGTGCCCAGTCACACAACGGGGACAAACCAGCGCTATCACATAGAGAAATAGGTCGGAACTGGCTCGCAGTTCCCACAACTTGGAACTTTCAATCTATCCACGCTTCTCACTCAACGCTACACGTTGTTACTTGGACCAAACAGGAATCGAATCGACATCGTAGCTACGAATGAAGTCCCGCCAACAATACGAATTATAATAAGTAATAGATAGTTTTATTATTGAAGACGTTGAAGGTAGATCAAAAGACAGACTATAAGCATGGCGACTATTTATAGACAGTACTTGTGATCCCCCCTGACGAATCTTCAGGTCTAGTACACAGTACCTAGACCACATCGTGACAATTTATATGGCAACAACCGGGTAAAGGTGGGTGACATACGGTAGAAGCCCTATGGAGTGCTAGCGCTTCACGATCAATAGAAGTGCTAGCACATACTAGTATACAGGTGACACATGTGCACATGTGAATGTGAGTGAGTGTGTATAAAAAAGTGAGTTAGTTAGTGAGTGGGAGTGCGAGTGGCATCACCACACGTAACACGCCACCTCGCCTCTCTTGCCCATATGCCCCAACAGCAAGGACCAGGCATATCGCATATATTGTACAGTATATATCCAAGGCATTTGGCAAGTGCAATTTCAACGGCGAACTGATTGGTACAACCGTCGATCGAGTCTTGGAACGAGCACCCGAGTATCTTTCCCTTTGGGCCCTTGGGTCTTCTCATCTGGGCAGCCTGTGGTCAGCCGGTCAAGAAGAACCGACACGCAGCTAATCGAGGCCGGAAACTTGACTCTTGGGCCGAGTGTACTTGAGGCTCCATATTCGGTTCTGGCCTCTTCACACCATGACCAAAGGCCGTAGCCCATAGCACTGTACCTTCCCAGCAACGCACCAAACGCACGTACATACTTCTCGGGCACGTCGTGCCTTCACAGGCCCCCTCCTTCAGCTCTCCCTCTGCCTATTCCTCGTACCACCTGCTTCATCACGATGGGCCGGCGCCACACGCATGCCTACCCCTCCCCGTCGGGCGACGAGTCCCCGCGCGTCCCGGCCCCTCCGCGGCGCCGCCGGCGGCACGGCCAGGGCCCGCCGCAGACGCCGCAGCAGAGCATCGACGCGGTCTGGGCGCGCTTCTCGCGCCGCAAGTTCAGCACGGCGCTCGCCGTCCTGCCCTGCGCCCCGGCGGCGCAGGCGGCCGCCTCGGGCGAGCGCGGCGCCGAGCTGCTGCGGGCTGGCTACGAGCGCGCGGCGGAGGAGTGCCGGCGCAAGGTGCGCAGGATCATCGCCGAGTGCAGGCGGGTCAATTCGAGATACCGAGACCCCGGCTGGGACCTGGCGCGCAAGCGCCCCCCCACCTTTTTTTTTTTTTTTTTTTTTTTTCAAGCTGGTGGTGTGGGTGCCTGTGGTGGCCGATCTGAAGCTAACAGCATCAGTTCTAGGACTGGGACCTGAGGTGGGGCAAGGGACACACTCTGAACTCCCTGACCGACACCTCGACGTCTCTGGCGAGACGTTGGCTGATGCTGCGGCCTACGTTCCGAAGGCAGTGAAACGCATTCATGAAATCTTTGAGAACCCCACCTTCATGGAGAATTTTCTGCCCGGAGACATCAAGCAAGGCTGCCTGGAAGACTGCTGGTTCGTTATCAGCTTAACAGGTCTTGCAAATGTGCCCGGTGGGCTGAAACGCACATGCGTCGAGTACGACACAAGTAAGTATTCCAGCTTGTTCGTAATAGCCTGGGCAGGCTTCCAAGTCCCGGAGGACCCCGAGGAAACGTGGCACAAAAGATATGATCTATCTCTGGGAAGGTGTGCCAACTCTTGTTCTCCTTCTAGCAGCCTGCCGGCACTGTGATGTGATGCGGTAGAATGTATGCTGACCTGACCGTGTTTTCCTCTCGTCACAGAGATAGGCATATACGGCTTCGTGTTCTTTCGCGACGGCGAATGGATCTACTCTATTGTCGACGACAAGCTCTTCCTCAAGTCGCCCTGCTGGGACTCGCCCTCGATGCAGCGCGACCTTCTCGAACAAATCGACCGCGAGGACATCGAGGACGTGTACCGGAAGACGTACCAGACCGGGTCCCGCGCCCTCTTCTTCGCGCAGAACAAGGACCAGAACGAGACCTGGGTGGCGCTCATCGAGAAGGCCTACGCCAAGGCGCACGGCGACTATGCCGCCCTGACTGGCGGCTGGATCGGCGAGGCGCTGGAGGACCTGTCCGGGGGCGTCACCACAGAGCTGCTTGCCAGCGACATCTTCGACACCGACGCCTTCTGGGAGAACGAGCTCAGCAAAGTCAACCACGAGTTCCTGTTTGGATGCTCGACCCCCGTGCTCGGCACAAGCTACGGTGAACGTGACGGCATCGCCGAAGGCCACGCGTATATACTCATGGAAGCCAGGGAACTCAAGAATGGGACTCGGCTCTGCAAGCTCAGGTATGTCCCAGACATTGCCTAGCTCCAAGTATACCCACACTAACACTGCATAGAAACCCTTGGGGGGCGATGAGGCGAGGGACCTGGGAAGGAGGTGAGCTCATTGGACCCTGGTTCACCGCCCCATCTTCTCACACACCGATCGATCTGGGAACTAATGATGGTTTGTCTCCACAGCATGGTCTGATGGCTCGAAAGAGTGGACAACCGAAGCGCAGGAAGAACTTGGTCACGTGTTTGGCTGCGACTCCACATTCTGGATCCCTGACGAAGACCTTTTGCGAAAGTATCTTCATTTCGACCGGACCCGACTCTTCCGCGACGCAGACTGGCGCTCATGCCAGCGCTGGATCGGCGTGGAGGTCCCTTGGAAGTCGCGGTACCACGAAAAGTTCCACCTCAAGCTGACGAAGGAGTCGCCTGTGGTGCTGGTCCTCTCCCAGCTCGACCACCGCTATTTCAACGGCCTGCAGGGGCAGTACATGTTCTGCTTGCAGTTCCGCCTGCACGAGGAAGGCCGCCCCGGCGCCGAAGAGTACATTGTGCGCAGCCACGGGAACTACCTGATGGACCGCAGCGTTTCCATCGAGCTGCCCGCCCTGGGCCCCAGCAGCTACGCCGTCTATATCTCCATCAGCGCGTCCAGGGACACCAGCCTGTGGAGCACCGAAGAGGTGGTCCAGGGCGAGTGCGAGGACCGCGAGCAGAAGAGAAGCTGGCCCAGGTGGGCCAGGCCTACGACCTGGCCCACGCGAAGGCCGCGTCGCACCTGGACACTCTCCACGATCCGCAAGAAGGCCGAGAGCAGGAAGGCAAGCGAGGCACGCAGGAAGGAGCGCCGACAGCACTGGGAGAAGAGGCACATTGCACGGGCCATCGCTCAGAAGCAGACGGACAAAAACAAGGCCAAAAAGGCAGCAGGAAAGCGAAGCAAGAGATCCAAAGCCGAGGCAGAGGCCAGGGAGGCCGCCCAAAAGGAGGCTGACCAGAAGGTGACCGACCAAAGCAACGCAGACGGGTCGGCCCAAGAATCCGATTGTGAACCGAAAAAAAAGGCTGCTCAAGCTGATTCTTGTTGCGACTTGGCCAAGCAGGCAGAAGACCAGGCTGGAGTCAAGATCGATGGCGCTTCGACCACATCAGCTTCGTCTTGCGCTACTGCCAACCCCAAACACACGCCTCAAGACAGCCCCAGGGGTCAAAACGCCACCCCTATAGAGGAGAAGACGGCAAAGGACGACGTGGCCTCTGCCCAGAAGCCCGTCAGCGCGGCGTCGGGCGGCCCACCCCGCCAGCCAGCGCCCGTCCCGGCGCCGCCCCCAGTCCCGGCCGGTGCCCAGTCCCCGCTCGAGCTCAAGATCCACTGCTGTTCGTGCACCGCGCCTGCGGCGGCGTCCGAGAGCTCGTCCGACTACTCGTCCGACTCCCCGGTTGAGGACCACGAGCTGCTCTACGGCGACGACGACGACGACGACGACAGCGAGCCCGCGCTGCCGCCCGCCGCCGCGCAGACCGCCGCGGCCTCGCAGGACACCAGCGACGAGGACACGCCCGACCCGTGGAACTCGATCGCGGTCGTCGGCTTCCGGGTCTACTCGAAGGACGCGGGCCTCGAGCTCCGGGTCGTCATGGACGGCGGCGAGCTGGAGCAGGACGGGATGGGAAAGCTCGGCGAGGCGGACCTGGACAACGCCGTCACCAACGCGGCTGGGCAGCGGGCGAGGAAGACCGGCGAGTTCGACCGGGTGGTGGGCAAGACGGGAGTTGGCCAGCCCGAAGGAGAGGCTTCGGCAGAGGACAGCTCTGTCCCAGAGACGCTGCTCAAGGTCCCAGCATCAGCAAACCGCCATTCCATCGACCGACAGCCTATCAACACCCAGGGCCCTGCGAAACAAGGTGGACAAGAGGCCTTACCACAGCCCGTTCGGATGGGAGACCCGCGATCGGAGAGGCCGCCCGAAGACGCCAAGGCAATACCGATACTTGCCATGCGCTCCAAGCTCCAGAACAGCTGCCGGAAGTTGCTGGCCAACCACCAAGAGCTTGACAGGAAGCGGGTGCTGCAGGAGATGTCGGATCACATCGCTGAGCTGGAAGCGCTTCCCGACCTTGACGCCAGCGTCGTTCTTCTCACCAAAATCCACAAGGTGATGCGGGCGATCCTCAGCCTGGACTGCCTGGCTGACGACGGCTTCTCGATCGGATCTCGGGCGCAGGCCTTGCGGGATGACTACGAGCTGTCTTTGATGGCTTCGGAGGACGGCAGGAAGGTGATGGCGGACGGCTATTGATGAGTGAGGCGTTCCGATGTGGCATGCCGTGGGAAAATATTCGCTGACGGGTTTGCTTGCACACCCGATGCCTCGGCAGCGTCGCCGTATAGACTACCCCTCTCGCCCTCTGGCATTCACGATTATCGTCGGGTCTTTTTCATCTTTACAACCAACGAAATGCGGAATTCTTACATAAACTTCAGGAATTCATGGCCCCACGATAATGGAGGTAATTTGCAATACAAAATCATTTACTAATCATTCCAAAAAAAAAAAAAAAAAAAAAAAAAAAAAAAAAAACCGAACCCATATATTAGTTTTTGAAACATGAATGTAATAGTATAAGGTGTAACGTATCATAAAGTTAACCCATATTAATACTTGTTAATTCTGATGAATTATAATATATATTTTACTTATGTAAAAAAAATGTTTATAATACTTAACAACATTGATATTTTGAACAATACTTATAAATCTATTGAAGTAAAAAGCCATTATTTGTAATTTGTACCATGTAGAAACTAATACCATCAACTTTTAATTTGCACTTAATTTTACTATACTATTTTATTAGTAAGGATAAATACTAGGACTTTCCTACTTTATAAGTAAATTCCTACGAACATTGATTAGTGGTTACCTGAACTACAAATTAATTAGGTAAAAGAAGAATACAACCTTAAGAGCTTGAAGAAGCAAGATTTTTGGAACTATTGGAGAATTTTCTTTAACACGGATATTAATTTAAAATCCATAACAGAAACACCTCGATAATAAGTTTATATACACATAATACAAACGTTTATATTAACAAAAGATCGAAAACGTATAAGATAAATATCTATATAACCCGGTAGATAACTCGACAAATATACATATTATACAAAAAACACACCGATAGCTATAATGGTAAACGAAAATTCGGTATACGAAACTATTTATATGGTAGCTAAATTATCGATTATACCTTTCTAGAATGGCAAATAACGAACTTAAAAGGAATTGAAAATTGAAGTACAACATAAAACAAATATTATGAACATGGGAATTGGTTCCGGACGATATTACGATTTTAACCTTTGTATTATTGATATTACAATGGAATCGATACCAAAATATTTAATAAACTATATTGAATGATTCTTTAACCAGTTCGGTGATATAAAAAGTACATTGAGTTTTAAGGAATTTCAAGATTACTTTATGGATTAGATTAAAAGAATGTGGGAGAAAAAGATAAATTAGCTTAAAACAGATTAAACATACTTGTAAGGAACGATATATATATCTTTTCAATATTGATACATAAACCAACAGTGAAATTCTTAACAAAAGTATATAAGATTGTAAAACGAATGAATACCCTGCATTATTTGATCTTAATAATAAAGTTTCAATATGTTTAAAATCAAGATAAATCGAATTAGATATATATTTCCAACAAGAATAATACGATGAATAAATACTCAAAACTATCGATAGTATAATCGATATATTATATAATGAAAGAGATAATAGCGGATAACTCGAGACTCCTATATATAATAGCAACAATAATAAACACATCCTTCCCAATACATTTCACGCTGCAAAAAGAATTTTTGCAGAGTGTATGATAGTGTGTTACGCTCGAAAAGGAACGTTGGCAGAGTGTATAATAGAGTATCACGCTCCTAGTGAGAGCTTATAAGCTTTTACTTGAGGCATGCACTCTCTGGATGCCTCTTCTTCCTCTTACTAATATCTATCATCAATATTATTAACCTTACTATTTTAAATACTGTTTTTTATATACGTTGACATATAAACATAACTGATACTAATTAGTAGCCAATTCGGTCAGCTATATATAACTTAGGAAAAAAGAGACGAACCTTGGTTCAATACCTCTAGCGGAATATTAAAACAGTTGGAATTGTTTCGCGTTTTAATACGATAATTTATAAAAATATATGGGAATATAAAAGGATTATAACACCTGAAATAACTTTGAGAAGGATAAACCTAGTATAATATTGTTAACTGAGTTTATATCCTTTGATTACTAAAATCCTCATTATGTTACTATCAATTCGGTTGGCGTTTTAGATATATCCGAACACTTTTTGGAGAGAGTTCTATTACGTATCAACTATACAAATCAAAACCACCAAGTTTTCAACCCCTTTACCGGGACCTATCTAGCTAAAACTCAGTATTTTCACCGCTTACACACTCTTTGGAAGCGGTCAAAACAATATTTGAAGCGCTTACACTATTACCTTGAGCGATTAAAGCACCTTTTAAAGCGCTCCAGCACATTTTGAAAACGCATAAGACAGCTTTCGAAGCGCTTACCAAAACATTGGAAGCGCTCAAAGCAATATTTAGCGCTCCTACATCATCTTAACTTATTTCTACACACTATTTTAACCCTCACTCATAACTCCTCACTCCAACTCCGAACACCCGATTTTTTTTACTTTCTGACTTTACTCTATTTGCCTCATTATAAACCATTTGTTTGAGTTGTTATTTGCGACGTTTGAGTTTACTAGCCTCTTAATTAGCGTAGCATTTTTAAGCGTTAAACAACTAGTTTGAAACGTTTGACTGGTTTGTAGATACGTCTTATTTTTATTTCATTTGTATTAGTAATCGTTAAACGCCTTATTTGCAACGCTTTGTTACGTTTTATTTGTATTTCATTTGCGTATTCTACGTTTTTATTTGCTATACCATTTCAACACTCCTTTTTAACACATCATTTTCAACGTACAGAAAACCTTATTACTATATTATATTTGAAATAGCCTTTTTCACACGACAATATTACTCCTATAGTATTACTCATAACGAGCTTGGATCAAGTTGGCGCATATATGGACCTTTTGTTTCAATATATAACGCTCTGAAATAACGTTTTAAAGTTCATTAACCTTAATATGCAAGAAAATATAATTAAATTGTCGGTAAAAAACTTGACCTTTGGATTGAAAATACATATATTATAAACGTAATTTTTTATTATGAGGACGTAAACATTTAAATGATCGATTTATTTTATAATTCTCCAGAGTTCTTTATCAACTGCATGCTAGAAATATAACGTATGGTATATAATTTCATTTCGAAAGTATTATGGGTGAAGTTTCGGAATAAAGGTATGAATATATTCAGTCATAAGAATAGTTGTATTATGAAAGCTTTAATTTATACAGCTTAACTTCATAAGATGTTAGGCTGGAATCATGAAGAGGTATTGAATATGGATTTTGTAGAAGGATATTGGTTGGCGGAGCATAATAAACGGCTTATAAAAAACTTGCAAAACAGGTTATTCACCACTTGTCAAAAGGATGAAGAACCACAGAGTTTATCCTCTACTCAGCTATATGAAAAGAGATAGCCGTAAGAGTTATCTGACGCTCGAGTTCAAAAAGAGGAAGGAATGTAAACTTTGTTCTCCACTTGGTTTTAAGAAGAAGAAGGGCCGAAAAGGTCGTCAATCTCTCGAGTTAAAAAGAAATAAGTGCTATAAAGGCAATCTTCCAGTCGGATTCAAAAGTAGGAATGGCCTCAAAGACCATTCTTTACTCGAGTTGAAAACTCATCAGTTTTACAAAGTATTTTGAAAAGGGTAACAAGTTAAACTACCCAAAGAACGAGGCATTCGACGCTCTCAAGGGACACATAAAAGATAGCCCTTCTTATTGCACCGAAAATACCTTGAACCCAACAAATGTAGTATTCGGTGTTAATAGAGATGGCTTCTCCCTAACCAGGAAAAAAAGCCCTTTCGACTGAGTTAAAATCACCCTGAAAAGTAAAGTCGACGTTTGCAAAGAGCATACGGGAAGCGTTATGAAATATGAACCTTCCTCTGGAAAATTTTTGAATACCCTATGCATAATAAAGAAGAAATTTATAATAAAAAAACCTACTCTTCAACAAGAACAAACATTCCTTCCGGTTTTGTTAAAAGCGCCTTCGAGATAAAGGATGATGTTTCCGAAAAATACATAAAAAAGATAGCACCTCAGAGGGTTAAATTAAAGACATCCCTCCTGATTGCGACAAAAACGCCTCAAAAGAGATGGATGGAGTTTCCAGAGAAAACAGGTAAAATTACAAGTAGCCATACAATCTTTGCGAATCAATATCGATAAATCAAGCCCTATATTATAATCTTCTATTATATTGGTTTCCTACCAACGGAAATGATAAAGTACTTTCGTATATATGAAAACCAAAAATAAAAATCTATAAGTTATAAAGACAAGCTCCGCATAAAGATATTAAGTCTACGAAAGCCAAAAAGAAACGTTTTGAATATCTTATTAGAAGCGAAGCTGAGGAACGGTATTCTAAATGGCGTATTGAAAGCGAGACTAAATTAAAGCGCTCCTAATGACGTATTGTGAGTGAAGTTAAAGCAAAGCGTTTCGAATGACGTATTGGAAGTGCTCGTTTCAATTAACACTCCTTTTGCTGACGTTGCTAAATAGGTTATGTAACCTAGCCCTGATGGCAATGTTTTTTGTACTTCTTATAAATTATGATTTTCATTTCACGCCTTAGATTCATTATTTGTCGCTTGCATTGCATATTTATTTTCCTTTGAATAAGATATCTATAACTCTAACAGGTATTTTCTCTTTCTACATTTATCATATGCTTCCTTACTGGTATATTATCACTTTTTTTATTTACTATTTTTTATTTGTGTGCTTTTTCAAATGTAATTGTATCTTATAATAAAATACGTATGGGCCGGTTTATGGCTAGTGAATCTTATAAATAAGAAAGCTATTAGCTTCTAAGAAAAGGAAGAGAGGGGGTAATATCGTTTTTATCATCGCCGTTGCCCTTATTATCATCGTCATTGTCATCACTGACGCCGTCACCATTATCGACGTTGTTATCGGCATCGTTATTATAAGGAGGGTTGGGTGCCCCCAGCGTTTTGGGTTGTATGCCTTTAAGTAGGTAGCGATAAGCAGTGTCGATTTTTTTTACAACGAAGTGTAAAGATTTCGTTAAATTTACCTACGTAATATATGTGCAGTCCCGCCTGCTAGGAGTTAATTTCAATCGCCGTCTTCGCTAACTGCTGGTTAATTCCCAACTCGATATCAACCTTAGCTTTATTTTGCGTATTAGAAATGTGGATGTTAAATGAGGGAGCTCTAAACGACGTATAGAAGAACTGAATGTGAAATAAATAAGCTCTAAACGATGTATTGAAAAAGTGGATATCAAATAAATAAGCTTCAAACAACGTATTTCAATAGTAAATATTGAATGAATAAGCCTTAGACAATGTATTAAGAGAATACACAATAGATTATTAAGCTTTAAATTATATATTGGGGGCGTAACTAACTGTAGAGTTAGCGAGCATGTAATAGAGCTTTGGTTAACAGTTTTAACATGACTGGTATGGGGTTATACCTGTTGTCGCTTCGTTTGTAATGGTGGTAATAGGATAAGGCGCTCCCGATTTAGCGGCATTCACTAGTAGACTTACCCGCAATCGTGGATGTAATTTATGGTACGTAAGGTATGTTTATTAACGGGCTAGGAACGTGTACTCAGGTGTGCCGCTTTAGCGTTTTAAGCGTTAAAGAGGTCTTGCGACGTACCCTAATGAGCCGCGCCTTTAAACGGCAAGCCCACTCCGCTATATCCGCATCTTTTACACCATATCATTATATTATAATAAAAAAGATAAATATTACGTATCGCATTATAACTTTGCGATATTATATTTATGGCAGCGGATTGACGTTACAGTAAAAGGTTAAGACTTTATCCATTAGGAGTAAGTAAAATTTATAAACTTTAAAAAATCACGTCCCTACCCCAAAAAGGTAAGGAAAGGAAAAAGGGAGAAAAGTGAAAGATGAAAGTGGGGTGTAACAGCTTCGGCGATGGTAGGAGAAAAAGGGTAAAAGAAGAAAGCGGAGATAGACGACAAGCTATTGGTATTAGTAGGGCTGGTATTGGCAGGGCGATGCACAGTGGCTACGGTAGCTTTGGTATGGCGCCACTGACGCGTTAAACAGCGCCTTTTGAAGTGGTTTTTACGCAAAATCTATTTAAAATAATTATGAAATAGCATTGATTAAGTGATTAATCCGTACGAAAACACTAAATGGCGAATTGGGACATAGTTATTTAGACATATAACGCCGAATACCTCATTAAAAATCTATCTTATAAATAATAACGCATCGTTAAAAAAGAAAGAAAAGAAAATTTATCTAGACTGATAACGATACACCTTTTTATATTAACTTTACAACAAAAAATATCGATCATTACAAATTTACAGTTACAAATTTACAGGGATTAGCAACCTTTTAAAATATTCCAAAACCTATACCAACGTTACTACAGAATAACCAAATATTTTACAGAACAAATAAAAACTTTTAACTACGAGCTATACTAAACTATTATTATTAAAGTATACATCTTAAATTTTTTAATGAAAAGAAATCATCTCTAGTTTAAAGAATACTAGATATGACTATAATTAGCAAATGTATAAGATTAAGTTTACGAAGTATATAATAACTTATCATACTGTAGGAAGCATTTTTACATAATCTATAATAGTGTATTACGCCCCAGAAGGGATGTTGGTAGAGTGTATGGTAGAGTGTAATACTCTAGATGAGAGCTTATAAGCTCTTATCTGAGGCATACACTCTTCGAATGCCTTTTTTCACTCTTACTACTATCTATCACCAATACTATCAGCATTACTATTCTGAATACTGTCTTCTTTATACGTTGACTTACAGACCTAACCGACACTTCTGGTTCTCGAATAAAACAAATAAACAAAGTTGAGACTGATGTTATACACTTATGGCTAATTTTCAAGAAATATATTTCATGTATATGTTGAATTATAATAGGGTATTATAATCAACCGTATTGAATAATCAACCGTATTGGTGCTCACTCTATTCTACAAACTTAAGGAGTTTTACAAAAATGGACTATATGTATATAAGTTTTTTTTACATGCAACATGAATAATAAACAACGCTATTAGGTATTAGAAAAACCTTTAATCTAATATACTTGCAATAAAGCAAAATATATCGCTTTGTATTTATAACCATTCCTTATAAAATGAAAACAGCCAGAAATATAACCTCAAACAAACCTTCTAATCAATGTCTTAAGGTAGCATACAGTTCAGAGACCCGAAATATGGGCGTGAAAACTGTAGCCATGGCCGGGCTATGTTATTCGACGGTTTCAGTCCCTTTTCGATTCCTATTAGCATCGAAAATCTGACAGCTTTAAGAGAGTAAAAGGCTTATAAAACACATATATCTTAATCGAAAGCCCGCGACGATAGAGAAGATATACTTCACAAATTAACCTCTTTTTTGCCACAGATTACAAACTCAAGAAGTGTTAAAGAATGTAGAATAAGGCATACTATTGAGCAGGTGGTATATCAAGAGAATTATTTTATAAAGAGCTAAATATCCAAAGTATAGTTGGAGGCGAAAGCTCTGTTAAGTTGGTGGGGCACCAATAGGAGTAGTAAAGGCTTAAAAATAAATAAATAGATAAATAGATACATGAATAAATGAATTAAGTCGTTAAATGCGAGAGTTTATAATAAAGGACTTTAAGGCCTTGAAATGCAAAAGGAGTTAGACTTTTGGTTGCATCGTAATGCAAGTTTGAAGGGCTAAGTTAACACAAGTAACAAAAGACAGAATCGTTGGTTATGAGGGTTGTTCTCTGGATGTACCGCTGTACGGGCAGTGTGTTGGACCGACGACGATATTTATAGATAAAAAGGGTCTCCGAAAAAGATTCAAGTGATAGTAGAGACAATTTGTGGTGTTTTGGTAAAACAAGGTGTATATAAAGTAATGGTATTAAAAGCGGCTAAACTTGAACTTTTTTTTCGAAGGTAGGCATTATTAGGGTTTACAGTATAGGCCCCCAACTTTTCTTAACATTATGGTCTGTATAATTATACCAAGAAAGTTGATGTTAGGTTGAATATAACTAGTTCGCTTTTGGTATAAAATGACGCTGTTATACATCATACCTTTCACTTCGACATCTAAACCCTTACTAGAGCTTTAAACTCAGAAAAATATTCATTTAAAATACTAGAAATAGTATATAGATTTTAAGAATAGGTTATTGCCGACTTCATCATACCTTTCAATAGATTTGGATATATTCGTTACTGGAAACTCGCTGAATATATCGCGTATCACGCGATAAACAATATCGTGCATGGGAGTCAAAACTTGGGCTCTTATTAAAGGTATATATCCTCGATATTCGCCTCCTTTACAAAATTTCAATTAAGCTACGGCGAACCAACTCACGAAGTTACGCGTTCGACCTTTCCTGCATCATCAACTCATACTATTACTCCGGTTGTTTTTTTTATCCGCTTTGCTGAATCTTACCACAATAATAACCTTTCACAATACGTTTAGCTAAAGGGTTTTCTAAACTATTATAATAGGTAACGCTTGAAGTTTAGTCAGCTTAACTGAATCTATAGCCGTATTTCAATCCATAAAAGGTGTGAAAGTTTTTCCGCTTCAAATTAACCTGAATATTAAATTTTAAAAAAACTAACCTTTAAAAAGTAGTGAAGAGAGAAAACGAAAAGTTTTTATTAAATTATTCATTGCTTTCAATAAGGTTTCGAAAACTTCGTATTCAAATAATCCTTTTTATAATGTATACAATTCAACTCAAGAATTATCAATTCGATTTACAATTTTTTACGGAGTTTTTAATTCAAGATAAAAACGATATTATTAAAGCTAAACTCTCTTTCAAAAAAACATTACTTACTTTTGTTTTTTATTGAGGGAAACATTTTCTATCGATATGTAGACTGAATGTATTGATTATTGACTTCCCTATCCAAAAATACTCATAGAAATTTAAAAGGTAATAAAAACATTATTTCGTGGACTATATTAGCTCTAGTAAATACCTACCCATTCAAAATGAGTAAAAACGTTAAAAAATACTTTGTAATTTGGATTATTTCTTTTATAAAGCGCATGAAAATACATTTCCTCTTTTAAATTAACGAAGTTCCAAAATTTATGGATAAAAAATATAAAAAACGATTTTATACCTGGCGTTATTCAAAGTAATATCAAAAATAATCTTATATATATCCTATTCGATACTTTAATTATTCTTTCTTTCAAAGCAATCATATCTCCAGTTTTTATATTATGGAAATATAGTATAATAATCATCACAGAATTTTCTTATTAGGATACCCTAATTATTTTTTAGCTTTTAAAAAGTGATAAGCTAGTTTGTTTTTTATTGTATAAATTAGGTAGTATCCGAACCACTCATAACTTTAGATACATCGTTTGAAAATAGATGATAGATACGTTTACAAACGTTTCTAAACTTTAAAAATCAATGAAAATTAAATACGTCTTTTGAAAACCGCGAAAAGGCTAATTTTCATTTGAATATACGAGTATATTCCAGTACTTTAACACTTGCAACTCTTTTGTGTCTTCTTTTTGTCTACAAATAACCTATTCAAATACGTTTAACGACCCCTTAGATTCCTCTGATACGAAAACCACACCAAGGAACGCTATTTTAGCCGTAGATAACAACTCGTTTATAACGAATATAATGATATCAATGATGCCGCAAATGATGGTCTCTAACGCCGCAAAAATTACGAATTTATCTTATCCATTAAATTAAATTTCCGCCTTTACAAAAAGTACAACCGATGTATGTAAGATTTAAGACTTTAAAGTTACGATATTAATGATATTTGCTAGTCATTTAGCCTGAAGATTAAATTCTTATAGTAGTACTTGTTGTTGTTTAGAGTTTATAGGCGTACATTTTCGGGTTTATTATAGTTGAGTTCTGGAAAGTTTTGGCTATATTTTCAATAGAAAGTTTAATAATACGGATATTAATTCCTTATGTTGTACTAGCAGCCGCTACTTTATGTGTTGTTTCTTCTCTGAATGCATACTATGTACTAACTCAGGAAGGTATTATATCACACAATGAATTGAGAAATTTAATATCTTCCGGATGCAAAAAATGATTGTATAGGAGGGTTGAAGATTTGATTCAACTGTAGATCGGGGGGTGATTTTTTGAAATGTATATAAGAACATTAATAGTCATTAGTAATACCATTTATTTTCTACTATAGGTATTAAGGTTGAGTGTTTTAAAGATAATCCTTGAATTATGACAATTCCAAAAGGGTTTCTACAAATTTATTTCTAGTTTTATTTTGGATAAAAATCCTACGCCTACAGACTTTTGTCTTTAATCTGGATTCGAAATCCCTTTAAATCTTGTTTTACATGTCAATAGTTTATTTATTAAAGATCTGACGGAAATTTTAGAGACCGTAAGTACTATAATGAAACTTTTTGTCTATATTCAACTTGAAAATGTAATAGCTGACGAAGTTAATGAACTATTTTTAATAAACGTTTAGTTTATATCCTTACTATATAGGTTTTATTTATAATACCAAATAATAAACGATTTTATAGCTTTCATTACATTTAGTTTGATATTTTTAGTCAATATTTTGACGTTTCGATTAACGTGTTAACGTTGGTATAGGTGGATTTTGGCGATTGAAAATCGATATGGCGTAGCTGTTTGATAAAATAAAGACTTGGTAATTTAAGAATATTGTGACTTAGCTATTTGTAGCGACTTGACGATTTTCGTTCTTTATTTGGTATAGCAATCTTAATGTGTTTTTAATGTATTGAATTAGTGATTTTGTGATATAGGAGAAAAAATACTAGTATAGAAGATTAAGTTTAAGGTTGTTTACCTTTAAAGTTGTTGTTTAGTATAAGGTTTTAAACTTAACGGTTTCCGATTTACTATTTAACTATTTTTCAATTATAGGGGTTTTACGAACTTGTATATTGTTTTTTGAACAATTGAAAACTTTTAATGAATATTGTTTAGTATTTTCAATAATGATACCGTCTTTACTTTCAAACTTCCGTGAAAGATCAATGTCATTCAAAAGTGTTTTTTCAAATTTATGCCATGAAAATACCGATATAATTAATAAAGGCTTTTTGAAATAATTTTTCTTTTACCTTGATATTATACAAAATATATTCGGAAGGTCGTTTTTCATTTTATATATCGTATTTTAATTTCATCGAATTAACAATAATTATTGTTAATATTTATTAAAATGTTATAATGTCCTTTATAGAGATAGTCCGAGTAATAGTAGTATTATAATAGTTGGATTGTAGATTTACCATATATATCTATAGTGGGTAAGCAACTACGTTGCCGAGTATACACTTGTAGAATGCACTGTAACGTACCACTTTGTAAGGTTTAGTCCTGCAAAGTGTATAATATAATGCTACTTCCTAGAAGGGTCATTTGCAAAGTGTACGATAGAGTGCCACTGCCTAGAAGAGAGATTAGCAGAGTGCGTGATAAAGTACCACTGCCTGTGTGAAAGGTTTATAACCTCTTCCCTGTAGCATGCACCTTCCGAAATGCCTCTTTTTCTTTTAACAACTTATTTTTACTACTACAATACCAAATTTTGATCGTTTTTTATTACGTTAACGTATTGGAAACCTTACCGATACTAATTAGTAGTCAACTAGATCAACTACAAATAGCTTAGGAAATAAAAAACAAGCTTAAGTCAATACTTGTAATGAGATTTTATAGCGTTTTTAATTGTTTATACTTGAATATAACGAATTATAAACATTATACGGAAGTATAAAATTACATGCAAACGTTTCTCAAACCTAAAACGTGGCAAAATGATAAAAGTCGAAGTAAATTTTAAAAATAAGTTTAATACGATATTATTAATTCATTAGTATTTTATTTATCAAAAGCCTCGTTACGTTATCCGTCAATTCGTTTCAACGATTTAAACGTACCTAGGCGCTTTCTTAAAAACGTCTCGTTATATAATAGGCCATGTAAGCTAAAATTGCCAAGTTTCAAAGCTTTTCGTTGGGATCTATCAGATTTAAATTTAGTATTAAAACTGTTTATATAGTTCGGAAGCGATTGGAACATAATATTTATAAAGTTTACGAAATATAAAAGTGGTTAAAACACAATGCCTATATTATTCTTAAATTATAAGAGCTGTTACAATACGATATCTATATCATTTATTAAACGTGAGTTAAACCTATCGTATATATATATATATATATATCCTTGTATCTTTTTTCATCTTTCCAACGTTCGCTTCCACTCATTCGCCTTACACCGCTTATTTAAGTTTATTATTTAGAAAATTTGAAATTATTATCAGTTTACTTAATACAACGTTTATAAAACGTTAAATAACATAATTGAAGACGTTGAATCAATTTATAATTATGTTTTAGTTACACCTTATTTAAAGTTTACTTATATTAGTAAACGTTGAACGCCTTACCCTACCCGTTTTATGACACCTTGTATATTTTATATTTCTGTATTTGTACGTTTTTTTATATTTGTGTTGGAATAGTACTACATGCAGTGCAGTAGGTCAAAATTACTGTAAGTAAAGTTAACTATACTGAACTGTAAGTTGAGTGTATTGCTTTTTGTTGACTTACTTCATTGGGTGTAAGTCGAGTGCATTACGTTGCACTTTATTCTAGGGTACGAGCCAAGTAATTGGCCACAAAAGTTACATTGCAGACTAGCTAGCAGTCTGTTAAACCTAGAATAATACATCCGCCACTTGACCAATGCAATACTACTGTTACTTCGACCACGATTCGAATCGACGACGTTGTAACGATCTAAGGCCCTACGAACAATTTGGTTATTTAAATTAAATCGCCCTTAATACTATATTTAGAGCGCATCCGAATTTTATCCACTACGTGAAACCGATATTTATACTGCTTTAGTATCTTAGATATAAAGATTAAAATAAAACTACACCCTGAATACTGTAAATGATCAGCTCGGCTACAATAAAAAAGACCCGAAGACGAAAAATAACCCGCACAGAAATAATATAAACGGCGTGAAAAGTCAATATATACTTCATGGACTAATAATTATTAACCACAACTTTGGCCGTAACCTCTCACCGTATCATTTCCTAGTTGATAGAAACGATTTAATGAAACTTTCCTACTTCGCCAAACTATAGTATCAACACGAAAGTTACAGCGGCGAATTATATAATATCCTCGATAGCAAAATACGAATGATACTAAATATATGTACAAAACTAAAGATTAAACTTTTATAGTTTTACGTTATTTTATCTGATACATCATTTGGGTAAATTAAAAAGTCGTATATATATCATTTTATGTAGGTAAATATATTGAGGAAATATTATGACCGCTTTAAATTACACTTCGATACGGAAATTCGTCACAAGCTTTACGATAAAAATTAAATTGATGCTATTAGGAGACCTATAAAAAGTTAATATAAAAACTTCAATAAATGCTTATAAAAAGTGTTTATAATTTTATTGTTAAAGTTTAGAAAGTGTTAAGTAGCTTTTGAACCGGAATATGAAGGTAATAATCCGTTCATTTATGTATGAATGAAAATATGTCCCAGAAACCTAAATTTCGAATTTATATTATTTAATTTGGAAAAGGATTTAAAACTTCTTATATAAGTTTTATAATATCATTTGAAACCTTTATAAGAAGACGAACAAATCTCGAATTAGTATTTATAATCGATAAAACTAAAAGCGAGAGATAAATTACCAAAATAATCTTCGCCAAAATCATTTTCTTCGTTTTTAAATAAATGTTTGAAATGTATTTAAGGCAAAATAAACACTTTAAATACGGCAATTAGAAAGAGAAATATTAGGGGAAAGAATTCGGAAACCAATAGTAAAGTAATTTTTATCGGAGACGACCTAACAATTAAGAGTAAAACTTACTATGCTTATAGTAATATCTGTGAAAAGGTATACGAAGCTTTACGAGTTTTTCACAACGTTGTATTATATACAATAATATCGACGATTAGTTTATCAATTACTTAGTATACAAAAAAATTCCGATTCAACGATAGTTTTTGCCGATTTCCCATTTAAACAATAGACGAAAGCCAATTTTATAATATAAGTATCCTAATACCAAAGTATGAAGGATAATTTTAAAGTTTACTCCCACGAATATAACTTTGTATAAAATTAATTTAATAGTTATAATGTTTATATAATAACTTATGATAACAAATCTTCCTAAATTTTTGATAAGTTTATAGGATACCTCTATTTTATGTAGTATAAGCCTAAATTGTGAAATCCACGTATTCAATGTTTATATAGTATCGTATTGTAAATTTTGCAATAGGTACGAAAACTGATTTTAAGGCATTATGTTCAATATCGTCGCAGTTGAAATTTTGACCATTAAAAAGCGACAATTGGATGAGTTCGCGGCTAAATTTCCGAAATTCTAATTTGATCGAATAGGAGAATATTGGGAGGTCCCATTTGGCAAAGGCAAAGCGTTGTAGTTTAGGATAGTTGTTGTAAACATACGATTTGAACCGGTTGATTTTCCACGTAATAAACTTCAAAACGTTATTTTCATAATCATCAATTAATACATATAATCTCGAAATCGACGTTTAAAATAAAATAAATTAACTTATCCATGTTTCGGATAGCGTATTCGTATCGTTTTGGCTTAAGTTTCTATATTTATAGTTTTTCCCTGAAGCATGTGTAATTAAAGCCGTTTATTTTAAGTAGCCGGAATTTTGGATACTATATCGCCGATTCGGATACCTAGCTACGAAACGCTTTTTATAAATATTTTATGTAGTAAGTTATATGGATATAGAAAAGAAAGAGTTTAAAGATATCAATTTTTCTCTTTATAAGTTTTAGCTATAGTTGTAAGCCTTAACGCGGTTTAAATTTTGCCTTTAAAACAATGAAAACTTTAATTACAAAGTAATTATAGATACGATATACTTCAACAGCTAGTCTATATTATATGTCGTTAACGTAATATTATTATTTTAAACCGCGAAATTTACGAGAAACGCTTTCATTATAAATTGTAAGGATACTTTGGTGGATTTTCAATTAAACGTTTACTTAAGGCCTCTGGATTAGATTACTTATAATGTAAGTACGGCTTTCGATTCGACTAAATGAAATACTAAGGTTTAAATCATCAGTAATAAATATCAATTAATACCGGTAGAAGTATTATAAGTGATGAAAAAGTGTGAAAGGTATTGTAACCTTTTTAAAAAGCTTATATTGCATGGTTTGAAAAGTTAAAGGGTATTTGTTGTAAGAAATTTATCTTATAAATAGTAGTTGGCTCTATTAATGATATTTTCAGCTTGAGTAAGCTAATATATACACTTCTCGTATTTAATATTTATTTCAAAATTTAAATATATTTTGTTCTATTACTAATCACTTTGTAAAGAACGAATACTTTAGCGAAAGTTATAATAGCATCACCTTTTTGCGGGTTAAAAATGATATTTAGAAAGTATTAGATATAATTAACAGCCCGCATAACACTAAAGTTTTGGATTTACTATGAAAATTTAAGGTTTTAGTTGAAAAAAATAAAGGATAGATAGATTAACTTTGAGAAAATCAACAGATTGAAATGTCACAATATACTTATGAACTTTCCAAATGGTATAAACGAGTTTTCTTAGATAATGTTTCGAAAGTATAAAAGGAAAAAGGTAAAAAAACGTGACTTGAAACCGTAATTTAGCTAATAACACCAGCAAAGCTATTTTTTGGATAACGGATCAAAATCGACCTTAAACCTAATACACTCCCCAAATATTACGTTTGAACTTTTACCATTATATGAAATCATCTTACTTATACTAATAAAACCAACATTATGCCATCGAGGATGTTTACTTAGCTTTAAAAATAAAAAAATGTTTTAACGCCCTTTTTATAAACCTTTTCATTACGTAAAAGAAAACAACAAACCGAAAGTTGAGTTTAAAAGTCTGTTAAAAGGTATTATTACTATATTAAGTATACCATTTAAACAGTTTACATGAAAAGAAATTACTACATTAATTCAATAAAGCGTTTTTAATTTTGAAAGGTATAAAATGACGATTTATAGCGTTTATAAGATCTTTTCTATACGCTTGGTTTATAAAGTAAAAGATAAGGTCAGCAAGCATTAAAAAAAAACGTCTTATCATTTACAAATACGACGACACCGGTTAAAAATATATTATAACTCAATCGCCTACTTGATGAAAGGTAATCTATCGTTTGATTTTAGCGTTCACCATCTCTTTACGTACGTCTTATGATCTTTATATTAAGCTTCGTAATATTATATAGCCTTATATATAGTCGAAAAAGCGGTTTCACCGCCTTATTCATGCTTATATACCTATAAATCTTTAAAAATATCATTTACTCGAAAAGATTTTACGTATTATAAAATCACTTTACCAATTAATTAAAGCTAGTATATATTGGTATAATACTTATCAAAAATATTACAACGAGCGATTAGAAAAAACTAATTTTACTTTCAACCTATAACTATTAGTTTTAATAATACATTTTAAAGGTTTTTCATCAACGAGTATATAAACGGATAATATGTTAACGTTATATAATTTTTTTTTCCTTATTCAAAGCAGAAAGCTTGTAAAAACCGGTTCAAAAGTGAAACCTAGAACGTACCTAACGAAGAACCGTATGATAGACTTTAACGGCGCGAAAGTTATTTTCTGAAACGGCGTTTTGAGCCTTACGTTTAACGAGAAATTGGATAAAGTAGCCTTTATCGCTTTAGATAGAGTAAAATGGACCAACGAATACAGATTTTAATGTGTAAGTAACGTTTAAGTTATTTTAATATCATGATTAATGGCGGCGTTAATCCTTTCAGTATCTATTTAATATTCAATCGCTCCTTCCAATAATATATGTAATGTGTTCAATAAGTTTTTACGTGGTAAATGTATAATTCAAAACGCGATTTACAATTAATACCGTTTAATATACGTATTATAAAGTTTCTCTTATTTTTATGAACGGGTTCTTGGTTAATAATACCAACTATAACTCGTAAATAATATTCATTTTTATTATCGGTAATGAAACACCGGTCTGGAACGGATTTACGTTTTGTGGAAATATCATTTATTAGAATTCACCTAAGGGTAAGCGGTATATATAAATCAATCTGGCCTTAGAAATATATTGTATAATTAAAGGTTTTGATTTGAAAATTATTATAATGATAACAGCCTGGATAATTACCTGAAACCTTAATTTAAAACATTTTTTCCCGTTGTTTATGCTAACTTTGTTTCGTTTTACGAATATTTAGTAAAAATTGGTATTATAAACGAAAAGCGTTTTATAATTAATATTATAGCTTTATACGAATCGTACAAACGCCACGAAATTAAGGGAATAAAATAGACCGATAGAAAGTCAAACCCTGTAAATGTAATCATTGAGAGAGCTCCAAACGGGGTATTAAAAGCGTTTGTATTAACAAGTATTTTTTTTCTTTAGTATTATTAAAAGGATGTTACAACATTTTTAATTTAATTATTTTAAGTTTTGTATTTGCCACTTTTCTTTGTACGATTATATTGTTTTTCAAATTTTATCACGGTTTGAATACATTATTTACACCTCTTTTACAAAATTTGTTTTATTTGTACCCGATATTTTAACCGCTTTTACAGAATTTTCTTTGGATCCGCTATTCAAATCACTTTTGCGAATTTATTTCTGATGTTTCAATCCGTATTTCGCGCTGCGTCTAATATATTATTACTTTTCATTTATTGAGTTTCGAATTTAATAAAATTTCTTTTACGTTTTATGTATTATATTCATTATTTACGTTTTAATTTGGGTTCGAAAATTAATTATATTATAATATATAGTACTATATCATAATCGGGTCCGCTAGCCCAGCAGAAAAAAAACAGTTATTTGTTGTTTAGGAGAGAAGGAGAGGGCGACACCGTTGCGTTATTACGATTTTTCTCTTTGCTGTCCTCTCTCTTTATATTAGAGTTACCGCTATTACCGCCATCAACGCCATTATAGGTATTATGGAAGGGGTAGTCTTGTGCTTTAGGCTATATACCCCTAGGTAAAGCCGGAGGGGGGGCGGTTACTGTTCTTACAGCGATATAAGATAATATTGTCGAATTCACCTGCGTAATACATACTTAGGCTCCGCTTTTAAGCGGAAATAACAGCTGCCGATTTTTTGGTCCGCTAGTTAGCGCGTATTATAATTAGTATCGAGGTTTTTTTTTGTTGTTACGAAAATAGGTACTTTTTGGTGCGCTTTAAGTTATATATTCTCTTTTTATTAAAATATATATAAAACTTCGGCGTTAACTTTAATGTTTAGACTAACGAATTAATGCAAATTAAAACCGGTAAAATTTTCTCACTTAACTTTAAGTAGGAGTATTTCTGGTTTTATCTTTAAGGACCAAAGGTAATGGTATTAAATCTGATTGAGGCAGAACTTCGTTAACTATATTGTAGGTTTAACCAACCAGGAACTGACAGGCTTTACAAGGTTTTAAAGGCAACTAACTACGAAAACGTGAAATTACTAGTATTAAAAATAGTTGAATGCTTTTGCTATCATTACCAAATATACTTCTAAGCCCCCTTAATGTTTAAGTTTACGTTAAAGAAAGATTAAGACTTCAACTCGAAAGTTTTCGTAAATGTGTTTTATATGAATGGTAAGTTAGTATTTTACGTTATATACTTCGTTACGGTTCTTTACGAAGTTAAGTTTTTTAAGACTATTACAGCGAAGGAAATATGTGATGTATTACATATTTTGTGGATTAATGAATACCATAACCTATGAAACGTATTAGTTTACGATATTGGTACTGACTTTATTACAATAAAATTTTGAACTAATGAAAAGTTAACAGGTATTTCATGTAAATAGGTCTTTGTAAAAGCTTATTAAGGTATTAGTAAGGTCGAAAGAATATATACCCTTTTACAAAGGGTTTACAATATCTTTATACTGGAAATCGGAAGCTTTATAAGCTAAAAAACACGGCTTTAGATAGCGGTGAAAGGTCTTAACGATACTGTTAGCCTTAACGGACTTATACCAACTTTACTAGTATTTGGGGTTTATCCGCGTATAATGGTTAAGTCGCCGCTTTCATTAAGCACCCAAAAACATACCATGACATCTGGCAAAGCCCTAAAAGAATTAAGGAAGGAATCGACACGTCGTTGGGTTAATAATGCCCTTAATATTAGAAACGAACCTTTAATAACAGATGTGCTTTTACTTCCCCTTTAAAATAAAGTCTTTACGTAGCATAAGCCAGATAAATGGAATAGGCTGTATAATATTTTTAATATTACCAACTTAAACGTGGTGGTTAAAACTGTCAACGGTCTCATAACTTTTTGAGTTACATAAGTTAAGTTGTACCGGAAACCCCTTAAGTTTAATAAAGATCCTAACGTCGATAACCTCTGATCCGAGCGGATCAGCTAATACAACCCTTTCAAACCGACCGTTGATAAGTTAATAGAACGTTGGCGGCGTATACGACCACCTTAAAGGAAGATACATATTGAAAAAGAGGACGGCGATAGGGAATACAGGCCTGGTAAGGTATATATAATAATATAGGTGTTTTAAAAGAAAAACTCTGACGGAAAACTAGCTTTTAAATTACATGTCGAAGGCATTATTGATATACCAGGTAGGCTCTTTAAGAAAAGTAATTAAATGGAAATTAACGGCCTCCTATTACGGGAGGTTATATAATCTGTACCGTTAACATAATTTAAAGGTTAAGATATCATTATCTTTAAGTCAAAAATAATTTACGGGGTTAAAAGTAAGATTACAAAACAACTGTACGAAAAGTTACAACTAATTGTTTAAGCATATAGTAATAAAGGTAAGGATTAAATGCTTACTTAATCACCTACAATTCAAAAGATTAGCTAACGTTTAATTGTCGTTATTATTGCCAATTTTACTGCTAGCGTAAAATGTTAGTTTAAATTTAATAATCAGGATATTACATTAACTTATACCTAGTTTACCACCGATCTCTAACGGATTATACTGTTAAAAATACCAAAAAAATTAAAGGATAAGTTTCTGACCAGTACAGTAATATATCGTATTAAACTTTTATACTGATTAGCTGAGGCAGGTGTTTATTCGTTTTCAATGTACCAGGCACATTTCAAAAACAGGCTAGGTATAAAAACTTCAACATTTAACCCGTACCTATTAATTACAAAAGGTAAAAAATTTGATATCATAGGTATGTAAATTGACGATACCCTTTTCCTCGGCGATATTAGGTTTATTAAGACGAAACACGATATTATTAAAAAGTAACGCTTTTAAAAATATAAACTAGTTAAAACGTTAGCTAAAGGTATACAACTTAACTTTAACAAATCGTTACACCGTATTCATAGTATTGGGGCTAAAAACGATACTTATATTAGCCTACGTTAAAAGGGGCAAGCTATAATCCTGATGATCATCGACAAGGCTAACGAGGCAAGGGCATGGAGATACTTGAAGTAAAGGGTCCGTACGGCCTATATCGCTACACTATTCCAACTGCAGGTATCATACGACCTTTCCGTTATAGCATAAACATAAAACAAATAAGACGATGACTTTAATAAATTAAACAAATGGATTTATTAGCAAATGAATTACCTGGAAAGAGTAATTCATATAGTCTCTATGGATCTGATAAAGATGAAGCTAATGATTTTTACGAATGGATTATTCATTAATAATACTAAACTTGTATCGTAAATCGACTTCCTGATAATTCTCGTTAATAAGAATGAGTTGGAAGGTCAATTTACCATTATTGGAAACCTTATATATTGGATATTTTTCAAGTGTACACGCGTAACCCGGATCATATTAACTCTGGAAGTTTACGACATAATAGTAGGCTTTGACATAAGTGTAGTAATTAACGGTTTATTAAGGATTTCTATCAAATAACTGGGCTTGCCATCGATACCTGTGGTGATATATATCGACTCTTGAAACCTTTAAGAATACCTATCAAAACTGGAAACGACTAATAAAAAATGTTTCATAATAGACGTAATGTTATTGAAGGAAGTATACGAAGCCTAGAAAATAGATAAGTTTTGGTAAATTAACGGCAAGGATAACCCTGCCGATACTATAACCAAGGCCACGTCTAATAACGCCCTAGAAAGGTTTGTGGATAATAATATACTAATTATACGAATCGAGGGATAAGTAGACCTCCCGGAATGTAATATGGAAGAATAAAATTGTCTCGACAAATTAGAATAATGTTGGAGAAATAGTAGTAATAGCAAAGATAGCGATGACAGTAGTTTAAACTATTGGTAAAAGGTACGTAAGTGGTGGTGTAACTGATTTATATAGGTTTGTGGCGAAAGATCTGTATACGGAACTTGAGAAATGGAGGTCTTGGAAGGGTGGAGCAAAAGTGCTATAAGGGGCCGTAATTGAGGTTGTTTTTAGTACAGATTGATCGGAATTGATAGGGGTCTAGTTTATGGATTGAGGAGGAATTTCAGAGGTTGCTACCAATGGATGGTAAGCCATGCTGGCATACAGGCATAAAACAAAAAGCCGCTAGTGTTAGAATAGCAGTTAATTATAGTACAACTAAGTCAACTTTACTATAAGTAAATTTGATTATACGTATTGCAAATTGACTGTAGTTTGTGGGACGGCACTGTAAGTGCAATGTAGTAGGTGCCCACTTCAAAGTAGAGTATAGACCAAAGCGTTTGGCTATACAAATTAGTATGCAGACCAGCTAGCGGTTTTCCAAACTTAGAACTCATACATTCTTCCAAGAATATCAACGCAGCACCAGTTACTTCGATCAAAGTGATTCGAATCGACTACGTTACAAATATAAAGACCTATCAACACTATTTGTAATTTTTATCGTATCGATATTTAGCTTTTAAAGTTATAATATCTAACGTTCACTAAACATCCTATTTTAAATATTCTCGTATAAAATGAATATTAGCCTATTCATGAGGAATTTATAGAATATAGAAACTTGCTGGTAATTGTAACTTAAAATAAAAGAGAAGCTCGTAAGGATTAGCGTTAATTATTCGAGAATAAGAGTTATTTTAGTTTTACTATAGTGTTGAAATACATTCAATCAAAAGCTATTTAGGGTATTTTACTATATTATAACATAATACTAATTAAATAAACTCATTTTTCCTTTTGAATTTACTATTGACTGAAGATTATAGGCTGTTATTATGATAAATTTCGTTTGAAAACCTTTTCATAATTCTTATTAAGATATAAATGAAAATTCAAAGCATGGGTTCGAAATTATCGTTTTGAGATAATGTTAATTTAAAAGTTATAAGTACCTTAATCACAAAGTAGCTCATTTACAAACCGTATAGGTCGTGTACCCTGAAAAAATAGTTTTTTTTTATAATTTACGTATTAATGGTATAATAACGTCGAATTTATGTTTTAATAGTAAGTAACACAACATAAATAAAAAATACCGATTGTAAAGTTACGATGAAATTCATATAAATGGTGTATATCAGTTTCTTAATTATTATATTAGTTACAACTTTCCGATAAGTTTCAGGTAATCATTTTGAATCTATGTATATCTTAGGCAACTTTTATAATATAGCTTAAGTAATTTACGTTTGAATCGAAAGTAAACTTTTTTTAAAATAGGCACTATACGTTTAGAACTAAAGTAATATAGTTTATTGTAAGCATCGGTAAGGAATTTCTGTATTACGGCATTTTTCAATAGCAAACGTTTACAGTTAATTGCGTTTCGATTATATAAAAATCGGTCGACGAGACGAAAAAAGTGTCTGGGTTTTAAAGCTAAAACAGTGTCCTTACTATTGTCCTTCCTTAACTTGTTTACCATTAATTTCTATATTAAATCTACTAAATAGCTATCCTATAGGCGTAATATTAATTAATCCGTGTAATGATCACACTAAATACCCGTGAGTATGTAAAAGGTGTTCAGAGGGTTTATGTTAGCAGTAAGGTAGCAGAGGTAACAAAAGGTGCAATATCAAGACTATATTCGTGCGAGTGATGATCAGAAGCCTTGTGGCCATTCAGGGTAGACTGAATACTTAGATTGACAACTGAAGAGCTATGAAGGAAATACTATCTATCTTGGTAATGAAAGTGTCCTTATATATCCGCGCCTTCATACGTCTTCAGTGTAGGCTCGACTGGCTCGACGTCGAGTCCATCGAGTCCCGGTGTGCAGCTCGACTGGCTCGATACCGAGTCCATCGAGTCTCACACCATGCTGACCCTAACCCTTGTGTACGGTGTGTCTGTTGTGGATCCCTGGTGCCTGCCGAGAGGCTGTGTCCAACCGATTTCCTTCGTTATCTGCTGCGGGGCCGCCGCTGGTGCGCCCTGCAGATGTTGGGTCATAACAATCCGGTATTTAAAATTTTACTATATATATAATCATATTCGTATTATCCGCAAAGACTAGATAATTATCGAAGATTTGATCGGTAATTAGATATTGATTTTGTTGTCGTATAACTTTATCGTTTCATATTGGAAATTTTGATAAAGAATTGAAAACAATATTCAACGGACTGAAAAATCTAAGTTATATATATCTAGGTAGATGAATGGATTAATCAATCTTTTATTTACGCTATCTATTAATATAATGTTTAATAAAGTTGAATTTACTATACTCTTAGTAAATTTATAACTTATAAACATAATAATTAGGTACGAATTGCTAAAGATTGTAATACCTAGATTTTTATAAGCCTAAACAAAGCAAGAGACTTTATGTTTAAAAGGTCCGTAATATAGCTTTGCCTTTGTGGGTCATCGACTAAGGAATAATGTTAATTTAATTGCTATAGCTTAAATATATTAGCTAATATTTAAAATTAGCTTTTTTCAACTGGAAAAACATTACGTCAAATTTATGTTCTAAATTACTATATATTTACACAAATAAAATCTTTACTATATTATGATGGTACAAATGTAATAGCCTTTATAAGTATTTTTGAAGCTCGTTAAATATACGTTTCTATTTATCAGTAGGCTCGATTTTCGTGGTACACATGTAATATGAGCGTTTTCCTTTATTTCCGGTGTCGAATTTACCCCTTTTT
The DNA here is from genome assembly GCA_038502455.1 of Anisogramma anomala. Classification (NCBI taxonomy): domain Eukaryota; kingdom Fungi; phylum Ascomycota; class Sordariomycetes; order Diaporthales; family Gnomoniaceae; genus Anisogramma; species Anisogramma anomala. The sequence goes on along the minus strand of JASMMZ010000003.1, from coordinate 14,664,116 downwards.
CGAGCTTGGAAAGATAGTTTAACCATAAGTTTTTGTAATACGTTCGACAATGAAGTAAAATGTGGAATCAATAGTTATAGGAATCTCGTCGCGTCCAAATATGTTTTTAAAGCTCTTAAGTTTCTTATAAACGATAATTTACCAAAACCTCATATATGTTTTCCGGTTATTAAAAAACCGAAAACACCAACATAAAAATCGAGAACCTTAATGAATTGAGAGCTAATATATTTTTTTCAGACGAAATTTACAATATTTTTTTGCAAAAACAAACCGAAAATCTAATTCAAGTAGATGAATTGGTTTTCAAACGTATTTGAAAAGATAATAACATCGTTAATAAAAACTTGAAAAATAACGGAATAACTTAATTGTACGATATATATATTTTTAAGGATAAAATGGCGAATTCCTCAATTCCGTAGGAGCAACTTTTAAAAGTTTGATTTTACGGTAGCTTAACATCGTAAATCGGTCATTCAATAGAAAGTGAATAAATAATTAAAAATAATCGTATTAATCATTGTAATTTAATTTTTTCTACATAGGAACTCTATAATATGGCTTTATAATAACGAAAGATAACTATTTTTTATATTCCACTTATTAAGGGGCTTAAAATAAATTACAACTCGTCTTTTTGAACGCTATAAACTCTAAGTCAAATCATGAAAACCGGTAAAGCGAATGGTAAGATCTCATCTAAATATTTTACACGATTTTAGTTGTAAAAATTGTTCAACCACTTGTCGAAAAGTTGCTTGTTCCGTTTCAAAATATGATAGGAAAAACAGTTACATTTAATATTTTCAATTCATATTATGTTTATCATTTATTCCTCTAAAACTTTCACTAGAACGGTATCCTTATATCGGTATGGTCTTAAGTCTATAAGGTTCATATGAACTAAGGTCTTTGAAGAGTAATTAGAATGATTAGTATTGTAGTATAAAAGATGATAATCCCGAAGGAGCATCTAGAGGTGCACACCACAGATGAGGGCTTATAAGTCCTCACCCAGAGCGTACTACTCTAGACCGCTCCACGTATTGCCGTTCAGTCTGATACAGGCATTCCAGACCGATCCATTTATTGTCGTTCAGTCTGGAATAGTCATTCCAGACTGATCCATGCATGGAGCACTTTGCGTCTTACAAGAGTGCAGCCTGCAGTGTGACACGTTATTGTGCACTCTGCAGGAGTGCACCCTGCAATACAGTGCACTGCTATTTTCCCTATGTATACTATCTATGAGGGTATGTAGTAATATCCACACCTCCTATATATAAAAGTATTACTTGTAAATTCTCTGAAGTTTGAATATTTGTATTTTGTTAGCCACATTAATATAAGTACCATATACCGCTTGAATCATTAGCATATATTTTGAAGCTTTAATGCCAAATGATTTGGGTGTTACCTATAATAGTTCGTTTTTGAATTTAAACCTTAACCGAGTAATCTTTAAAGGTTTATAAAAAAAACTTTTTAGTCAGGTAAACTACAGTGTATTTTAACGAAATACTTGTATTCGGGTTAATGGGTATTTATCTTGATTTTATAGGGTTAGGTGAAGAAGCTATTATTCATGTCGTAGGAAAATTCAGTTCGAATTTAGTTCCCACCGTTATCATAGGCGAATTGTCATTCAATACCCTAAATAAAATAAATTTTACATAATAATATATTAAAGTTGGCTTTGTGAGTTACGTTACTAATGAAACGATTGTTACAGCGCTATTAGTTTAAATTAAGGTTTGAAATAAGCTATTTCATTGATTTGAAAATAAGCTTAATATTCGTGTTTAGTTGTGATTTTTCATGTGACTTTTTCAAAAAATATTTACTATTTTCTCGGTCGGATTATACAACTATATATTATGAAACGTATTAACTTTATTTAATATACTAAAAGAGATTGGATATTCAGAGGTTGATATAAAAAAACTACTTTTAGGTAGGTCGATGTATTCAATTGGTACCTGAATAATTTGTTTAGGCTATACTGTTACAGGAAACCCAATTTTCATTTTACGAATTATTTGTTTGAATTCTATCTTATATATGGTAAATGAGATATCTAATTAACTGTTGCAGAATGAGATTGAATTTCGCAACATAAAAATATTAGCCTCATAAGGTTTTAGTTAACTGTTAAGAAATAGGGCGCTGGTATCAAGTTTATTTTTAACCTATGTTTCTAACATCTTATATAATAGTTCAGGAAAACCATCAATCTTATGGCTAAGATCCTAAAAGATCTATCTTACCTTCGTTTTTAGTTAAATGAAGGGTATTATAACGCCTATAATCATCTCGCGTTTTTATGCAAATACATCGAACGTAGTAAATTCCGAAAAGTGATTTTTGAAAAAGCGTAACTTAACGAGATTTTTACCTATACCCGTATCGAAATATATAATGACGTTTTTACTTTTATTAGTAATATACGTACGGAAGCACACTAAAATCTGTAAGTATTTGTAGCTATATATTGCCAAAGTAACTTCGTTATTAACAATACGAGTTATAGTAACTTTAAACTCTTTAAAATTATTAAGGATTTTGTTTAAAGTAGGTTTATCGATTCAGTGTAAATTCCTGTACATAGTATGAGTACTAATATTTCCACAAGCTAATTAGACCTTTAGGAAAGTAAATAATTAATTACGCGAGTCGAAAAACTCGTAACAATAGCCTAACTAATTGGGCTTCGGCATCAAAGTAAGCGTTAGTAAATAAGTTTAGCCGTTATCAAAACGACCAGACGTCTGTAAAAATAATATACTTATGATTATAATGTTGAAATCCAAAGGATCGGGATATTTTTGGTTAAAAACCCCTACCTCTTTTTTCTTTAAGCGGTTTCCTTCCGCTAATCATTGTAAAAAATGCTGTAAATCCTGGCGTCTATTAGTTTTTTTTTGGTGTTTTCGTAGCTTATAATCGTATTTTCGGAAAGTTTTGGGTTTGCAGCGATCAGACATTCGAAATTCAGGCTCACGGCGGCGGTCGGTAACTTTCTTGCGGTTTCAACAGTTATTTTTACGAGAAAGGTTATTATTGTTATAAAGATGACAGTCCTCCTTACAAGCATGGGAACCTAGACGGAGAAATTAAGGCGAATGTGTAAAATCTCGTCATATAATAGCTAAGGCAGTTACAACTCCTTTAGCTACTCTTACCTTAACATAATTCTCTACTTAGTTCCTTTATTTGTGAATATTATTATACAGAATATTAACGAACTTATTCATAGCTATAAAAAGCTTGTTAATTTATTGTTCGATAGCTTTGAGAAGGTAATCTATAATGAGCTCATCATTACCGTTGCTGCTACTGCTGCTACTATTGCTTAAAGAAGCAGCATTATTAGACATTATGTTTATTGGCGTGAAAAAGCGTTCTAAAGCTAGTAAAAAAAAGATTAATAGAATTAGAGATAACTATTGCGTTTTGAGAGAAGCTAAATTGACAAGTAAGGCTTTTGATTGTTGGTCTCGAGTTTGTCGCAAAGGTGTATAAAAAAGTAATTGGTTTGCCAACAAAGCTTACAACTATTTACTCGTTATGAAAGGAAGAGCAAACTAATAAAATGGAAGGCTGATAGAGAGGAGGGTAAAAGTTCGATAGCTTAAAGAATTAGTGATTTTCTGTAGTCTTACGTATTACAAACTATAGCGGCAACAAATTCTAATGGCAATCAAAGCCTGGTTGGAATAAAACCTATTTCAACTTAATCAGTTGTATTTACAGCTACCATTTGTTGGATTTTAGTAGTATTGGAGTGATTTTCAGTGTATTAAAAGATAAAGAAGCCAAGTCCAGGTCCCTGCTGAAGCTACAGAGTTTGTAGCAAGTATTTGAAATAACAACAAAGAAGGCAGGTAGAGTTTGTTACCCCAACTAGATCCAATAGTTACCCATTAAAATTCTCCATTTGCGATATCTAGGATGTAATATATACTCTTTCAAGTTTAAAATCCTTATCGATACCCTTATTTTTATTATATATTCTCTTTTTAAGTGGTTATCCACGCAGTTTTCGTTTTATAAACTTGTCAACAATTGGTTCAATGGGTTTTTATTCAGTAATTCGCTTAGCTTCAGTGTCTCTATCAAACTTGACAAGTTTTTCATACGGGTTTAAACATATAATAACAAAGATAATAATACCGTTCACATTGTTCACTACTACATTTTAATCTGTAGTTGTTGAAGTGACTATGCAGGAAAATATTATATAGGCTTGTAGATTCAGGAATGCCTAAATACCTATAATTTATATAGGGAACTACTTAAAATATAATCAAGATAATTCTCATAGATCTCGATCATCATGATTAAGATCCTTTACTAGTAAGTACTGGTATATAGTTGTCATCTCTATCTCGATCCTCATATACCTTTAAGTATACTATTCCCCAGTTCTCTTACTAGTATTTTTACTAGTTTTTCAGTGAAATATTCATCTGTGGAGTAATTATTCTTTTGAATAGTACTGAGTACAAATCTTCCCTATTCTTGAGTGCAAACTATTTCTGTTATAATTTCAACACACTCCCTTAAGAGTGAACATCTACCCAGTAATAAATAAATAGAAGAGAAAGTAGAAAATAATGAAAAGAAGGGAAGATTGAAAGGTAAAAAATACATAGTGTAAAGTTATAAGTCGATAGATGGGGAAAAAAATAAAAAATAAACTTGTGTTGTATGATTTCAATAGATGACCTTTTACAGTAATCTTTTTTCAATACTTTAAAGTCTTCAAGAATCATCACTTTATCATTAAAAACTCCTAATATCATAAGGTAAATTGAAGCACGAAGGTTTATGAACCATCAATCGCTGACTTTAACTTAACTTTTTTCAACTAATCTAAGCCTTTACATCAACTAGTGTTTTACTCTTGGTAATGGTTTTGTCAAGACGTCAGCCAATTATATGTTAGGAAAAAACACTTGGTTTAAATGGTATTACGTTCCACTTTATTACTAATGAATTGTACTTTATGAGGAATATACTATGTACGTTAGTGAAATTCAGAGTTCTTGAATAACTTGATAGCTTCCTCATTATCATAATAGATTGTAATAACGATTGGTATACGTAGATTTGTAAACTAGTACCTCATATAAAGTGTAATCTGAGTGATTTCTATGATAGTTACAGATTCCGCATCCATACAAAGGAGGTATACTATGGATCATCTCTTGAAAAACCATTTGATCGTACTATTCACGATTTGAATTATGTATATTAAAATTAAGATTTCTGTAGCCTTATCCATCTTCCAGTTGGAATCGTACTAGCTATTAAGTTGAAGTCTATTCTTATAATAATTTTAGCCAAAGTTTTTATTGTTTCAATTTTATGATATTACATGTGTCTTGTTTCCTACTTTTAATCTATTATTTTTATATTATTGAAAGTATCCAAAGATGTAACTGGTAATTATAATATTTTCACATCAAAGATTGTACGAAATTCGTGAGAGTACTAACATAAAGAACGCAATATACAGCTTAGTTTAGCACATTGTATAGCCAATATCCTCAATTTCTGATTCATAATTCATATTTTGAAATATATTAGCATGTTTTTCTAAGTGTATGGCGCGGATAAGTGATTCAGTTGCAATGGTAATATATACCGGGAGTTTACTTATTTCCTCTATTTTCAATCTGATACTTCTTAAATATATACGTTTTAAGATAAAACAACTGTATGCTAATCTCTGTTTTTTTTTTTAAAAAACATACCATTAGAAATTCTTTGCCTATACTAGGTTTTTATACTTGAAGTGTGTTTTTATATTGAGATTAAAGATTCAATAGTCTTTGTATTAAACCGAATAATGAACAAGTACTTAATGTAAATGAAAATGATAAATTGATAGCGATAATCAATATATACCTCGTTTTTTAAGATCAAACTGTTCAATTCAAGAGTATGAAAGACTGTTTTTAACCTTTTCAAACATTTTTCTTTGAAGTTTATTCAAGCTTGTATTATAAAGAAAAGAGTTGAAAAATTTGGCTAACAATATAGTTGAAACTTACGTCATTTTTCTTGGGATATTTTAAGAAAAGTTTTTTTTGGTATCCGGCATTTCTATTAATATTCGTTCCTTAACTTTTCCGTTAAGGAATGCTAAATCGATATAGATTTGATGAACATCCTATAAATATGCGGTAAAGCGCGTAACTAGGATTTTACACGTATAAAACTTCACTGTGACGGAAAACGTTTCAGTATAATCAACAAAATATCTCAGCTCAAATCCTCGTATAAAGATCTTCACCTTATATCTTTCGATCTAACCATTGGAATTAATCTTAATCTTGGTAACTTCTTTTACGTTGAGAGAATGGTGGTTACCATCCATTTTAATAGCTTTTAAGACCTTAAGAGACAGCAAGCTTCATATTTCACTATAAAGGATTCTTTTCCAGAGTTCGGTATCCAAGCCCTCTAAAGCTTCCTTTATAATTAGTTATTTCGCTTATTTTCTGACTGAGAGTATAAGTTGGATTATTCAGTTATCAATAACCGCATCTGTTGCCAAACCATTTGTTGATTTCATCACTTTTTAACTGAGACTTCTCTTTAGCTTGGAATTTGGTGTAGCTGTCGAAGTATTATAAAGAATACCTACCTCGATAGTTTCTGTATTTTTTACCTTATAATTTTAAACTTTTGACGTCCCTTCATAATCCTTTTCAATACCGTGGAACTATATGTACTGACGATCTTCTTGATCGAGTTTCTTGATCGGTTTAGCAAATAAACCGCAACAATATATCAAATATTGATTATGTTAGAGAACTGTTACAAAAGAAGGAATCCCCTTTCTCGCGTTGAATCAGTTTTTTGAAATTTTATTCGTCTTCATGAAGGTATATAAAAGATAACGGCAAAGCCGAAAGTCATATCAAACTTAAAATTATATAGATAATTCACATGTCTCTTTACTTTAGAGTAAAGACCTTTATAAATAGTGATTTTCTGGATTTTACTCCTGTTGTTAACCGGTAAATTGATTATGATAATAGTTGTTTAAAATAATTAAGATTACCTATAATGTTATAATTTCCGACAACGGCTTGAATCAGAATCTTTTCTAAAATCAATTTGTTAAGAAGTTTCAAAAATTCATTTTTGTTAGGGGTATATAGTAAGTAAAATTTCAAAGTAAATGTGTGATTTATAGCCACTTTCCCAAACGAATAATTAGCTGATTTGTTGTTTCCGTCGAATATAAAAACCTTAATGATATAATTAATACGTTTGATGATTTCGTTTGGTATAAAATAAACAGCTTCTGGTTCTTTATGTAAAGATATAATTGCTATTTTACAGACTTTAAAAACGTATTGAACCTTAATACTAATTAGGTCACAGCTTTCTTCTCTTGAACTAGCAATTGTTTTTAGGAAGTTGTTAAGAGTTTAGATGAAAACTCCTTTTTGGGACTTTCATATTAAAAATTTGGTCGTTATCAAAAGCTTTTGAAAAGCTTACAAAAAGCGCAAATAAAGTTGAAATATTCTTTTGTTAATTTTTTTCAGGCCCATCCAACAAATGAAGTAATTTCTTTACTAGTTTCAAGCTAGTGTGACCAAGCTTTATATGTCAAAGGGAAGTATCAAAAGATTTTGAAGGAAATATAGTAGTATAGTGATATTGTTTTAATGCTTAAATGATTGTATAATCATTAGTTATCGTAGAGATTGTTGCTTCAGTTAGTAACTCAACTGATAATAATTATCTAACTTTAATTTTTAAGCTGTGAAGATTTAAAAGGATTACCAGGTTAATGATAAACTTAGGATAGTAGAAATAATTGTATAATAATAAGATATTATACCTATTATTGAATTTAAATAATAGTTGTATCATTTTTTGTTTTGTAAATCGAACTATATCTCTACCTATTTATCATTCAAAGTAATTATTTCCTTGCATTTCAAGTTGAGATAACCATTTTTTGTTCTTAAAAACAAAGAAAAACAATCATAAATGAGCTTTTACAATATATCGAAACTCAAGCTCATTAATCGTAAAATAATGTAATAGTGTTAAAAAAGAAGGAAAATCAAGAAGATTTAACGTTAAGTTTTGATGGCTTAATGTTAAAAATGAGGCTTTTAAGGCTGTATTTACCGCTTCTAGTGGGGCCTATAATGAGCCGTTTTAGCGGATTGACATTAAAAGTGGAAATTTAAATGTTAAAAGTGGAAACTATGACGTTAAAAGTAAATACTTTATAGCGGGATTATCTATATAATATATGGCGTCTAATTGGCTGATTAATTACTGTACAAGTCTCATGAAGTGATCAAGTTAAACTGAATATCTAACTGGTTTCACAGCATTATAAAATTATAGTATTAATTATATTGAGGGCTAATTTTACTTCTATGAACCGCAATAACTTTTCTTTTTCCTTATTTGTTTTGATTAACGAAAAGCCATAGATTTGAATGAATAGCTTAATAATCCTTTACTGAATGGCTTTTGTGTAAACCGTCAATACAGATTTTTCTTAACTGAATTATTCGTTAGTTTTGATCAACAGTTTTTTTTGTTACTTATAGGATAAAGTTTCCTGTTTTCTTTATTGATAGTTAAGTGCCATCTTGAAAGTTTGACTAAAGTTTACTGAGAGTTAAGTGAATAGATTTCCTTAATTTACTTTGTATACGGACCTTCCAGATATTGAATGCAGGCTTAGTATAGGTTAATAACTTAAATGAATACTTAATATCCTTCACCTGTCAACTTTAATCAATGAGACTTTTTTGGTGTTTTTAAAAGCTACTATATAAAGAGAAAAAGCAGAGAAGTATAAAAAGCAACGAAAAGGAATTTTTTTTTTTACAAAAAATCTTGATAATAAATCTGTCCAGTACCTAAGCATATGCCAATAAACTTCAAAAAAACTTCACAAGGGTCCTTAAAACCAACGACAACAATTTAAAGGTTGAAAGTAATAAAAAAGTATTTATTACTTAAGCCTTTATTCGAGTATATATACTTTTTAACGTCTTTTGCAAACTATGGACTATAGAAACAAACAAATGAATATAATCGGTTTCTATGAAGACTATATTGATTTTGTCTCAAGGTTTATTGCAAAATATCAAAATAGTTACTACCAATAATACATTCTTCGATTGCTATTAGCAATATATCTCAATTTGAAAAATTCTAATTCTAATAATATTTCACCTATTGTAGGTCAAGCTCTGAATGTAACCTTCTGTCTTCAATATTGAAGAAGGTAGTTTTAGTTTTTTTTTTTTTCAATTGAAGTAATCCTCATCGATTCTTTTGTAGTTTCGGATTTTGAAGAACAAAATTTAGGTGTTTCTTAAGCTCAATTGATAGTTTGTCGTATATGTTGAAAACTGACCTATAATCTTTCTCTTTGAGTTTGTTTGAAGCGTTAATAGCTCCAGCTTCAGCTTCCTCATCAATTAGTACAATAATATTAACGGCTTGTAATTTTTGCTATACTCCAGCCCTACGGGACTCAAGAGCAGCCTTTCGCTGAGTCTTTAATAGATCTTTATAGTTCAAGGCCCTGAATGCAACAAGGCTTGTTCTGGAGCAAAGGAAATGAAAAGATGGTGATTAAACTGAAAGAACAGAGGAACCTAAAGGTCTAAAGGAGCTGGAAGCAATAATATTCCTTTAAGATAAATAATCATCATGAATAACACTGTCATAAGATAGGCCTGGGAGTGGAAAAGAATATGCAGGTTATTCTGGGAATTCTAATAAAGCATTGTTAAAGGTATTAGAAATTCCAGAAGATATATGAATTTTAATTTTTACTATAAGAAGTATAAACATGATTTAGTTCAATAGAATAGTAGAACATCATATTATTGATGATGTATGAACGTTACTACGCAAGAAGATGTTGTATAGGCTTATAAATCCAGAAATACTAAAATACCTAAAATCTACATGGAGAAATTTTTGACTTACAACCAAAAGAATTCTCATAAATCTCGATCATTACGATCGAAACCCCGTACTAATAGGTACCAATAACCTGTACTAGTAAGTACTAGTATAAATTTATCATCTCTATTTCGATTCTCCTATACCTTTCAGTATACTATTACCTAGTCCTTTCACTAGTATTCTTACCAGTGCTCTAGTAAAATCCTTATCTTCGGAGTATTCCTCATTTTTTGGTATTAAGCTCTACAAAGTATTGCCCATCTCTGTTGCTTGATATAGATCATCTCTGTTGTATTTTCAACAGTAATACTTTAGATTTTATAAGATCAATTCCATTTACCTATTTCTTTCCACGTAAAACCATCACTTTGATAAGGAAAAAATAACACATCCGTTATTAACGATATATTCTTGATATTTACAGTATTATCAATCTGGCGCCTTGAAAATTATCTCTTCAATTACATCAATACTTTACTGTATACCAAAACCCTCTTGTGAGTATTTGGTAATGAATATAATTTAGTCGTTATACATTAGTATGCGCTGAATACTAGAAAAATTAATACTGAACCATTTAAATTTATAATATTATTAAAGTATCTCACTACCATTCAGAATTCTGTCTTTGAAGTTGTAAAACTGTTAATTTCCAAGATAATAATATCGTAAATTCTACGCAAAAACATGTATATACTTTTAAACTCACTAATACCCTAATAACATTTCATAATCATTTATTTAAATTCAATACCCATTGACCAAGCGTTGGTTTAAAATTCTATCGTAATGAAGTTGGTACTAGCATCATAAATTCATATATTTAAATATCCTAATTACGGATTGGTCCACAAGGTATGTAAAGATTCATATATTTCCTTTGCAGTAATAGTTTTAAGGAATTCAACGCCGTAAAACGCTATGACTAAATTAATGACACAAAATACTAACTTGAAACCCATGTAAAAAATGTTAACTTGAATTTCAAAATTAATTTTTTAGTTTTTTTTTAACGCGTACTTGAACCTAGGGAGCATTTTTGAATATGTTTAGCAATAATGATTAAAACTTTCGATTCTTTTCAATAAGGATAAATCAACATTTTCATAACTAACTACTTTAAGGATTTCGTATAACCTGTTAGCCTCGGGGTAATTAAACTTCCGGTGAAACAAGTTCCAACTCCACTAACTTAAATACCATTACCTTTATTAATTGAAGTGAAAATCATCTATATATCTATTTGAAACAATATAGAAATCTTTAACCGTTACCTGCAACTAGTTCTTTAGTTTAAATATCAAAGTTAATGCGTGGATTCATTATGTTTTCTGGGAAAAAGCAAAGAAGGATAAATGATTCCAAGATATTGAAAATAATAAATCTAATCACTATAATTACAATCGTTGACACAAATAAGAAAAGTTCCTTCCTAAGGTCACATCTACCTTTGAATCTACCAAACACAGTATATATTGGAACAGTATTGAATTGTAGTATAGCTGTGTTAACTATACTGACTGTACATTGATTTTAGTAAATAAAAGTTCATAGTATTGACTGAAAATTAAGTGTAGGGATCGCGAAATTCAATATAGGGAACGATCTAGGCAGTTTCTCGTACATGTTAGTGTGAAACCAGCTTACGGTCTGCTAAAATGAAAATTAACAAATCACTAGTTTCAATATAATACACTAGTTACTTCGACAACTATTCGAATCTACTATAATAAAACGATAAAAGCCTACTACCATTGATCAATACTTATTACATTAATAATAAATAATCTAGGTAAAAGAAAAATTTATTTTATGAATACGATGTGAAATCGTTCAAAATAAAGGAAAGATTTTTGCAAGATGCCTCACCTTCTATACTGCTATTTATAGGTAGTAAAAAGGATATTTTTTTTTAGTGTATTATTATCTATAGGTACTTGAAAGTAAAAACGGTATCATTGGACTATCAAGTAATATTTATTAATCTGGTATTAAAACAAAAACTTTGAGATTAACTGGCAAAAAGTCTTACGTCTTTGAAAATCTTTAGCTTTTCAAAAAAAAAAAAAAAAAAAAAAAAAAAAAAAACCGACTACCAAAGTTGTCAAAACACCAAAATGAGCAAACAGCTAAGTCGTTACTATTACTACCACTGCAAATTGCAAATTACAAACAAGTAAATACAGAAATGCTTATAATGAAAAATAATTTCAACGATAAACAACCTACAACCTCTCACTCTACACCGATTCTTTCTTGACTATAAAACTCTCTACTACAAAATCATGAATTAATTACGTAAATTCTAAGATCATTATTCAAAACGCTAAGTTCTATATCGTTACCAACCTTACAAAAAACGAAACAATTAAAACCCTAGAAATTACATTCAGCAAATAATTTTATAATAACCTATAGTTCACAAAAATTCACAATTCTTTTACTATGAAACATGAAACTGAATACATTGGCTACTTTATATTCTTCGTAAACTACAACAGCCAAAATTATTGAATCGAAGCTCTTTATAACTTCATTAAATTGCTTTAGAATATGACCAAAGATATATAGAAGAAGATAGCAAAATCGGTTAAGATAAAACTAAAGCTATCCTACGCAAATTAGAGAACTCACTAACAAGAAAAATAGATAAAAAAAGGCAATCTGAAAAATTACTTTATTAATACAACACGTATAATGATCATCAATAGGTAAATAAGGGTCAACAAAAAAGTATCCCTAACAACAGCATCTTTTAACGCCTAAACATACGTTTATAGGGTTTTATTTAAGATTGAGCCCAAATAATTTTTTCAAAACATGTCTCCAAATACCAAAACATGTCACTATTACCAATACCGACAGCGATTTGATTTATCTAAATATGGTAAACCTTCAAATCCAATAATTCATTAAGTAGTAATCCGACCAAATAACTCTTCAATATTAACAGAACTATTAATAAGTCTATGAAATCTTGAACGAATCCACCAAAACCTTTCCTAATACGTTTAATTCCATCATATTCTCCAGCAACACTAAATCTAATAATAGGTAAGGAATGAATTTACGAATGAATCTATGGTAAGAACCACTATTAGCTTTTACCCTTTAAACTCTACTAAATGCAACTACCTTACGTATTAGCACCAGCACCAATATTAATATGTTCAGTGAAAAAAGTCTAAAAGAGTCGTACAATCAGTAAAATACGTTTTTCACTGGAAACAATATCATGATAAACACTAATTACGTAACGATTTAAACATTGTTAAAGACGTGTAGTAGTAGGAAAAAATATAACAGTAAGTAATATAGACTCATGTATATTAAATTGAAACTATTTTTCAACTTTGGCCGTTAGATAAGAATGAAATTAACAGGGGTTTTCTACTTATTTTAAAATATCTTTAGCAATTAAAGTGAAAACTATTGACTTCGTTATCTCAAGAACTATTCTTTGTTACAAAGTATCTACAATAGTTTCAAAGATTACTTATAACACAATATTAACCATACATAATACCCTGAAAACTAGAATATTACTAAATAGTCGAATTTATTGAAATAAAGGAAAAGGTCAGAAACCACAATAGATTTTATAAATTAGATACTTAATAAGCTAATGCGTTTCCAATAAGTAATAGGGAATATGAAAGTTAGAGAATGTATATGATAGGAGCAAGTACGCTAGGCTATCACAGGTTATAAAAAAATTACATACGTTTTACAGTGTTTTAATGCCACCTATAAAGGATTTTTTTAGCCAATTGGTTTTATAGTGTTTGGACGCCATATTTGAAAGCTTTTTAAGCTGGTTACGTTTTTCGTTTACTATATTAATGTAATGAGTGCTAACATAAACTGGTATATATTTCCAAATTTATTACTTTATAAACCACGATGAAAACCGTGTGTGGATCAATTATATCAATTAAAAATATGATAAACCCAGGCAATTTTACTATTGAAAAACCTTATATTAAAACTCTGACACCAACGTATGCAAGTAAGACAATATTATGGTTTAAACTTAAATTAAACCCGTATATTTCCTTATTGAAATAATGATAAAAGGTGTTGAATCTGTAGAAAATAAGGTAATCAATTAATCAATTACATGATTATTAACTATCAATACAAAAAGTTTATGTACTGTATTGAATACCCTGTTATCCTTAATTGAAAACTTATGAACTGAGTTCAAAATTTCAAAGGAATGGAGGCGAAAAAAAAAACGTCTAAAACTATTGGTTAACCGGAAGATTTAAACCCTGATTTTGAAACAACGTAATGACAAGTGGAACACGCCTTTTCACATTGTTTCACAGGTAAAACACCTTGATACAGCTATCAAGATAACGATTTTAAACATATATACATATTTACTATTCCTGTTGGAATAGCAATCAAATGCAGTACAGCCAAGTCAACTTTACTTGCAGTAAAGTTAATTGTACTGACTACAAAATTGTCTTCAGTTTGTGGGACTGCACTGCAAGTGCAGTGCAGTAAGTGCCCAATTCAAAGTGGGGCACAGGCCAAAGCGTTTGGCCATTCAAATTAGTGTGTAAATCGGCTAGCGTTCTGCTAAACTTAGAACTTACACATCTCAAAATCAACAATATCAACGCAGCACCAGTTACTTCGATCAAAATGATTCGAATCGACTACGTTGCAACGATAAAGGCCTACCAACAATTCCCGATTATTACTCAAAATATATATTTCAAAGTATTATGTCGGATACTAGGGTAAAGAATGATTTAATAGGAAGTTATTTGCAATACTTTATCCTGCAAGGGAATTACGATAATGCGATAGAAATTAATCACATAAATTCCAGTAGGATCAAAGTTGGATTTGGCTTTAAAAAGAAACTCTCATTAGTTGGGTCGATAATTGTAATTAAAATCGTTAGATTCGTTATTTTCTATATATTAAAATTACTAACCTTTCTCTTTTATCAGCAATATATAAAAAATCTGGACATTAAAGTCGATATTGAAACTAATGAAATGTTTCAAGAAAACATATCAAGGTTCATATTCACTGTAAAATATTTATATTTATTGTTTTATCTTTACAGGTTCAAGCTAAATATGAAAAATGTAACGGAGTCTAAATTTTTTTAAATATACTAAAAATTCACTAAATTCGTAATTAATATGCTATAAAAATCCCTTTAAGTAGCCAATTATAAAAATGTAGTTGGAATAGTAGTAATTTCAGTGTAATAGGTCAACTTTATCGACAGTAAAGTTGATTTTACTGACTGTAAGTTGAGTTTATTGTTTTGTGTGGGCCTACTGTATTGGCTGCAAGTCAAGTACAATATGCGCCCACTTCATACTAGGGTACGGGCCAAGCAATTGGCTATATAAATTACTGTGTAGACCGGCTAGAGGTCTGCCAGACCTTGAACAATACATCTATTACTTGATCACGCAATACTACTGTTACTCTAACCAATCGAATCGACAACGTTGCAACATCTAAAGGCTTATTGAATAAGGCCTACCGACACTGATAAGTGATTATTAGGTTAAATACAGATAACCTAGGTAGAGGAAGAAGCTACTTTCCAGTTACGCTCTACGTCAACAACTGAAGCTAGGGTAGAGGAAAGATTTTTGCGAAGTGCCTCTATTAGTACTGCGTTAGTCTACAATAACAGGAAGTAGAGAAGACTTTTGGGTTGCGTTAATCCATAACGGTAATCTGGAAGAAAGCAACGGTATCACCACTTGAAAACACCAAGAAATCTTTATGGATCTTTTTTATAAAGCGTTGAGATTAACCATGAAAAGTCTGAAACAACAAGCTGATAAACGGCCAAGTTCGTATTATTACGGGCGCTAATAATACAAAACCAACTAAATTATACGTCAAATAACTGTTTAGGATACTATATAAGAAGATATTGTATAGGCTTATAGATTCAAGTATTCTAGAATTTATATGGAGGACTTGATATATGATCAAGCATATCCTTATAATAATCTCGATCAAGATCGAGATTTCTTTACTAGTCAATACTAGTATATACTAGTAAATACTAGCTCAGAAAGCATCTCCGTGCTGATCCTCCGTACTAGTTAATAATTGTACTTGCACTAGTAAAACACTAGTGCTAGTGGAGATATTTACAACTTCGGTAAATTCCGTATCCTTTAATGTTAAGGTATTTAGTTACTTAAAATTTGCACCAAGGATTTACTATCCTTATTAGCCCCATTATTTAGTTATGTGCCATGTGACTATACCTATTGTATATTTTAACACATACTCTTGAAAGATACCATCCACTTAAAAGGAAAAGAAAGAGAAGTAAAAACAAAAGGTAAAGTTTAAAGCAAAAGAAGTGTAATACAGAAAAAAGAAAAATCTATCGATGTAAAAGACAAAAAAACTTATATAGTTCTATTTAAACCAATGACCTTTACAATTTCGCTTTTGTCAATATCCTAAGTTTACACTAAACCACTTTATCATTTGATACCTGTAATAACATATGTCACTTGAAATATGAATCTTAATATACTATTAATTTAGTTTGAACTCAGGTTAATTAAGCCAAGCTATTGTATCATTACTTCGTGTTCTTCCTTTGGCAATAGCTTCGTTAAATTATTAACCAGTTTTTTATCAATAGGAACCCATTTAATTTGTAGTGTACCAAGTTCTACTTTATACCTTATAAAGTATTTTTTTCAAGGATATGTATTTAGTTTGTTGGTGATTCTCTGGATTTTTAAAAAATTTAATGGTTTTCTTTTTATCATAGTATATCATTACGATAATTAGAATACATATCTCTATAAATAATTTTATTATCCAGGATGTATTTTTAGTAACCTTTATTACTGTTATGTTTTTAGCATCTACAAACGAGATAGATACTTTCAATCCACTTCTAAATACCTAATCAAACGTGTTGTTAACGATTTGAATTGTATATATATCGGTAGACGTTTTAGTGGCCTTATCTTCCTTTTGATCGAAATCGTACCAACCTTTCATTTAAAGTTTTTCTATATCTTTATGATGATCTAACTGAAATTTATGTCGATTTAATACGGATTTATTGACAGTTTTTTACCATTTGTTTGTAGTTCATAGTTTTTATATTATCTGAAGTATTTCAATATATAACTGTAAAGTATAATGTTTCAATATAAAGAATTATGGCAAAAACGTGAAAGTATTGATATAAGGAAGGCTATATTCGTCCCATTTTGGTATATCTTATAGCTAAAAGCTCTTATATTTAACTAATACTTTTTGGTTTGTAAATTATCAGCTTAAATTTTATGTAACATAGAATGGATGAAGGATCCAGTTGTAAAATGGATGTAAGCCGGGCGCCTGTTTAGTTTCTATGTTTTTGAAATCAATATTTTTTGGATATACGCATTTTATGTTATGATAATTCTACGTGCGTTTCTATTCTTTAAAATACGCACCCTTAGTAAGTGTTTTGTCCATCCTAAATCTTTATACTTAAAGTTCTATCCAATATCGATTTTAAAGATCTTAATAGGGTTTAGGTTAGATACTATTATTAGAAAGATATCAATTTAAGTATATATAATAAATTGACGGCGATAGCTGATATATACCACATTATTAAAACTTAATCTTGTGAACTTCAGGGTATTAAACACTTATTTAAACCTTTTTGAATATTATCTTAAAGTCTTTTTAAGCCAAAAGAGTAAGATAAGTAACTAAAGGACTTGGTTAACCATATAATTAAAACCTACAATATTTTTATATGTATACTTTAAGAAAATGTCCTCAATAGTGGCCGGGATCTCTATGAACATTAGTTTTTGAAGTTCCCCATCAAGAAAATCCGAGTCGATATCAATTTGGTTGATATCTTATCCGTAAGAATCAGCAAGTGTAATAAGGATCTTCCACGTATAATATTTTACTATGAAAGTAAAGGTTTTTTTTGTATATTACTATATACTCTCATGGGTAGTATATATAGGGAAAGTAGCAGTGCACTGTATTGTAGGGTGCACTCCTGCAGAGTGCACAATAACGTGTCACGCTGCAGGCTGTACTCTTGTAAGACGCAAAATGCTCCATGCATGGCTCAGTCTAAAATGGCTATTTCAAGCCAAACTGTAATGCATAGATCGGTCTGGAATGGCTATACCAAACCGAACGGCAATACGTGAAGCGGCCTAAAGTAGTACGCTCTGAGTGAGTACTTATAAACCCTCACCTATGGCGTATACCTCTAGATTCTCTTTCGTATGATTATCTTTATACTTCAATACTAATCTAACAATTACTCTTCTGAATACTTTGTTTCCACGTAAACCCAAAGGTTTAAGACCTTACCGACAGTTTTAGTGTAATCAACATCATATTTTTACTTAAACCCTCGAATTACGATTTTAACCTTATAAATTTCGATTTAACTTTTATAATTAGTTTTAAACTTAATCAAATCTTTTGTCATTCGAGAATGGAGTGTTACATCCCTGTTAATAACTTGAAAGACTTTGAGGGATAGCAGACTTCGTATTTCATTGTGAAGGGCTCTTTCTTAGTATTTTATATCTGGGCCCTTCAAAACTTTCTTTATAGTTAGCTGTTGCTTTAAGCTACTAACTAAAATCATAAATTAAACCATGTATTTATTAATAATAACATCTGTTGACAGAATTTCCGGCACAATGTTTGTTGTTTCTTTTGTTATTTAGAGAATACTTCATTTTGGCTTAGAGTTTTGAGTTTCCATTATAATGTCATAAGAGATACCAATCTTAATAAATTTAATTTACTTTTTGTTTATAACTGTTTTACGAGATCCCGTAATAGGTTTTTTTTTAAAAACCGTTAGATTGAGAATGTTAATGAATTTCCTCGTCAAGTTCGCTATCCAGTTTGGTAAATAAATCTGAAAGATATGTCAGAGATTGGTAATATTAGAAAAACATTACCAAAAAAATCCTTTTTTCCTATTAAATTAGTCTTTTAACCCTTTACTAGTTTTATAAACGGTATGTGGACGATAACAGCTAATTAGTAAGTAAAAGTAAACTTAACGTTAGGTTTGTAACCCTTATATCTCTTTACTTTATCGTAGAGACTTTCATAGGGCGTAATATACTGGATTTTACTTTAATTATTAATCGTTAAGTTAGTCATAACAATATTTATTTCAAACTAGTAAAGTAATAAGTAATATATGACTTTTCCGGTAATAGTTTAAATCCTTATTCTTTACAAAAATCACTTTATTAAAGCTGTCAAAAATGCCGTGTTCTTTGGGCGTATACGGTAAAAAAAAACTTAAAGGTGAAAAAGTAGTCCATGGATAATTTCCGAACTAAATATTTAACAAGTTCTTACCACAATCGAGGATTAAAAAATCTATTGTACACCTTATACGTTTAAGCATTTCGTTTAACATACGATAAACGGCTTTTGGTTCTTTACTAGGGGATATAATAGCTGTATTATGAATTTTGTAACTATACTTAACCTTTATAACTATTGAGTTACAGCGTTCGCCCTTTGACCTAATGGTAATTTTTATAAATCTGTTAAGGATTCAAATAACCCCTCTTTATAGTATTGTATTGGAAATTTAGTCGTTAACAAGTGTTTTTGGAAAGTTTATAAGGGGTATAAATAAGGTTGAAATGCTTTATTTCCTGATTCTTTTTCGGGCTGTCTCATAAATAAAGGTATTCCTCTACTAATTCTAGGCTTGTATATCCAAACCTGGTATGTCAGAGGAAAGTATAGAAGGATATGGTAAAAGCTATGGTAATTTTATTGTAATGGAACCTTTATGTGTCCTAAAAAATAGTATAGTCTTTAATTATAGTAATAACTATTTTCTTAGTTTTAAAGATAACTAACGATAAGTTTTTGACTTTGATACCTGAATTGTAAAACTTTAATAATTTGATCAAGTTTATAATAAACTTGAGATAATAAAAACAGTTATAGAAAGTTAGAGTATTGAAACTGTAATCTTATTTAGACTTGACCGATATTTGAACTGTTTCTTTGCCAGTAGGTTGAATAACACCTCCTCTAGTTCGTAATCCGGGGTAGTTTTTACTTTTTATCCCGAGATGTTAAAAAAAAAATTCTTTGTGGAAAATATGGCAAGATAAGCTTGAATGAGCTTTAAGAGAGTTTTGAAACTGCATTTTATTCATTATAAAACAATGTTATAGTGTAGAAAAAAAGTGAAAGAAACTTAAAACTTAACGTTAAGTTTTGAAAACTTAACTTTAAAAGTAGGTCCTGTATTTCGATAATACTCGTATCTAGTACGGCTTTTAATTGGTCGTTTTGGTGGATTCACGTAAAAAGTAGAGCCCTTAACGTTGAAAGTAGATACCTTAAAGTGGGTATACCATTGTAAGATACGGCCTTTAATTGGCCTAAATTCTTTAGTGTAAGGTTTTCTGCAGGTTTTTACGTGGTTGACTGCGTAATTAATTGTGGCAGTATTATAAAGTTATAATGTTATAAGTTACAAAGGTATTTTACTTTACCATTATTAACAAAAACAACAACAACAATAACGTTCACTTTTTTACCTTACTAATAAATTTACCGGTATTGGAAGGCCGTAAATTAAGATGTAATACCCAATAAATGTATACCGAATAGCTTTTGTAAAAGCCTGTAAAGTAGTTTTTTTTTTACCTAACTCATACGTTGGCTACGGCTAACAGGTAGCTTGTTTTTCGTTCTTTTTAAAGGATAGAATCTAACGCTTCTTTTCCTTTTTGAAGCCGGTTTTCGTCTTGTAAGTCAGATTATAATCTACGTAGTAACAAAGAAACAGATTTACCTAATTTAATTTGCAAACGGATTATTCAAATTGAAAACTTGAGCTTGATACAAGTTAAAAACTGTAAAGAATACGTAATATTTTAACCTAAAAACCTTAATAGATTAAGTATCTTTTGGTGTTTTTGAATGCTGTTATAAAGAGAGTTAAGGCTAAATAGCATAAAGGGTAAGGGAAACGAAGTTTTTTAAAAAGTTTTTAATAATAGATTGGTCCAGTGCTTTAAAATATGCCAATTGACTTTAATAAAGCCTTATATAGATCTTCAATGCCTACGATAACTGCTAAAAAGTTTAAAGTAATAAAGGAGGTAATTATTTTATAAACTAGGATTCGGATACGTTTAGGTTTGGAAGTCTTTATAAGAATGTAGTCGATAGGCATAAATTTGTAAATATTGTTTGTTTCTATAATGATTATATTTGTGTTAATTTTAAAGATACCCTTTAGTAAGTTTTATATAAACGTTTATATTTATAACGAACAACTTGTCGAATTATTTTAGTAATTGTAATTTAGTCTTTGTAGGTTGTTCCCTTTTTTAGTGTTAAAAATGTGTTTTTAATATTTTACTCCTCCTCTTTTACTGGTATAATAGTATCTATCGATTTGGGTAGTTCTGGCTTCTTTATTTCTTTTATAATTTCCTTAGGATTAACTGAAAGTTTTTCGTATAAGTCGATGGCTAACTTAAGTCTCGCTAATTCTAGGGAATTGGTAGTTTTAACCTTATCTTTTGCTGCCTTATTAGCAAGATTATCAATACTAATAGTTTGAATCTCTTACTTAGCTTTAACCCTACGTGTATCGCGAATTTTCTTTCTTTTTTTCCTTAACAAAGCTTTAGGGTTCAAAACTCTTGAAGTAACGGGAGTCTCTCTAGAGCGTACGAATCGAAACGATAGGGATTCAGCCGGATCAAAAGGACCGGTAGGTCTCAACGGATCAGAAACAACAACAGTCCTTTGTAAAGAAGAACTATTATCACTGGTAATACCGTAAGACACCCCTAGTAGTAGAAAAAAGCCGCGTCCTAGAGATGTTAAAGTAGTATCCTCAAAGGTATCAGATGGTGCAGAAGAAGTGAATATTTTAATTTGTGTAAAAGGAAGTAACTAATTTAATAAGTAGTAGTATACAATCGTACTTATAATGTGTTAAAAGTACTACAAAAAGATATTGTATGGGATAATAAATTCAAGTATTTTAAAATATATATAGGATTTGATATATAATCAAGCATATCCTCATAAAAATCTCTATCAAGATCGAAATTCCTCTACTAGATAATACTAGTGTATATTAGTAAATACTAGTTCCTCCGTGCTAGGAAATTTTAGCAGAGGCAGCATCTCTATGCTGATTCTCCATACTAGTAAATACTAGTGCTCGCACTAGTAAAACGCTAGTTCTTATGGAGATATCTATAACTTTAGTGAATTCCTCATCCTTTGGTGTTGAGGTGTTTAGTTACTTCAAGTCTATACCAAGTATTGACTGGCTTTGTTGGCCCTGCTTTTGAGTTGTGTGCTGTATGACTGTACCTATTGTATATTTCAACAATAACTATAATAAACAACCTTTAACCACTACCAATAACAAATGACTCTTTATCTCACCTTTTACACCAAATATTTTCCCCTATTTTACCATTTTCACTCTCCTTACACCAACTTATTCGTTCAAATTACTGTTTCTAGCAAAAACACTAAAAACATTAAGTTGCACCAAGGAAGCCATGTCACGCAACTTCAAATTAAATTACCAAGTTCCTATGCACCGAATTACCATGTCCCTCGTCTATTATATCCTATCTTAGCTAGAATCTTAAGATAGTACTAACAAAAAAAATGATGAATGAAATCAAAACCTTCGAATATATCTTTACCAAATATTACAATGAAGACCTTTAGGCGTAAGATATAGACGAAAACTTAATTAAAAGGTACCTAACTAACTTTATCAGCTATGAAATCGTTCAAAAATAATTGTGACAAAAACCTTAATCGCGGCCACGGCGGTTTTCATGAGCATCGTAAGTTTTTAATAACTAGACTATTAATATATAGAATAAGATTTAACAAGGTATTAAGTTCAAGTTAAAGGCAGAATTCGAACGACAAGGGATATTCGTAGTGAAAAAAAGCTTTACCAAGCTGGTAAAAACGCCTTTCGAGTTAGTTTAACTTAAAAATACCTTTAAAACTTATATCTCAATGGAAAGGGTGTTAAAAAGCATTAACAACATTACACGCATTTTATAAAATCTTCCTTCTTAATTGTTAAGCCAGCCTAATAAGGCTTTTAAACGTTGCAATGTTATTGATTCGATTGGTCGAAGTAATAGTAGTATTGCAGTAATCAAGTAGTAGATGAATTGTTCTAGATTTGACATACTACTAGCTGGTATACACTGTAATTTGTATGGCTAACTTCTTGGCCTATGAACTAGTGTGATATGGACGTATACTATACTAAAATTGCAGTTAATATAATAGTCCCACAAAAAATAATACACTTAACTTGCGGTTAGTATAGTTAACTTTACTGTAAGTAAAGTTAACCTACTACACTGAAATTAATACTATTTTAATACTGGCAGATTTCTATTTTGTACGCATACACCAGTATAGTTACCCAATAGTTTCCGGTAATCGCTTAATTACGTTTTCGTTAACTTGCTAAATACCCGTCGATTTTAGTTAACTTTGATATTCAACCGACATCATTTGCATTTAAATTGACCCTATCTGCCTTTAATTTCCTCACGGCTCCGATATCCAACTTTTTCAAATTCTATAAAAAATTCCTCTCCTATAAGCTTATGCAAACTTCTTATACTTCTATGCTAATCAAAGAGGTCTTAAGTTCCCTAACAGTCTTTTAGCTTCCTAACGTATCCCTGTCTACCGGCACGTGACTTATCCTTATTAGGTGACCTATCAATATAGCACTCGATGCGTATAGTTAGCCTATTACTGTCTACAAACCTTTTAAGGACTATATTCAGCGACGCCTTCATTATAACATCAGTAGGGTTATCTTTACCATCGATCCATCGGAACACCTCGATCTTCCTGCTCTTAAAGACTCCACGGAGTATTATTACGTCGATTATCAGACGTTTTTCACTGGTGCTTCTAAGCTTTGAAAGGAATTCGAACAGGCTCCTCAAGTCGTTACAAATTACTACCGGGATATGAGGAATTTTTAACTACCTAGTAATAAATTTAAGTGTTTCTCACATTGTTGTACCTATATTAAATATAGCCATCATACCATAAATCTTCAGAGTTAATACAATTTATATAATCCTCTTACATTCAATAAAGGTTTAATAGATTAAGTTACCGATAATATTGAATTGATTCTTTCCACCATTTTTATTACCTCGAAATATTAGAAAGCAGATGTATAAAGATAAGTCGGTGTTATTTAAAAAGAGCCTATATGTAAATATTATTAATTTAGCTTTTGATAAGTCGATTGTGACCTTATTGATATTTATATTTAGGTGCTATATCTATCATATAACCCCCTTTTTTAGACGGTTCAAGTTTTTATCCATTAGGTTTATGCTTATGTCGCAATAGATAGGTTGTAGGAGGATTTCGGTTAATATAAGGTGGCGATGTAGTTACGACGGGTACGTTATTTCAGGTAACTTTAAGCCTTAACCATGTCAATCTTATTGATTACAATTGAATCAGCGCCTTATTCCTTTTGGCTAAAATTAAAGCCGATATTTATACCAAGTATACAGATGAACGATCCATTAAAGTCAAGTTAATTTCCTTTCGCCAATATTGTAATTGATTTACAATTTCAGAACTTAAGGTTTTAAATCGCCTGCTATTTCTATATTATAAAGCTAGCCATTTTAACGAAAAAGTTATCGTTCATTTGTAATGCTACTATGTCAAAGTCCTGTTTTTACGTTACTAGGAAGTAAGGGTCGCATATTGAGAACTTTATTCCTAGCTATAACTCAAAGTGAAATAACTAGGTTATGAATTGATAAATGCTTACTTTGACCAATGCGTATAGTAATTCAATATATCGTATTACTGTTCCCGGAGGAAAAGTAGTATGTAATTTATATAGAAATTCCAATGAGACGATTCTCTATAAGTTGGTTGCTAATTACATATATATTTATATTATATTTCGGCTATAAAGTGTAAATTTACCTTTAGTCTTTATTGAAAAATTTGCTACTCAATTAACTTTTAAACTTTATCCGATTTTTAAATCATTAATAACTACGTAAGGATTCAATCTTTATGTCTATTAATATATCATTAAACCATTAGGCGTGACTTTTCGTACGGCTGTCTCGTAATCTGGACTTTAACCTCGTAGATAATTTTCGACTTAAAAATCGTAACCTTTAGGTTTGAAAGGTTGAAGTCGGCTTTCGGTATGAATTGTATAACTCCTTGAGTTAATAGGTCGTTAATCTCAACCTTATCTCTTTTTAAAGAGTTTACTAGAGGTTTTAATAATACTTTATACTCTAAGCTTTAATGTTCAGTCTTCATTAGTTTTTTCGTTTCTATTTACATAAGCGGTATTATAGAACGACCCGGTGTGTATTTTTCCCCCTTAACGATTCTCTTCTTCAAGGGTCTTCCATGCCAGCTGCGTTTCATCGGCTTGTCGATAATAAGCAAGGGAGGTTTCTATCAGCTCGATCGTTTGACTTAATGGTTTTTATTGTCAGTTGCTTTAATATAAGGCTTAATCTTGGTTATATGAAACGTTACAGGTCTGTTAATAGTTTTAACAATTACTTTAACAGTAGCGATACTTAAAGCTTTTTATAAGCCCTTTTATTTGCCTAACTCCCACTATACGAGGATTTTAATTTATAATGGCAAAGTCAGTACGTTGATTATCATGGAGCTGTTTTTGATATCAAGGGCGTCGTTAACTTGGCGACGTACCGATTCCATTCTTAGTTCCTTTAATAATTTGTTGTAAGTCATAGCTCGTTCTTAGGTACGTTCTAATAACTGTGATTAACTCGTGAAACGTGGGTAGACTTTTAAATTCAATAGTGTTGATACTAAATTATTAAGGCCTATAATATCATTCAAGCTCTTTAACACTTTTTAAAAGCGTTCCTTTAAATCCATAAAGATTTTAATCCCTAGAATAAGAATATTATATGTTAGATAAAGTAATTTTATTACTTTTTAACCTTTCCAATGCTTTAGTAAGCCTTTATAAGTACTTATTTACATTAAATTCCTATTATTTTAACATTTTCCTAAAACTCTACCCTCGTAAAGTTAATATTAATATTGTAAACGACGACGTTTGTTAAGCCTGAATACGTTTTAATTTATAGAATCCTTAATGTTTCCCATGGATACTTTGCTAATATGGACTTTAGAAACTTGGCTTTGTAAAAAGAGATTACAGAGTTAACAATATAAAGAATAAGTTTGTTATTTAAGTAAAACAAATTAATGAAAACTTAGAAGTTAAAGTCCTTATCGTTTTTTAATGTAAATTTGAATTTTTGGAGGGCTTAGGTGTAGATTTGGCAGTAATCACAAAGCTTTTCGATGGATTTTAAAATTAAATATTCTATATCTTTATGATCTATAGACTTTAGGACTTTATATATCCAATTAACAGTTATGTGGTCAAAAATCTGAGATGGTTAAAGTATTTCTAACTTTGTCAGGTTCAACCCCGCTGTCTTTGAGCCTTAAAGGTAAAAACATAAGTGCTTTTACTTAAAGTCAAGGAGAAACCTTTAGCCGTTTTTTACTAGCTTATCGGCATTAACATTAACATTAATACCTAGAGTCCTTATATAATTCAAGTAAATATGAAAAGGGGTAGGAGATAAGAGTATATGGAACATAATCGAGTTAATAGTAATTTTAAATACCGTTGTCCCTATTAATAAAAGTTTCTCGCTTAAGCTGAAACTCATTTTAGCCTTATTAATATCGTAACTATGGATCTCTGTGGTTGTAGTGCTTTCTTTTCATAATTGTATGTACTACAAACAGCTTTTTATTAAGTATATTATTGTTTTTATATTTCAATATAATACTTTAAAACGTGTAGCCTATGTAGCAATCGCGAAGATTACAGGTTTTTAAGGTGTTAAAGGTTTAGTTAAGGTAAAAGTAAAGATTTTCACTACTTAGGCGGTATAAAAAGATGTACTCGACTAATTACCAAGCTGTGTTAGTAATAGTGTTTTTATATTACTTAATTTGCTTAAGATTATTGTTATCATTCATAATCTTATTACCCTCGAAGTCTTGAATATAATCCATTTAGTCTTGCTCGA
Organism: Anisogramma anomala; assembly: GCA_038502455.1. Classification (NCBI taxonomy): domain Eukaryota; kingdom Fungi; phylum Ascomycota; class Sordariomycetes; order Diaporthales; family Gnomoniaceae; genus Anisogramma; species Anisogramma anomala. Next base: position 14,636,982 of record JASMMZ010000003.1, on the reverse strand, counting down.
AAGTAATAGGGTATTGGATGTAGTATATTACCTTTTTATTATTACGTTCGGCGGAGGGGTAACGGGTAAACCAGTGGTAAGATTTATTATAAATCTAACTTTTTTACCATTATTACGACAATAGTTCTTGCGGTTGACAAATTCACCTGAATTTTGCTTCTGTTGGCGTTAATATGAGTATTACTTTTAGTATAGAGTTATTAAGCTAGATTTTGGGTACTAGGAGCGCTTATAGCCCTACTTTCAGTAGATGTAATTAATCATCGCACGTTTTTCTTTATCCAAGTTACGGAAGTTGTTTACTTAGGGGCATATATTAAGCGATTTTTGTATACGCGCTATTACAGTTGCAAACAAAAAGCGAAGCTGGTTAAAAAAACCTTTACAGGTGGTATCTAAGCATTATAAGGCGTATTCAAACTCTTTAACACCCATAATGACTATTCTTACCTGTTTACGAAGTATAGCTTCTCCAAATTGGGTTGTCTCCATTACCTATTAATATAGTATTAGTTTAACAAGTATTTAATTCAACACATCCATTGGTGTTTTATCCTCCTTTTATTTCGCTGTCGTCGTTGTTCACCTTGAAGTAACCTAATTCGTATAGTATTAGGCAAGTTGAACGTCGTATTCGAAGTATTTCTTATATAATTATTAACTTCATGAAAGGTAGTTATTTAGTTGAATAAAGTTAGATGGTAGTCTTTAATATATTATATAAGTATTTCGGGAAATAATAAGTAAAAATTAAAGGATAGAACCTCTATTTACTTGTAAATATTTGTAAAAAGTATAATTTTCGTGTTGAAAAAGCTGTAAAGCTTTCCATTATACTTCTCTTTATTATTTTAGATTTAGGCGAAGTCTTTGAAAAGTCTGTAATTGATATTAACCATTTAAATAGGTTTTGAAGAATGGTCGCGATAGTTGTCCCAGTTTTTATTAGTATTTTCTAGTAATTTAATTCGGGATCTTCAAGCTACGATATCAAGGGTAATTTCTAACCGACTGACCCGAGAAGTAAAGTCCTGTAGTAAAGCCTGTAATGTGATCTCGTGTATAGGAAAACTTGCTGTGTAAAGGTTTGTGAGGGTTTTAGCGATTTTGATTAAAATATTGGAGGTAAATAAGGGCTTGGAGGTTTTGAGGAACTTGACGATTTTGCTTAATTAATTGGTGGAAAGCATTAACGTAAATTCCTCTTGCCGTATTTGCAGCCGTTGCTTTACGTGCCCTACCACCTCTGAGAGTGTATTCCGCGTTATTACGTGGAGGTTCTGGATTGCCGAGTAGATTGATAAGTTCTTTATTATGAATATGCGAAGGGGATTAACCTAACTGGGGGGTTGGGAAGTCTTTTAAAACGCGTGTGAGTCTTAAGGGGTTTCTCAAAGTTGAGCTAATTAAAAGTAGGTGTTTGCCAATCTTTCAGAGTTTTCTTTTTACATGTAAATCCCTCGTCGTTTAAACTCTGAATTTAATTTGAACTTAACGGTCTTTTAAATTTCTTTTCACATATTAATTATCTAGTTATCAAAAGAACTTACGATATTTGTGAAAAGCGCGGTTGTGATCTTTATAGTGGTCATGTTTAACGATTTAACAACCGATAAAGTTTATTAGATACTTTTTCGTCAAGTTTTCATCAATATCTTAGCTATCAAAGTCTTTATTGTACTGTTTTGAAAAGGCAAATCTGAAAAATTTGATTGCTTTTAGTAGTTTTTGAAAGGGTGTTATTTCGATATTCTAGTTAGCATAAGACATTATGGGCGAATAACTTAAAGATTTGAGATGTGAATACTTGGTATCTTAGCGTAAAGTCGCGTAAAAATCTGGAAGCTTGGCATTGGATCGCGCGATGTTTTTTTGGCGCGACTTCACGAATCTTAGTTTTTTTGCTTAGTACAGCAATTCTAGCGAATTGAATTAGCGTAGGGGAAGGGAAAAGAAGTAAAGTAAGGGTAAAAGCTTTAGTATAAAGGGTAATGTCGAAGGTCATTTGTTGGTGGTAAATATCGAAGGTTAAAAGTTGTAGGACGTATAACTTAGTCGTTTTTGCAATAGTAGCACCCGTAGTAGTACTAATTTCGCTGTTTACTAACTTGTCGTTTAATACTTTTAGCGGTTAATTTTAAAACGCTCTTTAAAAATGATCCATAAAGATTTCTTAGTGTTTTCATTAGCGATATCGTTGTTACCTCTAAGTTACCGTAAAAACCGCCGTAACCTAGAAGTATTTTTTACTTACTGCTGTAAAAACCGCCGCAGTTTGTAGAGGGTTTTTCAACAATTTTTCTTCTACCTTAACCACCGTTGTTAACGTAAAGCGTAACCGTAAAATATCTTTTTCTTCTATTTAGCCAATCTATGCTTAATCTAATAAGAACTGATTAGTATTGGTAGGCTTACCTGATAAATCTTTTAGACGTTATAACGTTGTCGATTCGATTAGTCGAAGTAACAGTAGTATTACAGTAGTCAAGTGGTAGATGCATTGTTCTAGGTTTGGCAGACCGCTAGCCAGTCTGCATAGTAATTTGTATGGTCAATTTCTTGGCACATTCCCTAGTGTGAAGTGGGCGCATATTATACTTGACTTACAGCCARTACAGTAGCCCCATACAAAACAATACACTCAACTTGCAGTTAGTATAGTCAACTTTACTTTAAGTAAAGTTAACCTACTATACTGCAATTACTACTATTCTAACACTTTTGTCTTTAACTAAATTAATCCTTTTTACGTACTGACGATACAAAATCCATTAACTTGTTAGGTAGTTTAGTACCTTTATGTAAAAGCGTGGAGTACGATCTCAGAAAAGGCAGAGCACGTGAAGAAATAGCTGCCAACACGGAAAAAAGTATTGACGTCGGTGTTATACAGTTAATGAAGCAAAATCGCCAAGTTCTCCAAAATCTTTCCTACGACTAAATCCATATTACCCCTCAACCCTTTACTTAGAATCGCCAAGACACTTAAAAACCTTTTCACGATAAGTATACCTATATACGAGAGCCTACTACAGGTATTATCACAAGACTTTACCCTTCGGGTTAGGCGGATAGTAATTACCCTTAGTACTGAAACTCAGAAGCTCTAGCTCTTAAATTATCAGGAAATACCAACGAGAATTAGAACGACTATCGCGACCTTCCTCCAAGACCTGTAAAAATAGTTAATTTTATCAAAAAGTTTTTAATAGACTTTGTTAAAATATGAAGGAACGTAGAAAGATGTAACGGAAAAACTTATAACTTTTTTAAAACAAAAATAATTCCATTGTTAAATATTTATAAGTGAATAGAGATATTTTTTGTTTTTACTTATCATTCACCGGAAACCTTATAAGAAATTTCAGGTAATATTACCTAACCTTTTTAACATGGGTAATAACTTTGCGCGAAATTGACAATAATATAAAAAGTTACTTCGAATATAATATCTACTATATGTAATATTATACGAATTGGATTACTACAAAATAAATCACGATAATAACGTACAAGAAAGGGGATAAAATACCAATAAATATTTTAAACTAGATGGTTGACAATTTAATACTATGATAATAGGTGATGGGAAAAGTTTACTCTGGTGAATCTACGCTTCATAAGCAGGTATGTAAAGCTATCACAGGCATTAACGAATTCAAACACGTCTTATAACGCTTAAATACCACTTGTAAAAGCTTTTTAAACTAGTAATAGTCTTCGTTTACGACCGTAATAACACATACACCAAATTCGCTTGGTACATACCCCTAAACTAATAACTTTCGCGATGTAAATGAAAAAAACGCGTAATAGTATATTATATCGATCGCTAGTATGGGCGATCCTAACGCTCAAAATATGGTCTCTTAACCTCGGATTGGACGTTACAATTGTATTGATTCTAACGGGAGCAAAATTTAAATGGATTTGGTAATCGCAAAAACTATCGTCGTAATAGTAACAAGAGATATAATATCTTTAACTAGTCCAGTTATTGTTAACTTGTTATCTTCCGGCCTTGCGTAATAATAAACAGGTAATATATTACACTCAATACCCTACTACCTCTAGATAATATTATTTGGATTATATCGTAGATTTTAAATTCAAAAAACTATTAACGGAAACGATACACCTAAATAAATCAAGTGATATAAAGATACTTTTTGAACGCGGCCCAATGATGAGCCGATTATACCTTCCTATACTGCTTAAGTGGCAGAAAACTTACCTTTGCTTTAATTAAGCCCTTCACCCCTTATATACATTTAACATTTGAGATCGTTATATAGATTACACATTTTCAGGTATTATATTAAAAACAAGGGAAATAAGATACTAAATAGGGGGCTATTCCTAATACGTAGCATTGCGGAAGAAAAGCATTACTATCAACAAAATTGATATTCAAAATGCTAGTAAGATTAATGTTATCTTCGGCCTGAGCGAACAGTAATCTTTACTAAGGGTAAAAATAGTTTAAACTATTATTAGATTAATTACGTTTTATCATTTCAAGTTTCCTACTCTTTTCCTTCTTTACTTAGAAGATATCAAAACCCTTGGCGTTAACTTTAACTTTAAAACTGATAATTTGGTTAAAACCCAGTTATAAAAAGGTGTATAAGAGCGGTTAGTATAGGAAGAGAATAAGGGCGTAATAAGTAACTATGGTGTGGGCAAAAGGGTAGACCGGGAGCGTATAAATTAAGGCGTTTCCATTTAAACAACCGTGATAATAAGTTCCTCTTAAACTCAGGTAATAATACGTAAACAAGTAAATTCGTTTATTAAAGCCCTTAAAGTAGCGATGAAAATAGGTCGGCTGCCCGGGATGCTTTCATTACATTTATGAAATAAGTATATGAGATAGGTATTGTTTTGGTAGTTGGTGAAGAACTGGCGTAGCAAGGCGTTTAAGCTAGGTACAGCGGTAAATGAGTACGTTTGCTGGATGTATTATAGAGGGGTTGAATATATATTTGGATCCTTTATATTCTTCAAAAAAAAAACAGACTCACTTCATTATTCGCTTTCTAACAAACGAGATGGCCTTAGGCGCGGTACATCCGCGTGTAGCTTAATAATAAACCTGAATTTGATACTTGATTAATATAAGAAGTACAGGAGTTTTATGGCTATTATAGGGGGAGTTTTTGTCTTTGTTATCCCTTAAACCCAATAAATCCCTTATAACATGGGGGGGGGGGGTATACGAAATTATTAATGGTAAAAGGATTAGAATCAAAATAGGTAGTTCATTTTGTGGGGTGGTTAATTATGACTACCAGGCGTATTGGCGGCGGCGTAGCTTATATTGCCTTTATTAAAACCATTAAACGTATTGTAGTTGTTATTATAAAAATGGCTGGTAAAATACGACTTAACGAAAATTATGTTACAGGTAAGATGAAGGCTAACAAAGATTTTATTAGAAGTTAAATAAGGGTAGATAAAATTGATATTTTTAAAAGAAAGTTTTATAGGAATGGCGCTGAAAGACAACTAATTGAAAATAAAAAAGGGTAAAATTAAAGAAGTTACGAACGGTGTTAAAAACAGTTTCTATATATTGATGGTTGGCGATGGAAACAAAAGTAACTTATTTATGACATTATATATGTGTTACATGATTTAAACTAGCGCGCGAATAGCTAAATTATAATATTTTATACCTTGTACCTCATTTACGCCCGGTTCGAATACGGTTCGAATTTAACTTTTGATTGATGGGATCGGAATACTCGTACATCTAATCTACGATTAACTTTCAACGTTATACGTCTCGTATACAATTTATGTTCGGCCCAAATACGGTTTCAATATAGTAAAACAGTATACTTTTTCCCTATAAAGAAAAGTGTTAATTGTGGACTTACGTCATTAGCTATGAAATCTATAGGATACCTAATTATATTTGCAATGAAAGATATATTTATAGCATTTGGCCCGGACGCAGTTTATCATTATCACGTAAAGGGGGTAATATCTAGCTTGGATGCGGTCTAGGTGCGGTTCATAAACGTTATATGAAAGAGCACATGACGAGCCGTGCATATAAGACCTGCGTGAAGAACCATTACACAACTCTCTGGTCATTCTTAGTACCTGAATTATTAACTCCATTTGGCACCTGCTTAGCCTGGCTTCGAAGGTTGGACCGCAACACTAGAACCCTACAAAATATCCCCTCAATATTAACGAAATTATCAATAAGTTTACGGCAATTCTCAAGTTTTTCAATATATAAAATTTAAATAAGTCCGCCAATAATATCAACTACTAGTAATGAGCGCCTTTACGCGTAAACGTACTATAGTCACGACCATTAGCTTTTTCCTTCTAAATTTTACCAGAGGTAATTATCCTACCTATCAATATTACAGTCAATACATTTAACACCTTTAGTCAAGAGATCAAAATGGTTTTTACGACCAGTATTTTGATTTTACTTCTAGGAATATTCCTATGATGGATACAGATCATGTGGTAATTACGATTTTCGTAAAGATTTAGGGTAGTAAATTCACTGCTAAATTGGGATCAAATTTTTTGTTTTCCACTATTGAATTTCTAGTATTATTATCAGCTAATCCAAAGATTATTACCTTCAATATTCAAGGAATTACTTATCGTTTCGGAATATGTACGATAATTTCAAAGGTTACTTCAAATACGATATTGATCAAGCTTTGAATTACATCATTCTCAATATTATTAATTTGTCTTATATGGTGAACCGTAAGAAAAGGTCGAGAACCAGGATTAATCTTGTGAATTAAATACTTAGTAAGGAAATGTTTTCGAAATGAATAATGGGAAATACAAGATTAGCGAATATATATTACGCTTAAAAGTTCATTAGGCTGTTACGGGATACAAGAAGTTTGAATACGATTTATAATGTTGACGCCACCTATAAAGGTTTTTTTTGGCTAATTGCGTTTCTTGTTTACGACCGTAATAGCACGGGTGTTAAGATCGACTAGTATGTACCTCTAAACTTATAATTTTAGTAGCGATAATAAATATCTCGTCTATATTTGTTATATGGATTGTAAGTACGGTAGTTCTATAAACTACTGTTTACAAGACACTTTAACCTGAAAACCTAAGCGATAATGCACGTAAAGAGTAGATTACTCCTTTTTAAAACCGTCAAGTTAGTTCCATAAGTTTCCGTAAACTAACGTTAAAAGGTATTTGATTTGTATGAAATGTAGTTATTAGTTAATACGTTACATTGCTGTAGAATGTTAAATGAAGTACATAATGTATGATATTTAATGCCTTATTATTTTTGATTTAAAGTATGTTGAATGCGTTGCAAACTTTGAAGAGTTAGATGTATGAGATGAAGATGACAAGTTTAAAGTTATTGATTGGTATAAAGATACAAGCTCTGGCCTTGGAGCAACGTAATGACTAGCCGAACACTCTTTTTTATATCTTCTGACAGGTAAAAACCCTTATCGTTGTTATAATAATGAAAATCCTAGCTTTATGTATTTATTTACTATTTGCAATCTTTATGAGAAACAAATCTAATAAGGTATTAAGTCAGACATTGGAGTAATACGGTACTTAATAAAAGGATATTCGTAGTACGTTATACTGCGAAGGAGTATTAATAGTGTTATGTAACTTAACCATAAGGATACCGATAAAGTCAAAGTTAGATATAACTTTTCAGAAAAACTTGTCTTGCTTATCCATTGTAATTATAATTGCTTGACTAATTTTCTTTCAAATCTTATCATTATATACTCTATAGCTTCTTTACTTTCAAAATATGAAAAAACTTTGCGTTAAATTTAATTTGTAAAATAATTAATTGGTGAAAATAACGTCTGAAGGTTTTCACTCAGTTTTTAATAGGGATATTTATAATTTTATATCCAAGTGATATTAAAAAATTCATTGATTTCAACTAAGTTGGAACGTCTTTCATTATATTAACGGTTCAATTACCTAGTATTTAACAAACTATATGAAGTCTATAAGATAACTAGGAATAAAATATGGCTTTGTTTATACTAAAGAAAATTAAACGGTTTTGTCATTTTTACCATATAAATTACGAAACCTCCTTTAAGTTTTTGTGAACTTTTAAGAAACTTAAATTTGAATTTGAAAGTTTCAATCGATGCACTCTATTTATAGGGAAAGTTTATAATTTATTTTGATTACTTCTTAACGACTTATCATGATACCGAATTCCATAAAACTAATACAGCGAAGAAAATGTAAAAGACTTTGTGTATTTCATCGATTTATATGTATGTGGTCTCTCCAAACGAATAGGTTTACAATGTTAATGCCAATTGTTGTGCGAAAAAGTTTTAATTTAACGTTAAGTCGATAAGTATTTAAGATAAATCAATACTTATTAAAACCTATTAAGGTATTAGCAAGGTCAAAAGAGTATATACATATTTAAAAAAGGTTTACAATATCTTTACTTTGAATATTGGCAATTTTATAAGCTTGAAGGTAAAACTATAAATGGAAATAAAAATCCTTCACAATACTATTAGTCCAAGCGGTATTATATTGACTTTATTGGTATATATATTGTATATACGTGAAACGAATTAATAGCTGTTATTATTAAGAATTTGAAAGCAAGCTATAGCAAACAAAAAAAAACTTTGAATAAATTGAGCGAGGAATCCTTACACCTTTGAATGAAGACGCCCTTAATATCAAAAAAACGAATTATCGATAACAAACGTGTTATTTTTTCCTTTTCAAAGCCAAATCCGTACGTGTAGAAAGCCAAAAAAATCGGATGAACCTTATAAAATACTAAATATCGATAACCCAAACGTAATGATTAAAACCGAAAATAATCCTATCACCATTCGTATTACGTAAGCCAATTTATACAAACAACTTTTTAAGTTCGGTAAAGATCTTAAAGCCGAATAAATTTATTAACAAAATCTCTTCAACTAATTATTAACAAGTCTATTGATCGTCGACGAATATTGTAAGACAACAAGTTGAAAGCTAGAAGCTCAATTGTAATCTAACGGAAAATGTTAGAAAAATGGTGGTAACTTTATATTTAGAAAATTATACGATTTAATGTGAACCATATCTTTACTACCTCAAATCATCACGAAAATCGAAATATTTATACCATACGTATGCAATTTTAATACATCTTTGGGTGTAAAAGTTCTATATTTGGTGTACAGCTTATCTTGATTTTTCAATGGGAAGTATGAGTTAATGGAGTTGTTATTTTTGGCTGAATTTAAATGTAGGAAAAAAGTAATTATACCTACCATAGATTCTATCATAAAGTCGCTCCTTCTTTATTATTAGGTCCGGTTTCATTGAAGATCCTGTTTAACCTAAACGTGTAGGGAAACCTCTCAAGAATCTCCTTAGATTAAGTAAGGTGGTTTCTAAATATTTTGAAACTTTTCGTCTCTCAATTCCTTGTAATAATGAATATAGTTAAAGATTACATTAATAAGGTTACCAAAGTTCATGTTTTACCCATTAGTAAATTTGGAAATTATCTACGTCTGGGTTGATAAGAGCGTTTTCTTCATAATTCAAGGCACTGGAACATTGTGTTACCTTAGCAGTAAGGTTTGATAAATTCATTGAAACTGGATGTAAAATAAGATGTTGAAAATGCGTATAGGGCCGTTAAGGATTTACTTTGCCAGTGATACTTTTACCTTTATCTTTTGAAGTATATACTTTGATAAGCATAATAGAATATATTATGAATATAATAAATAGGTCATCCCTGTAGATGAGAAGTTCCCGTCGCTGGATATTGTTCTTTAGTGTTAATTTAGCGGTTTTGAATACACTTTTCATATTTCTACGCTTCATACGTTGAAAAAGAAATCTTTCAAGCTGTAGTGGGCGTCAGAATCATTGGAAGAAAGTTAATTTCGTTTTCATTCGAAAATATATATGCCGATATGGTTTATAAAATATTCATTCGGTGGATTTTCGGCGATATTTTCGTTGTAGAGATCATTTTTTAAACTTTTTTAAAAAAATATATTCGATTTGTTTTAAGTTGTTATTATTAGCAGTTTTGATGATTTTTATATTATTTTAGTATAATTGTTGAAGTAAAACTGTTGAGAGGCTGAGAGGTTTTCAATTTGACGTTTTCGTAATATCGAATAAGCCTTTTGTTAAATTTAGTATCTTAATAACTTTGTTAATCGAGTTTTTATTTAAAGTGTTTACGATTTTAGGAGTTCATTTTAGAGATTGATCTCCTAAATGAATTTATTGAAGATAGGTTGATAGTCTAGCTATACTGTCGCCAGTTCAAATTATGTATAAGAAGCAGTATACCTAAATTTTCTCCCATTGACTACTTGTGAAAAGCGGTACAACAATAGGGGAACTTCGTTAGAGTCCTTCAACAACCACGTAGTGGTTATAGGAAAAACTCTTTCTTCTTCTACCTATATTTTCGGTATTTAAACTAATAAGCACTGGTTAGTATTAGTAGGCCTTTATATTTGCATCGTATTTGATGTGAATCGTGGTTAAAGTAACTCATGTATTGTATTAAAAGTGGTGGTGTGAAATTTCTAAGTTGGGCAAACCGCTTTCTGATTCTCACACTCGTTTGTACGAGAAACTGCTTGGTTCATTCCCAACATTGAATTGGGAACCACCCTTGCAATTAATTTTCAATCAATAAAATTAACTTGAAATCATTGCATTCAACTTGACTTTAATTCAGTTAACTTATATTCCAATAGATCATTTAGGTGAAAAACATGAACAAAAAATTACTAAAAAATTTCATTGCTTTTAATGTGAATTTAAATTTGTACGGAATTTTAGAATGTGTTTAATAACGATAAAAATACAGTTAAATTGCCTTTAACGAAAAATATTCAGAATTTGTATATTTAACGACTTAAATAATTTTATGTGATATATTAATGGTTTGAATATGAAACCCATGGTATAATTAATGCAAATCTGACTCCAATATGTATATCACTATTAATTTAGGCATTAAAAGTAAAACCATGAATTTATGTGTTGTAAAACAAATGGGAAACTTTAGTTATTATCTTTGAATAATTCGTTTGGTTTAATGTTAACGTTGACATCGCGTATCTTTATATTTTTCAATCACAAAACCCATGAGGATGTTCAAGATGTAGAAAAAAAATAGATTTTTCAATTATCAATGTAATTGTCGGATTAAGAGATGGCATTTTTTATGAGTTGGATTTAATTTTGAACTTATCGAAATGTTCATCGTCAATTTTAACATTTATAATTCTTTTTATATAGTTCGATGTGTTATAAATAGATCTTTGTTTAATACGTTGTTGCTATCATATTCTATGTGATTTTATCGAAGATACATATCGTGTTACAGTTGTGGAGAGTGAAAAAAATGTAGGTTCGGGGTTGTTTAAACGATGATAATATTGGAACATCAGTTGATTACAGTGCAGTAGTATTAACTATAATAACTGTAAGTTAATAGCATTGACTGCAGGTTAACTGTATTTACTGCAAGTCAAGTTCCAAATTTAATGTGGGACATGTGCCAAGTATTTGCTAATAAAAATTAGTGTGTAAATATGCTAGTAGTTTGGTAAACTTAGAAAAAAAAATGAACACTTTCCATAGAATACTAGTTACTTCTATTAGAGATTCTAATTAACTATATTACAACAATAAAGATCTACAAACACTACTTATTGCTTATTAGTCTAAGCACAAATAGGCTGAGTAAAAAAAATATAGCTTCCAATTACGCTTCACAATTGCTTAAGGTCATGGGAAGATTCTTGTGAAGTTCCCCAGCTACTATGTTGCTGTTTATAGGCAGCAAAAGGAAAAACTTCGAAGTGTGCGTCTGTTTATATGCATTTAAAAGCGACGATAGTATCATTAGACTATCCAAAAATCCTTATTGAACTGGTTTTTAAACCAAGCGTTAGAATTGACTGCCTGAAATATCAAAATCAATCGATAAAAATCGATTGACAACTTATCAAGACTTGTAAAGTTCATAAATAGTCAAGTTGTTCTCTCTAATCACAAACCGTTAGGTCTAAAACCCCTTTAATAGCAAACAACCTACAACATTCCTTCCTATATCAATCTTTCCATCCACCATAAAACCGTTAATTAAACACGTAATGAACCCTCAAGATGAATATTGAAAACTGTAACATAGGCATCGTTAACGACCCTGCTAAAAAAGCAATCAAAACCCTTAGAATCACATTCGTCAAAACCTTTAGAAACGACCTATAGTATACTGAGGTTGACGAAACCTCTACCTTAAAGAATCTAAAACACTATAGCAAAATTCATCATCAACTTAAATTATAACGAATAGAATTACAATACCAAAGCCCTTTACAACTTTGCTTACCTTTCCAAAAATAATTGTTGAATATGTATAAAAAGACAGAAAAATCGGTTAAGGTAATACTAAAACCCGACTTATGTGAACAAGTGATTTTATTGCGAGGTAAACTGAAAAATAAAGTGAATTTGGTAAAAGTTTCGTACGATTAAGCCAAAGACAAGAACTGTTAACAAATACGTAAAAACGAGGTTAAAGATATCATTAAAGTCAACTTTCGTTAATACACATACACACATTCGCAAAGTTTTATTCAAAATGAATCTCAAAGAAATTCCTTGAAACCTTACACACCAGCTCCTAAAAACTTCAATCCTATAAGAAACGAAAAGGATTAAATTGATCTAAATGTGGAAAATCATTGAATCCATCAATTAATTAAACAAAAATTTAAGACTACTTCAAACCCAGTAAAAAATAATATTAACATCAATAAAGAAAACTTGCCAAGTTCACGGAAATCTTTAATAAATCCCTAACCAACTCAAACGTACCCCACAATAGGTTGAATATGAACCGGTTCTCCAACAACACGAAATATAATAATAGGGAAGGAACATATATATGTGTAAATCTAAGTTAGGTATAAATACTAGATTTTTCCTTCCAAATTCTACCAGAGGCGATTACCTTACTCATAAACACCAATTTTTCCAATTCAAAAATCCAGAGGAGCTATACGACTAATACAGTATTTTTTCCCTTTAAACTATGGTTATAGTGGATACTGATTATATAAAGATGACGATCTATGTAAAGATTTAGAGTAGTAAGGAGAAGTATAATGGTAAGCCGTATAACCTCTTTGATATTGAGTTGCAATTGTTAATTTAAAAGTTTCCATTAATTAAAGATTAAAATATTAGGTTCCTATTCGGTGTTTCCAAATATTCTTACCAGCTAAATTTAAGATCACTTCCTCCGGTAACTAAATAATTACCTATCGTTTGGCTAGATTTACTATGCTTTCAAAAATCACTTCGAATATAATATTGAACTTACCTAATAATATATAAACTGAAACATTATCTAATTATTGCATATTTTGGAATATAAGGAATTGTTGGAACCTGAGATAAACCTTCTTAAATAGATGCTAGATACGCTAATATTAAATGGAATAGGGGCCTATTTTTGGTACGTTAAAGTTCTTTGCTTTGTATTGTTAGCATGAATACATTTATTACACGATTTATAACGTTCGCCCGTTTCATTAAAACTTGATCAAAATCAAAAGCTCAACCAATAAAAGCTGGAGAGCTCCTAAAATTTGATATATAAAATGATAAATTTAATAGGTTCGGTGTTTGTAGTTATGAATAAATCACCGTACTAAATAGAATCTACCAAGACTTCCTGTACCATATATAATGAAATTAAGATTTGTTCGACGCAAATTTCGAAATATTTCTATCTGCCTGATAATGAAGATATTTTGAATCTGATTATAAACCAATGACGTTAATTTCCGAGGACTCTGGAACTCACATAGAGAGATATTAATAACATAAATAAATATTCTTCAAATATAATGAAAAGTGAAATTCAACATGAAATTTGTAAAAAAAAACCCGCAAAAAACATAACTTTGAGGGATACCACAAAGAAAATGTCTGAAAAGAGTAATAATCAACTAATATCGCACATGTATTCTTCTATTAGTTAGAAACCTTTGAATGAGGAAAAACGGATCACGATAAAATTTTATACTATGCATTTTAAAAATTCAATATTTGTAGAGAAGTGTATTAAAGACGTTTTAAACTATATGAGTAGAGACAGAAACGACCTCACCATTTTTCAAACTTATTTTGAAATTATTAACAAGGAACGTAACTAGGATTTTAACAAAACGCCGGAGGGCTTCCTTACAGTATCAATCATTAATATCTCTCAAGGTTAACATGGATTACCAAATTCAACGAATAAAGATACATTAAAAACCTTTCAAATTCACCGAGATAAAATCGATAAACTTTCATAACCGTGAGCTGAATAAATTTAGGTTACCAAGTTTCGGAATTTTTAAACCCTTTCATTTCCTTTTAATCCGGCGAAAAATTCCAAGTATAAGGCATTTATAATAGAAGATTCGAAGGGGCTTCGCGATAAAATCACAATGAGTTTGTGAATAATTGACCGTTACATTATGAAGGCTGGCGAAACTATATTGAACTTTAATTCTAATAAGACTTCATAATTTCTAGATATTTTAACGCCTTAAAAATATATTACTTGTTTTCTTGATTGTTAAACTGATAATTTTGATATCATCTAATATGGAAGAAGAACATGGTATACTATTCCTTGAAACAAGAGTTTAATCAAAGGAATAAAGTATTAAGTGGTTGTTGACTTTGAATAAATAGGGATATGAAGGGGAAGAAATACGGTATTGATTTATAACCTTATAAACCTTCGTAGGGTCAATTGCGTTGTTAATCTTTTACGTTACATATCAGACCAGACATGTTAAACCTCCATTTTATACTTCTGACGCTTTGTTAAATTAGCCTTGTAGGGGCTCGTTTTATTGGATTCACTTATACAGTAACGAAGGCGTTTAAGTTTCTGAGTCTATCACTTCGTAAAGTTTACACGAAAACGAATTGCAAATGTCAATCAACTGAAAAACTTTCGCTTATAACCTGATGAAAGCGTTCTGAGCCCGTTTTGTAAATGCCTCGTTCATTACATTGACTGCCGTAGGTAAAAAGACCATATTTTTCGCTATAAAGTTATAGAACTAGCCTAAAATAACGTTTATAACGCGGATTTGTACTAGGTGAAGAGGGACACGATCGTGTCCTCAAGTCGGAAATATGGTCAAAAGGATATTATAATCAAGCCCATAATTTAAATTGCGGTTGACCACATTTAAAAACCCGTTTATATTCGAAAATATAAGGTTTAGGACTTGGTTCAAACGGTAGTAAAAACTTACACTTTTTCAATTAAATACAGAACAATAGAAAATTCCTATTCATTTGTAAATAGTGCTTTCAATCGTTATTGACCCTAGGTTACACTTATTCATATATTAGATTGAAGTTTTTTGCGAAGATATTAAGGGTTTGAAAGAATTCATAGTAAACCTCCTGAAAAAAAAACCTCGGTTATTTGGTCCTTATAAATGTTCAAAATCTTTATATAGTTAATAAGGATTTACAAAAAATAACTTTCGGCGCCAATCCAAATTTAAACGGTACTAAGGTAAACGCCTTTTTTAATGAGATAATATCCGTAAACTTGTATCCAAAATCAAAGTCCGGTAAACTTATAAGGTGATTGCCTTTCCACCTTAATTTAGAATATAAAAGAAGGGGTTATATTTCGGAGAAATTTATATTAAAGCGAGTTTATAACTTTTGCATTATATGCAACGTTTTGAAAATTTCATTAAGTAAACTTTATCTGTTATTCAATCTGTATATAATTTTGTATATATTGTTTTGATTTTGTTTACTTTTATTCAAATGATTTTAAGTACTGTATTTTCAAATGTTCGATAGCGTTTAATTGTTTTTTTGTTCGCCTTCATAATTATATGTAATATTGTTGGTAAGGTCTCGGCCTATTCACGTGAATGTAAAATGTAGAAAAGTAATCGTGAAGATTGGTAGTGTATATTGAAGATAGATCAAAGGGAGAAGAGGCATCCAGAGAGTGCACATCTCAGGTGGAAGCTTATAAGCTCTTACTCGGACAGTGACACTCTACCATGCACTTTGTTAATCTCCCTTCGAGGCATTGGCACTCTACTATGCACTCTGCTAATGCCTCTTCTAGGCAGTGACACATTATCATGCACTCTGGAGGAATGTACCATGCAAAGTAGCACGTTACCATACACTCTGTAAAAATATAACCTGCAGTGTGGCCACTTACTAACTATAGAGAGATATGATAATATCCAGAAATATGTTAAAATTTCTATGGGTGTCGACTTTTACATTACAAAAAGGATTAAATTAAGAGCGTCCGGTTTTATAAACTTGTTTTCTAGTTGAGCCGTTTAATTTACCGCGGTACGGTTACTAAAAAATGTAACCAACTCTTATATGATAGAGTTCTATACCTCTTTCGAAGTAAATGGGGGGGGGGGGGGCAGAAGGTGACGTTATTGATAAAGGAAGGATTTTCAATAATAGGGGAATGACTTATAAAGAGACCGTAAGTATTAATCGTAAATTTTGTTGTAATGGCTATAGAAACGTTATTAGAAGCGTTTGAAGTAAGGGTATTAATAATGTTTCCAGTCTTAGAAAAGTCCCTAGTTTTTTAAGAAAGGCGAGATAAGTTTTTTATACTAGTAGTTAAAAACCACCGAATCTTTTTGACCGTAAAATTCGTTATAACGTAGTCTTTGTCTCTTTTTTACCTCGGAATGCATTAACTAATATCGATCAAAGTAAAGCTGGCCTTTTTTTTTCAAGAGACTTAACGATGTATTTGGGTATATATATTTTTTGTTAGGTTATTCGAATTTTTAAAAATTGGCGGATGTGAAAAAATACGATTTTATTTCTGTTTCCCTTAAATACTACGAAATAATCTTCATAATCAAGCGAAGAGTGACTTAATAATTGTAAAATTAAGTTTTGACGAAATATTAGTCGGAGGCGTAATTTTTTCATGGTCATATAGTTTCGGATGAACATTTCAAAATCTCTACATAATAGAGTAAAATCCACTTCAAAAGAAATTTACTACAAGTGGAAAAGTTGCAATAGAGTATAGTAAACCTAAGGAGGATTTTATCTACCGATCTAAAAGCCATTAGTTTAAGTTAGATACGTTTAATAAAGATGTTTTTAAGGTTTAATATTTAAACTTTATATAGGAGGTCCTAAAAACCTCGGATTGAAATGCGAAAATCGCTCGCTACAACCCTTGATTTAATTGTAATGTTTTTAGTAAAATAAACCTTGTATACATTTGAAGGTTGAATAATTCTACTAAGTTTAGAGGTAAATGCTACTAAGGGTTAATTTTATATGCAAAGTTTGTTACGATTTATGATGAAGGTTTCAATAACTCGTATAAAGTTAGGTAAACTATTTAACGTGGATCCGGAAAAGGTTTATACCAATAAAACTTAAACAGGAGAGGTAAGCGCCAGCTTAAGTTTCTGGTAATCGTGTTTGATGGAAATTTCTTAAAATGACCATTTAGGTGTAAATAAATAAAACTAGTCTAGTCATCCTAATACATGAGTTAGAAACCTTGTAAATAAGGTTATTAGTTGAGTATTATGTTATGCGCATCGTAAGCATCTGATGCTTCACGTAATTAAACCTGTTGAAACGGGTAATAAATACGTCAAAAACATTCTCATATATTATAAAAACTCGTTTGTGCACCCAAAAGTCGTACCTTTGGGCTTCCGATTTCTTTTTAAGGGTTTATATACCGAAAAATCGAGTATATATAGCAAAAACGTCATTTTCTGTTGGGGACGAACTAGTTGTTTGACGTTTTTGCAAAAGCTCTTAAAGGGTTTATGAAGGGCGCGCCTATCACTCCGCAGGTATTCATATGACACAATTGATTATATTTGCTTCAATAACCTGGAAAATCTATAATTCAACCTATTAAAGAAAATTGGTATTAGGGATTCTAACTATAAATTAAATATAACACCAATAGTTGTAAGTGCTCAGCAAAATGTGTTGAGACGAATGTGCGAACTATATTTATCAAGCTATTATTAAAGGGTCTTGAATATCCTTGTTTAAGTTAGTTAATATCAGGAACGAAATAATTATTCTCTTTCTCCGAAAGAAACTATGTATTTGTAATGTAATTATTAATATTATACTTATAATGAGTAACAATCTCAATAGTTAGTTGGTTCTTTAACAACGATTTCAATTTATCAATACCTTACTATGATTTTAAGCTATTGTATCAATTATATGATTATTTTTCAACTATGCCCCTTTTTCTGTAAAAAGGAGAGATATTAGTAACATTTAACGGCGATAAGATCATCGATGAAACCGCCTACAAATTTCCACCTTTTATGATTGAGTCAAATTATAACAAATTAGTATATTTAATTATTCCCTATGAATATCTTATATATAGTTTGATCTCAGCAAATAAATAAACGTCTTAATAATAAACCGGATGATATTAATCAAATCATTATACAATTTATTCCCTTTACTTGTTTTTCTTAATCTTAATACTTATTCATTTGGTACTATTTAACATATTTGTATTATACTACATTATTTTTGTCTGTATTCTATTCATTCACGCATCTGATGAACATTTCATACTTTAAATAACGCGCAATCAATTTTCACATAATTTAATACCAATAATAATTTTTGACGGGTTTTCTATCATTGTACTTTCTACCATGAACTAGTTCGATATCCTTAGCCCTATTAAATAATCTATACATAAATAGTGTTTTGTTGCGTAACTAGTTTTAATTACCACTAATTATACTAGTCAAGTATCCGACACTAATATAAAGTAAATGGAGATGCAACCTTTTTCAACTACGCAAATTCATTATATTTAGGAGGTTATTCGCGATAATTAGAGAAATCAATTTTATGTTACCGAACTTGAAGCTTAAGCGAAAAGTAAGGGAAAATAGATTACTCATTCAGTACGTACTTTAGATTTTTTTCGTGTTACCTCCCCTATTTCCATATGTCGTAACTCTGGGTTTTCTCTGAGTGCGTGCAATTTTTTTTTTTTTTTTWAWTTTTTTTTTTTTACCGTTGGTCAATTTATTGTTTTTGACATTTTCAAGGTTTGACTACCGTTTTTTCAAATAAAAACCCGTTCAAAAGATTCAGGTTTTGCGTACTTATTAAAAGTAACAATAACGATAATATTATATAGAGCGAAAAAGTTTACATTTTGAATATGAGTGGGAGGGAAGAGAATACTATCCCATAATTCATAAAATCGGTTTTGTTATTTAAAGTTTTCAATGTTTGTTCAACTTTTAATGGGGCCCAGGTTTTTGGTTATTCGTTATATAGAAGAGAAAGTAAAGCTGATATGACCCATATTATATAAATCATATATCATTTTTGTTAGGTTAATTCTTTTTCGATAGTAGTTGGTCTAGTAGTACTCCTTATAATTAGGTCTTAAAAAGGTATTTCAATGTTTATTTGGTTGTGTTTCTATCATACCCCTCGTTTTTCGTGGTTATTCTCTATGATTATCTTCAATATAGCTATATTGAAATATTAAAATTTTCTTTTATTCTTTGGAGAATATTTTGATTGTCTTTCCCACAGAAATTCTTACGGAATCTTTTGTCTCAGCCTAATCTTCTTATTTTGTTAGCTGTATTTTCGTTAGTAATTTGAAATTATTTGGGTGGCTATTTGAAATCAACTTTTAACAACTTACTTACTACATTCTAACCTCATCCTCTCTCTGTAGGTGAAGACTCCATCATCCGCAGGGACCTCCTCCTACCCATGCAAGCGCAGCCTAGCGGAGCTGCAGCGTGGTTCGTATCTCTAATCCCTCTCGTATTCTTCATCGTACCAATGTTCCTATAGACGAGGTGGTTGAGACGGATCTCCTTCGCCACCTCGAGTTGTATATCGTCAAGATACGTTGCGAGGCCTCTCTGAAGCGGAAGGTATTAGAGCGGTGTACTCGAGTTCGTAACCCCGAGCTATTAATGGATACACCTTACGTGCCGTGTGTCGCATCCGTGGCTACAGGTAAGTCTATTGGCGATTTCTATTAGAATGGGGGTTAGTCGGCCCGTTGTTACCGTTACGAGCGGAATGGTAGAAGATACGTACCTATTTCGTTGGTTTTCAGGATGTGAGCCGAGGCCGTATTACGCGCCCGCCAACTTTATTGTAAGTTTACTTCAAATCCACATTTTTAACCATGAATCCCATTTTTCCACTTTTCGAAATAATTAAAATAAGCCGATACTAATTAGTAATAAGTGTTAACCGGCGGATTAAGGAGTCAGCAACCGTTATTGTCGCTTGGAAGCAGAGCCTGTATATGTATTGCGTAGACGAATTTTATGATGTTATCTAACGTCGTCATAAAAAGGGTGAAGACCCCCCCGCGCCTTTACCTAAGATCATACGGCTTAAGGCGCGGGGCTACCCTTCTAGTGGCGTCGATAGCGGCGTCGATGGCGGTGATGGCGGTGGCGTTAATATAAAGGGGGAGGGTGGCGAGGAGGATAGTGAGGACGCGACGGAGTTGGCCTTTTCCTTTCCCTTTAGTAGCAAATAGCTGCTTCATTTTGCTAGGCTGGCGTTCCCGGATAAAGTATATTACGTTGAATAGTAATGCAATTTCTTTTAAAAAAAATCGTAATATAAGTAATGAATGTAAAAAGTAAGGAGTAGGAGTAAATTTAAGAGGATTAGAGTATATGAAACAAAGAGTGATGATATGTTAGAAGCGGTACGAATGGAAAAATAAAATAGAGAATTCTTTTTCGTAAAACCGGTATAAATAGTGGATTCAAATAGAGAAGATTCTATAAAAGCGGTGTAAATAAAAGATATATACCGCGGTAAAATGCGGAAAACGACGTAAATAGCGTATTGAAAATCGTTTTTAAGTGTTGAAAGAGATTCAATCGTATAAATTAAAAAGAGTGAAAGTAAGATGTAAAATATCTAGCCGGGGAGAAGTCGTAATACCAAGTTTAATTAAGTATTCGTAAAGTAAAAAAAAGAGTAAGTATAAACGACGAAAATGATAGGTTTTAAATTAAGGTTTAAAATAATTATTCAGACCGTTTTTTTATGGTCATTTCCAAATCGAAATTTCCAACTATGCTATAAATTTCCGAGGCTAGAACGCTTTGTAACTTATTTGTATTTGGTTAAAATTTAAAAGATATTGTTTTCACGAAACGTAAACCCGTTTCAGATAGATATTTCGTTACTAAAAAACAAAAACGAACCCTATGTACTAGTTATAATCGATTTTATTAATAAAAATAATAGTTAGTAAAAATAAACACTTCGTAATTTGTATATTCAACGGTATAAATTATAAACCATGTTTTAAATTTTATATTTTCCACGTAAGACTCTTATTAAGTGTTTTTTATATATCGTCCGAAAGGGTGGTTTGGCATTACGTAACAACTGAAAGGTTGAAAGCCGTTTTCGGTTATATTACTAGAACAACCTAAACGTTACGTGTACATTAGCATTAATATTTGTCGGCTCGCTTTACGTTATTTTAAGCTATAAAAGTCACTTTATCTAATTGCCCTTTGTATATAAGGCCCAAAACGCCGTTCTGGAAAGTATTGTTATGCTGTTAAAGTTGATTATATGGTTTTCCGTCAAGTACGGCTTGGGTTTTACTTTTAGGCCGGCCTTTAAAAGCCTTTTCTTTTTAAATGGGGAAAATGACGTGTTACTCAACGATAATGTGTTATTCGTTTGTATACCCGTTAGTATAAATCCTTTAAAACTAGTTACTAAGACTAATAGATATGGGTCGAAAGTCGAACTAGCTATTCCGAGCGGATTTTTATAATACCTTGGATAGGTATTATACTAGTATACACTAACCTTAACCAGGCCAAAAGGCGGTTTTTTAATGCGTAAAATCGTTTCGGGTCAATAGTATTTCCTAAAATTCGTCGGTATATCGGAGTAAATACACCGTTTAAACCGTTCTTCGAATAATATGTAATTTCACGTAATGTTATAAAATTTAATATACAGGTTATAATGGGTATTAAGGGAAGCGGCGAATATGAAAATCAGGCGGTTACTTTAGCTTTATAAGTAAGGCGATTAAGTTATAATATCATTTTTAATTTTGTCGTTATACCCTTTTATAATAAGGTGAATCCTTTTATATAGCTTTTTGGTTTTGTTTTTAATCTCGTATACGAGGCGAGGCGTATAGGAAAAATTCAATAAGCGCTGTAGATCGTTGATTCGATTTTTTAAAGCGGAAAACACCTTATTAGATCAAGATAAAAATTTACGTTTGGGTATATTATCCCAACGGGGCATTTAATGTTGTAATGATACCCTTGCGGCGAAGATTTAAATTAAGTTTACGCTTTGTCATTTCTTTTTAAGTTATATAATTGTTGGGGAGTATCTTAGTTTTTAAACCAAGTAGGCGTCCTCGGCAGCGAGGTACTAATACCGTTAGTATAGGTGGGCCGCTTTCGTGTAGTGGTAAAGGTTTGAAAGTGTTATCCAGGGAGTGTACTGAATTTGGAAGAGGCTTAGGTCCGTTATCATAAGAATGGTTCCGTCGGTGTCGTTGGTCGGATTATAGTTTCTGGCCGCTTTTTTTTACCTTTTCCCTTTTTTACTTTCTTATTATTATCCAACGAAACGAATTTGTACTATTTGGAAAGTTAACGAATTCATTGTAACCTTAAAATATGTTGATATTTTAAGGGCTAGTTCATTCATCCTAAGTTTTCAACATTAGGATTTTAAACTATAATAGTAAATCCAAAACTTTGGTTTTATATAAGCTGTTCCTTATAACCAATACTTTCGAAATATTATTTTAACCCGAAAAAAAAAAACGTTATATTGTTATAGCTTTCTCTATAATCTTCTCCCTTCGTAATGTGACCATTGACGAGATAAAGTTTATATAAATCCTTAGGTAAACACTAAAAACAAGGAGTGTAGAGATTAATTCACTCGAGCCGAAAGTGTTGTTAACGACGTTAACTATTATTTATAAGATAGATTTTTTAGAAATAGAATTCTTTAACTCCTTCAATAGTACTGTATGAGCTTCTTTAAACGGTTTATAGTATAGTTTACACTTTCTAATACTTCATGGTATCTTGACCGGTATTTATTCCCATTTATTTACGGTGATCCTAACCTAAATATATTAGTTAGTCGAGTTAAAGGCTGTGCTTACGTCGTGAATAATTTAGTTACAAGGTAATAAGTAGGTGTTCTATTAGTAATTTACTAAAATATCCTAATAATTTACAGCGAAAGTGTTTCACGTAAATTCGACGGCCTAGAATAATATTGCTATATCGATCGCGTATAGTATTAGCTATCGCGTAAACTTTACGGCATAAAATAATATTGCTACATCGACGGCGTATAATATTAGCTAGTTGTTAGAGTATATTATATGTACAATTACCTTACAATTAAAGTTTATGTAGATTTCAAGGCGGAATTTCAACCTCTATGAGGTTCACGAATATAACTGGCACTTATAATAAAACTATTTTATAACTTTACACGCTTCCTTTCCTATATATGTATAGCTTACGGCGTAAAGTAGCCGTAAAAGACTTTTCGTAACTAGGTATTAGAATCGACGGTATAATATCTATAATTCTAGTTACGTAAAGTAGATAAATTTAATTGTAAGTATTTCGAGGGAAAACTATAAGTAGTCGAACTAAAGCCGAAGTAGTAAGAATACGTAATTTAAAATGCAAATGAATTAACTCATAGTATTTTAAACCTCGATTTCAATTTTAATTATATTAACTAACGATAATAAAAATAACGTTTCGAAGTTTGTTACATAAAGTTTAACCGGTCTGAATCGCGCATTTATAATAATTGTCATAAGTAACGTTGTTTTACCTTTGCCGAATGAGACCTTTCAATATTCCTTTATTCGGTCGAATTGAAATCCCGGAAATTTCGTTGCGAACGCCACGAATTATTGTTTTTCAGCGGTTAAAATTCCGGCCGCGCAGATATCTTGTATAATACCCAGAAATTAGTTTTAATATCTATTTAAAAGCGTAAACTAAGATGCTATATAGGCTTTTAAAGCGTCGTTTTCGTAATCAAGGCCTACATTATGTAAGAAGAAGGCATCTTACAGGCCTATCAAAATTCGCTAGGCGGCCTTATTATCCTAAGTTGTTAGGTAAATATTACTACCTTTAAATTTCTCTTCTTCAGACGTATATTCGTAAGGTTAGAGTTAAACTTATTCTTTACGCCTTCGTATTAGATTACATATATTATAAAATTAGCTTTCGTTTGGGTTAAGTTAAGTAATTGACCTCAAATTATTGTTTAATTCGAATGTACTTGTATATTGGGTATCTAATAAAATAATAACCGATTTTATCGTATCCAATATAAAGTTTTTTAAAAACCAATAAATTTCCGTATACTTTTTCGCGGGTATTACTATAAACGCATCAAGTTTCGCTCTTAGTAGTAGGATATTCCTTAATAATAGCTGTTTTACTTTCGGTTTCCCGGGCTCCCTCCTTAATATATATATTTTAATAGCCGTATTTTAGGCGCTCATTTTGTCTTAGTACACTTTAAGTCTTCGGTTTACAATGTGGTAAATGGTTTCAACAATGTTTGTTTTAATAATTTAGCTTTCGCCTTCAACTTTATCGGTTACAAGTACCATTCCGCAACTCGTTTATCGGCGTATAAAGGTTTTGAACGATATTTTAAATCTTATATAAAAAGCCTTTTAGGTTTTTATTTTCGATTTAAATAATTTAAAGTCGAAATTAGGGTTTTATTGGTATATTTTAATTACTACTTGGATAAATAATTGACTACCCTTCTATTTCGGTTTGAAATCCGCCTAACACTTTCAGAACTCCATCAAAAAATAGTAAACACCTCTTATGGGCCTTTATTAACGTTTTCGCATTAGTTTTATTTTTTCCACAAATTTCCAAGTTATGCTAATCTGATTTTTTTCTCAAAGTTCGTAGTTAATTTTTGTGCTTAAGTACGATTTCAGGAAATCATTATGCTTCTTCAATATGTTCACTGAGGTAAAATAATATATATACCACTCCTCAAAATACCTGAATAATATGCCGGTCAAAATAACGTAAAATTAGGACGGTTTAATATCTAGCTTTTTATATGTGCTTATTATTATATATATTTTGTTATCGAATACATCGTATGATTCGTCGCTGTAATTTTCGTGTTTATCCCAAAACCGTGAAAAGTTAATAAACTTTATAAGATAGCTCCTATTAATAGGGAAACGGTACGGTAAAAGGTTATGGTAAGGGTTGTGATTAACGGGTATTAGTCTATAAGTTTCGTATTAACGCTTCGCGCCGCTTATCTCTTTTCCGTTCAGGTTATTTCCGGTATTTTAACCGCTTCTATTACGGCTAAAATGGGTGCTAATCCAATTTTAAAAGAAATTCGGTATTTATCTTTCCTTTACAATACGTATAGGTATAGGTGTATGTTACACTCGTGTAACGAATGATAATCGTAGCCGTTCTTCCTCTTTTTCGAACTTTATATACCTAATTTAGGGCGCGAATACATTATAGAAACGTTACACACCTCATATTCGTATATTATTTCCGTATTACCCTTGTATTCATATGTTTTATACCACTATTGTTTTGTCGTTCTTTGAATAATTTTTTTTATAAAATCCATCAAATACCCGTTTTTATCCTTCAATTTGATGAATTGGTAAGCCGTACCATGTGGAATCGGGATTTTATTAGGCAGCCGTTCTTATTTCCTGCGGTATTAATACCTTCACTCCATAATTAAATTCGTAAAATTTTGAAAATCGTGTTATAAACCATATACCATATTCCTATCATCCAGTCCAAAATTCCTTTACGGAAATTATCTAGTATATCAAGTCCTTAGGTTTCTTCCTCCTAGTAACGAAAGATTACGGTTAAAACCTATATATTTACAGTAAAAAGATCTAGTTTTTGATAGTTATATCGATAATTTTATCCCAAAGTCTCAGATTAATTTCGTATATTATAGCCTTTCTAATCGCCATATATAAAACCAAAAAGTTAAAGTTATTGGTAGCTTTTTCTGAGGTTGTTGGTATTACATCAATAATTACAAAAGTGTAAAGTGTCTTGACACGGTTAGAATATTAGTTTATTTATGTACCTCAATAGTTGGAGCGATGTAGATATTATCTTTTGCGTAAAAGATGGAATTCATGTACGTTCGAAATATAATGTTTTAAAAGATTCGTTTCAAATGATCAAAATTAAAACCTATTAATACGTAAAAGAAAAGAAAATAAAGTGTAACAAAAACTGTGAAAGAATGTATATGATATTTATTAATATAAGTAAAATCCAAATAAAGTATAAATAAGGCGTAATTATAAATCAGTTAGGCATTTTAAATCAGTTTTTCTAACGCTTCGTAAGTATTATATTGGTTAAGCGACCACTAAACTTAAAATTGTAAGTAATAAACTTAAATAAACGGTGTAAGGAGAGCGAAGGAAATTGGACGGAGTAATGGGAAAGGGGAAAAAAATAGGAAGTTGTATTTATAAAATCCGGTGTATAAGGCCTAGTTCGCGTTTAGTAGGTAATTCAAAGTAGGTAATTCAGATATCGTGTTATAACTATTCTCATTATTTAAGAACGGTTTGTATGCTATATCTTAGCCATTTTTAGGTTTTGTAAGCGATGCAGATATTGTTTTCTAGCTGCTTTTGTGTTTTGTATAAGGTCTATATACTATTTTTAGATCGGGTGGATCCCAATTAAAGGTCCCAGAACTTAGTGGTTTTACCTTATGTAACCTGATACGCAATAATACGCTTTCCAAAAAGTACTCAGATACGTTAAAGCGTTAACCGGGTTAATAATAACGTAACGAGGCTTTTAGTAAATAAGGTACTAAACGGATTGATAATATCGTATTGAAGTTATCTTTTTAAAAATTACTTTATTTTTACAATCTTTGTATATATCCCGTAAATGTTTTGTAAAAACGTAATGTAAATTTTCAAATAGTTGGGACCGCTACAGTATCCCGTTCTAAATATTTAACTTATATCTATCTATTTTTTCCTAACCTATTTCTTATCAACCTAGTCAGCTGCTAATTAATATCGGTAAGGTTTCTATTACGTTAACATTGTAGAAAAATAATTATAAAGATTGGTATGCATTAAAGTAAGATAAGTTGTCAAAGGGGGGAAGAAGCATTCGGAGAATACACGCCAGAGGTGAAAGGTTATAAACCTCTTGCCTAAACAGTGACACTTTACCATATAATCTACCAATCTCCCTTCTAGGCAGTGGAACTCTATCGTGCACTCTTCAAATGTCACTTCTAGGCAGTGGAACACTATCATGCACTCCTCAGGAATATAACTCACAAAGTGGTACGTTTACCGTACACTCTGCAAAGGTATACTCCGCAGCGTAGCCACTTACTAACTATAGGAATATACGGTAATATCTACACTTTACAAGAAACCATATAATAAATTTCCCTATCAAATTTATTCCCGTTTTTCAATTATTCCATTTGAATAGTGTCCAATTTTATTTTAATATACGTACGTGAAAAAAAATGGACTTTTGATATTTGTTCAACAATTCATATTTGTAAACTTATTTGAAAACTCATGAAATATTGAGAAATAATCCAATATATGTTTGCTATAATTTCAGGTTGATTGAATATAATTCATTCAATTACAAAATTGATTATTAAATATACATCAAATTTCATTTTCAGGTAATGATATCTGCGTAATATTTCGTATGTATTTTGGTTAATTTTCAATTTGTTTTAAATTTGCCCTAGTTTTTTTTTTTTTAATTACTATAAATATCATCAACGGTTGTAATTTTTACCTATCTTTTGAAATCACAAATTCATCAAATTTTGTTCAGTTTCCGTATTCCAAGATTATTGTAAATAATGATGAAAACTACTGAAAAAACTTAAAGAAAGATAATTTTATCATTTTATTTTATTGAAGAAACATTGAAATATAAACTGTTAGTATCAATAAATCTTAGTTAGTTATTATATTGTCATTGAAATGCCGAATATAGTAATTCAATATTTAATTTATTAGTTCTGTTGGTAGATCTTGCCCATGATAGGCTTTTATATGTTGCAACGTTATCGATTCGAGGTGTGGTCAAAGTAACAGTAGTATTGCAATAGTTAAGTGGTGGATGTATTATGCTAGGTTTGGCAGACCGCTAGCCGGTGTACAGAGTAATTTGTATATCTAAATGCTTGGCTCGTGCCATGGTCTGAATCAGATATTTCACAATCAACTGACTTGCAGTCAGTATAGTCAACTTTACTGTAAGTAAAGTTGACTAACTGCCCTGCAATTGACCTGCTCAAAATAGCATTAAATACTGTTCCAACAAATTCCTTTTAACTTTTTGTTTGTGATAGGAATACGATATAGAATCTTAGTTTTGTTCATTATTCCCATGAATGATATTTAGAATTTGCTAATAAAAATTGGTTTTCTATTGAAATCATTTTATTGGGTGTATTAAACTGAAACAACATCTTTAAATAAAAGAACTTTATTGATTTTATAGTGTGAATCATTTCGGTAGCCAAAAAACACAGTTCAATTCAATCAGTTCACAGTTCCTACTATTGTATTTACGGTATATTTTGGAGAGTAAATTATCCATTTTTTACAATAAAATATATACTGACATAGATACACTAGTCAATGGGAAAGAGTTCAATTTATTGTATATGTAATATACTTAAAGAAAGGTTCATAAACACGTTGAATAAACATTGAATTAATTTCATATGTTTTGCGTTATTTATTTCCAAGAAAAAGTTCATAATTTAGTGTATTCATAATTTTCGTTCATTATCAAGCGTATGATAATTATATGACGTTAAATTGTTACCCGGTATAAATTCTATTTGTCATCGATAAAGATATCAATTCAAAGGGGTATAAAACAATTTAAAATTTAGTAATTTATATGTAAAGGGCCGCGGATAGTGTAAAGATTTTTGAATTAAGTATTAATATTTCGAATTCAAAATCTACACTTAATCCAAATGATGTCAATTGAATAACGAAGCAGGAACTTAATAATGAAGATGTGTTAATACTAATTGCCTATTATGAAATTATACTTTTAGACAAGATTTATTTATTAATACTATTGTACCTCTTCAGATTAAGCTAAATATAAAGGCTTTAATAAGAAATGTTTTCGATGTTTTAGCTTTGTTGTATATTTGAACTTTTATACGTTAGATCTTCAAAAGGTGATTAGTTTACCCGTTTATGAACGGAATTTGGCTTTTTTATTTGTAATTCTTTATGTTTTAAATTTATGATTTTACCTTAAAGCAGATTCAATTGAACTGAAACAAAATTATTTACTTTTAGACATAATTCGGTCGATGGAAAATGTTATTTGTAAGGTTTTTTACCCTCGGATAATAATTCAATTTGAAGTAGAATATAAACAAATACATGAATCATCATACTTATTAAACATTGAATGTCTTTTGGTTCATAAAGCATTTAAATCAATATGATTCTAAATAATAAAAATCGATTATTTTCCACATTTCAGGCAGTATCGCCGTTCTATTAAATAGCTCATGATTTCAAACATTTTTAGTTAAAGTTTATTCATTGAAACTTTAGGTTTGTTCATTTCTGTGAAGTAACAGCAATTCAATATGATTTTTCCCATTTCGTTGATAATATTGTGTCATTATTTCATTTTTTTTTACCTTAATTCATATAGTTTTCTTTGTGTGGATTTGAAAATTTGTATCGAAGTGTTTAAATCATACTTATATTCAGAACGTTTTTAAAGTTCATTAAAAGCAGTTCATACTAAGTGATCTTCTTCTTTTGAAAAATTGAATTTCCCTGTTCTTTGTCTTTTTACTATCTTTACATCTTTGGTATTAAGTGGTGGGTAATAAATGAATTTTTTTTGATAAACCATTGACGTAAATTATGAACTTTGATAAATATTTGATTTTTTTTAAAAATATTTAGACAACCGGGTATTTGGAAATAGTTTTTATACATTCCCACTCTATAAAACTATCGTCTTCATATATAAAACCATTGAAATATCTAATTTATACGTGGAAAATAATACACGTATTTACGTTGGTATATTGCTTGGAATTTAAAAGAGTTCCCGTAATAATTTTCATTTTTTTCCCTCTTAGAATAAATCACAATATTGTCAAGATAAATCATTATATATACATGGAGTTATTAATCCAAGACTTTTGAAATGTAACTCTGAACTTTTGCTAGAGTATTAATTAATTTAACCGGTATATGTTGGTAGGATTTTACTTGTAAGGTAGGAAAGTCCTTCTGTTTTCTTACTAGTAATCGGAAAGAAGATCCAAGTGCAAAGTTAGAAGTCAATATTATTAAATGAGAAATGAGTTGGGCCACTACTAGTCAATGGCCCAGATATTCATAATCCTAGACATTTTTGAATATCACCCTTTATGTGACTGAACAATCAGTCAATAAATGGCATAAGTTATAGACAGTTGCCCTTTACTTAACTGTACTTGTCCGACGGCTTAGTGAAGTAGCTAGTTTCGGCTTTGACAGCTAGAACTATGACTTTTGTAAGTTACAATTAAACTAGCTATTGTCTACTAACTACTGTACTGCAATTGAAGTATCAATGCTATAGAAGGTTTAATTTTCTTATGCGTATTGGTTTAGTGAATATTCCAATAGTATAATCAAATACTCAAACTATTAGGTTCTTATTTTGAAGTTTGTTTTCTATTTGTTTTCTTCGGCAATGCGAATTCGACGATAAAAGTCAGTTAATTTTATTTTGTTGATAATCTTGATTTTTCATCATCAATTTATGAGTTTCAATATAAGTGGAAATGTATTCTGGTTTGTATTTGTAATTCTATTTAATGTAAAATAATCGATATATAGTTAAAATATTCTATCTGCTTTTGGTATAAATAAGATTGGTATGTCTTCTAGCTTTTTTCTTAATCAGATTTTTCTATAAACTATTTTTACGAAGGTATTTCTTTAATGTTTTAAGTTTACTTTGAAAAAAAAATAGTTAAATGGGACGCTATAGTATTATTTTACATCTTTTAACTCGATTTCATAATTTTTTTTTTGGGGGGGGGGGTAGTAGTATTCTTGCAATAGTATTGATAGGCCTTTAGATGATACAACGTTGTCGATTCGTATAGTGGTCAAAGTAACAGTAGTATTGCGTAGTCAAGTGGTTGATGGTTATTTCTATGTTTGGCAGACCGCTAGCTAATCTGCACACTACTTTGTATAGGTAATTGCTTAGCCCATGCCCCACCTTGAATTGTGCACTCTACTACAATTAACTTGCAGCAGTACTGTCAACTTTGACTGCACTACACTCGAATACTATTTGTATCTATTATTAACGACTGCAATTGGGATTGGGTAAGTATTTTTTTGAATGATTTTATATTTTTTTTGATGAAAGTTAAATTACTTTAGTTAACCAACACATAGTTTCATTGAAAAATGATATATAATGTTTTGTAAATAATTTGTAGCGTTAGGTATATTATTTCTATAGCTTTTTTTTCATTGTATATTGCGAATATTCCAATCATTATTAAAATTATTATTTCGCCTTGCCTCTGCTTATCAAATTAATCAATGATACAACCCATTTTTTTAGGATTTCGAAAATGTAATAACGGTGATAACTCGTATCTTTTTAATATATTTGATTCAGTACCATTTTTTTCCCCTTGAATTCAAAAAGAATTTCACATTTTTAGTTATAGATAATCCTGGTAGTATTAGCGACTAGTTTCGGGTAATTTAAAGAAACTGTATTAAATTCATTAATATTTATTTCATAACAATATTAGTTAAATATAGTCGAAGATACTTAATATATATTTTATATTAATATTTTACTATCGGAATGTTTTCAATATTTACAATTATATGATATACAAAGTTTCATCCATATTTTACTAACAAATTATAATGAATTAAGTCAACTTCCAATTGAATATCCATGTTTATATATGTTACTACGAATTATTTTCTTTTTAAGTAGTTAAACTTGTTTTGATAAAATCAAAATATTCGTTATAAAGATTTTACTTGTTTTTAGGTTACTAAGTTGGAAGGATTTCCCTCAGTTCATCTACTCAAATTAGTTTTCCATCAAGAACTGGGATGGAAACAGTTATTTTTTGTAATATTGTGGCTGACCACACACCCTACCTCCTTCCTAGCGAGCATCCAGCACGGTGTTTTTACCCAGCCTACAAACCTGGCGCCCATTATCTGTGGATTCCAAGCCACTGCGCCAGCCTCAGCCACAACATGGTACCAAGACTGCCCACCCGCGCTCCGCACAAGGGCTTCGCCTCCACAGTCTTCCAATTCTCACCCCCCCTCACCCCGGCCCAGTTCAGCTCGTCCGCCCCCACCCAGCGCGCCCAGACAGTCGGGAGTAGAGCACGGACACTACGACAGCGAGCCAAGCAGCAAGTGACAAAGGCCGTACGTGAAGATCCGCCGAGGCAGTTGCCGCCGCCGAGGCGGCCATTGCGAAGTCGGAGTTCTGGACGCAGATGGCGGAAGAGCACGAGGCCCAAAGGCAGGCTGCAAGGCAGGCGGCGGCGGCGGTGGAGGAGGGGCTTGTGGTTGCGCAGCCGCCGGGGGAGAAGGCAGGAGGGGTTGGGTGGGTAGGGCAGGAGGGGGTGGCGGTGCCGAGCTACATGGTCGATCATCAGCGGCTACGGCACGCTTTGGCTGAAAGTTCAACTATGGCGCATCAAGATGGGCTCGAGGCAGCATCGAGGAACATCGGCGTGCGCGAAAGGCGATGGAGTAGAGCGAACAGCTCTGAGAAGACGGCTGCAGGTGCGGTTGAGGGACGATGAAGAAACTATTGTTTCTAGCCAGACTCAGGCGAAGGGATGAGCGGTCATGGTTTGGAAGGGTTGGATGTTCAAATATGCCGTATCAAGATGGGCTCGAGGAGAGGCGATGGAGTAGAGTGAACAACTCCAAGAGGGCTGCGGGCGTGGCGAGGAACGATCAAGAAACTATTGTTTCTAGCCAACCTCAGGCGAAGCAGATGCCTCGGGGCATTTCGCTAGGTTGGCAAAGGGAGCTACTTGACTCAGTAAATACAAGTCGAGCAACTGAACAAGTCTCAAGGCTTCTCATTGCGGATTACATCAACGTCAGCCAAAGATCGCCCATGGGCTTCACTGAGACTCAACGCGCCTCGATGCACATGAAGAGTACCTAGACTTTGTCAATGCCAGTCCGGTGTAAAGACCATACAGCAGACCAAGCTTGCACAATCCAGTAGTATGCTTCATGTACTGATTATTATTCTGATGCCTGGAATTGTTGTGTGGTAGTTATTCGGGTGTGTGCCCGAGTTCTGTTTCTCACCGCTGACAGGTGGGTGCATCGTAAGTCCCCAGCGAATATGAACTTGAATAGGAAGCTGTCAAAGCGATTCCGGCCTGAATTGGACGCCGTGCTCTCACTCCGCTAACGCACGTACTTGCTCATGAAGCGCTTGTGGAAATCGCTCCGGAGCAAGTCGTTCACAAACTCCTTGCTCTTGCCCCTCTCCTCCGTCCCCCTCGCCTGGTTCTTGAACACCACATCATCATCCCAACGCCTCTTGACCGTGAAGTCCGGCTTATTCAGCAGCGGGTTGCCCTTCGCGATGTCCTTCTCCCGCTGCTCGGCATCCGCCGCCTCTCTCTCCCTCTCCTCCCGCTCGCGCTTCTGCTGCCTCTCCCTCTTCACCCGCTCCAGCTCGCGCTGCAACTCCGCCTCCTCGTCGTCCGAATCACTGCCGTCCGAGTCGCTATCGTCGTCATCGTCCTTGTCTGACCCGGAGTCGCTGTCGTCCGCGTCGATGTCCCGCGTCTCCTCTAGGATGCGCCGCCGCTTCGCCACGGCGTCCTCCCCCTCGTCAGCGCCGGCCCCGCCAGCTTCGAGAAGCCCGCGCTTGGTGCCGTGCGGGTGCTCGGACGCGGTGTCGCCGCCGCTGCCGTCGTCCGCGGCTGTTAAGGGCGCGGGCCCGCCGGCGAGGCGCGCGTGGTGGGCGGCTTCGGCGGCCAAGAGCTCGGCGGCTAGGTCGCGGGTGGGGCCGTCGGCGGCGCCGCCTTGGCCAGCCTTGCGGAATTTGAGCTGCGTGTGCGCGGGGAGGAGGCGTTGGTGGTAGGCTGGGCCGCGTAGAGCTTCTTTGCCGACGGCCTAGAGCACGGTTAGTGTGTTGATGTCGTGGCGGCGGATGAGGGAAGGCGCGTACGGGATTGAAGGTGGGCCTGTGGGCTGTGGTCATATTTTCAATAAATTTGTGGCTTTTACGACGTTGATTCGTGGATACTGAAGGGCAGCTTGGACGATTCAATGAGAGGCGGTTTGCTTGTTGCCAGCTTGTCGTGGGCGAGCGTCCCAGGCCGTCCCGAGAGGCTGGTTGCCGCCTGGACCCACTGTAAGCTTTACCTCAGTAGAACTCAGACGTCGATCTTGGGAGGGTGCCGGGGGTTCATACCCTCTATTTATTATCTCCAGATAGGTACGTATTAGTTTATACAGCGACCTTAATAAGTAATTTTGCTGACGGATTCGTTTACACAGCCGATATCTTGGTAATGTTACTGTATAAATTAATACGTATTATTTTCATTACATTATTCCAGTATATTTAACCATATACATTAAATTGTAAAAATAATTTATATTCAATTTGCGGTTTTGTTTTGTTTTTGTATATTATATTATGCTGTGAACCTATTACCACCAAAATTACAATGGTATGTTTGGTAAAATTAGTGTTATAATTATTATATATTAGTATAATTAATTGTATTATAAAATGTATTAAGATATAATAATTTGGTACACTATATTATTAGTCTAAATTTATAGATAAGCTTTACCTATTGATAAGCCTTGAGATGTTACAATGTTGTTGATTCGAATCGTGGTCGAAGTAACAGTAGTATTATGTAGTTAAGTGGTGAATGTATTATTCTAGATTTAGTAAACTACTAGTTGGTTTGCATACGAATTTATATAGCTAATTACTTAGCTTATACTCTAATCTAAATTAGGTACGTATTATACTTAATTAATAGTCAACCCATAAATAATAGAGTTAATTTGTAGTTAGTACAATCAACTTATTAATAGTATAGTTATCTTGATCATATTGTAATTAACTACTATTTCAATCCTAACGGCTTTTTATTTTGAGTGTATGCCAGTATAGCTAATCGCTTATTTGTAGTAGTCTTTAAAGTCCCTACTTATCCGTCAGTAAGACCTTTGTCAATTCCTATATATTCTGTATTCAAATTAACTTTAATTGCCTCTTTTTACCCTACAATTCCGAGTCTCAACTTTATCAACTCCTATATACACATTTTTCGTTACAAACTTATAGATATATAAAACTTAGCTATATCAATTCATTTACTTTTCGGTTTTAACTCCCTAGCAATATTTAAATTTATCAGTATACCTTCACTTTCTTCCTTATTTGCTGTTATTAGTTTAATCTTATTAGATAGCATTTTAAGGCAGCTCTTGATACGAATAGAAATCATATTTAATTCTATATAAAACTATGATTACTTCAGCTTATTTGACGAAAAACGCCTAAAATCCAAAGAAACTTGAAATGATAGTAAAAACTCTCAATATATTCAAAATCCAAACAGGTCGAAATAGATATATCTATCTAAAATAAACAATAAAACTAATAAACATTGAAATATAAAAATAACTTAATCAATATATTATATTACAAAGAAAAAATAATGGATATCTTGTTTTTTTCCCTGTATAAAAATATATTCCGGTACTAGAAGAAGATGTTTAAGATTTTTTTATTACTATATAAGTGATAGTTTTTTAAACAATTCAAAATCCTACTAGAGAAGTAATTAAAACTGATTAAAATTCACATCGCTAGGATTAAAACAACAAAATCAAAAACTTTACTAATGATTAAGTCTGATAGGTACAAATTCAGATGGAACGTTAAATTTAACAAGTATTTATGGCGTAATAAAAAGTCAATAAAACTTCTTAAGAATAAAGATATATCGTTTATAAACGTATCGAATATATAAACTATATATTGTCTTTACAAAATACAATAATACTATAATCAGTTCATAATCCTTAATTATAACTCATTAATGAGAATGATTTTTCTATTGGATAATCTAACGGATATAAGTATATATAATAGTTTACGATGAGCCTAATAATATATAAATACTCGTTTAAACAACCAATATGACCATTTTAAAAACTTATAATGACTTACTTATAAACTATTTAATTAAAACGCAAAAAGCTTTAAATGTATTATCTATATATAACACTTTTTTCAACAAACATCTAACCAGAGCATGTAGGCTATAAACTAATTGTTGATTTTCTTAAGATTTTTAATGTACGAACAAATCCTTAGACTTATGGTCTCCCTCTGATCCGCCAATGAATTAAACAAAAACTGGACTAGAAAGACCCCCAAAACCTTCCTCAAAACGAAAACAAATACCTTCAAGATCCTCGAGACAAAAACCCTTCCAACGACCTGACAACTTCCGAAAACCCTCCTCGAAACGAAGCCGAAGTCCCCCAAAATCCTCAAGCCGAAAACCTTCAAGATCCTCAAAACCTAACCCCCAAAGATTTTTAAGAGGCTGTACACGTGACTTAAAAAGAGACTAAGATACAGGCGCAATAGGCGCAACAGGCCCGTCAAGCCCGTTAGGCCTGATAAGCCAATCAAGTCCAACAAACCTGGCAGGCTCGTTAAGCTCAACAGGCCCGGTAGGCCCGGCAAACTCGTCAAAGTCGAAATCGACACTTCAAAAGGCATCGGATAATTGAAAAGCTATGTGACGTGGAGGAACAGGGATACCCTAGCAAATAAGAAGACTGCCAAAGGAGTAATGTACAAAAAAATCATGCTGAGACCTACTGGCAAAAGGTACGCGATTAGTGTCATACGTGATGCGCGTAAGTCTGTGGCGGAAGACTTAAATACGGGAGTTGAGGAATCGAGACCTGGAACAGTAAGGTGAAAGGGTTGTAATTGGAGTCAATTTGGATGCAGGATAGACTCGAATTGACAGGGGTCGGGCTCACGGAATTGGGAGAAACTTCAGGGATTACCACAAATTAATAGTTGGCCATGCTAATACGCAGGCACAAAAACAAAAAAACGCCAGTATTGGAATAATATTAACTGCTATTTTTCGCATGTCAATTGCAGTACAGTCAAGTGGATTATACTAACTGCAAATTAACTGAATAATTTGTGGGATTGAGACTGTATTGTCTGCAACTCAAGTACAGTAGATGCCTACTTTGGACTAGAGCACGGGCCAAGTAGTAGCCCATACAAATTATTGTGCAAACAGGGTAGCGGTTCGCCAAACTAAGAAGTAACACATCACCACTTTCAATGCAATACACCAGTTACTTCAACCAGAGATTCGAATCGACTACGTTGCAATGATAAAGGCCCACCAACGAACAGATGAATTATTTAGATACAAGATAAATCGATAAAAGAATGGATAAGTTAGGCTCATTACGTGGTGTAAAAACAAAAGATAACATGAATACCACGTACAGCAATGTCGAATGATAAAATGAAGATTACAATTTAAATATTATTCTTATATGTTGATATGATTTATACGCTTATTAAAACCGACCTTTGAAGACCCTGCGAAATTATTTATACTACAGCCTGTTAGGCTTGATAGTATTTACGAAATGCCCTTATCCAACATAGCAAGTATTAATACATTATAACTTATATACAATGCTTAAACGCCTCTAAAGGTTTATCATTCCTGAATAGTAAAATTGCAAATCACTTTTATACCAGCCGGCTAGCGAAATCAAGCAATATAATCTCACAATTTATATAAGTTTAAAAGCTACACGCAAATTCGTACATAATATACCCAAGTTCGGAAATTTGGAAAAGAGTATTTAGCCTATACACCAAAATTGGGTGGCAATACAAAATCTTATCTCGTATCCCGAAAGACACTCCGAAACCAGTTTTAGGTTTACGACATCCAAATGTTGGTGGCGTAATTGACCTTGATACCCAACTTGACAGTTGCGCAAGTACGAAGGTTACCGGTTTAACTCCACCTCCAATAACAAAAATAAAAAGTTCCCAATGTTGTAATATTGACTGGACAAACGCATGGACAAACGCATAGATCAACGCACAAACCAACGCACAAACCAACGCACAAACCAACGTACAAACCAATTGAATTGGAAAATGAACTGGACCAACACACAAACCAATGCACAAACCAATTAAACGCACTGCAGCATTAACAATTCAATTGCAGTACAACCTTTTGTAACCAACGGCTAATTCAATTAATAACTTACAAAAGTCACAGTTTGACTGTTTAAGCTAAACCTAGCCACTTCACTAGCTGTTTGATAAGTATGGCCAAGTAAAGGGCAACTGTTTGTGACTTCTGTCATTCACTCACTGCTATCCACTTACACAACAAGTGATCTTCACAACTGTCTATAAGTATAAATATCTGAGCCATTAACTAGCAGTGTCCCAACTTAGTTCTCTTTCAATACTATCAACTTTGACTTCTAAATTGCACTTGGTTCTACTATACCATCTTACTAGTAAGAGAAATAGTAGGACTTATCTACCTCACAGTTAAAATTCTACCAACAAGTTCCTTTAAATCCAGGGCTTTATTTTTTAAGTCATTTGACGATAACCACGAAATATGCATCCGTTGGTAGGCCTTTATCGTTGCAATGTAGTCGATTCTAATTGTGGTCGA
Source organism: Anisogramma anomala (assembly GCA_038502455.1). Lineage (NCBI taxonomy): Eukaryota > Fungi > Ascomycota > Sordariomycetes > Diaporthales > Gnomoniaceae > Anisogramma > Anisogramma anomala. Next base: position 14,597,973 of record JASMMZ010000003.1, on the reverse strand, counting down.
AGTAACTGGTGTATTGTATTGAAAGTAGTGATATGTTACTTTTAAGTTTTGCAGACCGCTAGCTGGCCTGCACACTAATTTGTATGGGTTACCGCTTAGCCCATATCCCACATTGAATTGTGCATTTCACTGCAGTTGACTTGCAGTAAGTACAGTCAATTTTCAAATAGTATAGTTACTTGACTGTATTGAAATCAACTTTCATTTCAACACTGGCAACTTGTTGTTTCTGTACTTACATACGCGTTAGTGTAATTGATTACTAATTAATGGTAACAGCAGAATTGTTTTCTATCTTTATCGGTATTACTCCACTCTTAGTAACTTGTTTCATTCTCAAATTACACTCCAATGACCATTCTTTACCTTGCAGTTACAGACATTGTCCTACTTGATTTCTACACCTAAGTTTTTCGTTATAATCACATTCGTCATCAATCTTATACCTTTTACCAATAGGTTTAAATACGCCTTTTAAACACATTACCTTGGTAGTTCTCTAGTTCTTTAGGTTATTCCTACATTTTTTCGTCATGTATTGGGTGTAATGGCTGGCTCACGTATCCCTTAATCCAAATAATCAACTTATTTATATTTATAACCTTTTTCAAAATGCTGTTGATTGTAGCTCTAATTATAGTATCGGCATGATTATCTTTATGATGAATGAAGTTAAATCAATCATTTTTTCGAGCTCCATATACCTCATTCAACACCATTATGTCTATTATTACATGATTTTCATTGGTCTTTCCGAGATTATAAAGGTATTTGTAAAAGCCTCAAGAGTTGATACAAATAACTACAAGTATTTATAGCAATTTTATCTGTTTAATAATAATTTTTAATGTGCCATTAGTTACTATACCGATGTTAAATAATCATTGCAGAGAAAACTTGAAATGATAATACGTTGTATTATTCGCTTACACTTGACGTATATTTAGTATACGAGGTTACCGGTGATTATGAAATGCTTATTAGAGTTGTTTTCTTCAAAGAGTATTATAAAAAATCAATTCGAACATTTAGATCGCCTTTTTTAATCGGAGGCTATTTGCAGAGATAATTAATTTTGTTGTCATCAAGTCCATTAACATTGTATTAATACTTTTTTCTAGGTTATTTTATTATTACTATATACTTGTATTGAATTTGATGAATCTTTCATTATATAAATTTAAAATTGTATCGTCACTGTTAAATAGTGGAATATCTTTGGTTAGTATAGTATGATAGTTTAGGCCAGTTTTTTGTTTAAAGTAACCTTGCGATTTTATATTGTCAGCTTTATTGACCTTTACTAGGCTAATGGTTTGCTTTTTAGGGCGTAAAATAAGGTACATATTACAGTTATCTTTAATATTATGCATATGGATTTATGATTCATTGAAATTCAGTTGAATATCCTTAATTATTGCTTTAATTCATTTACACTTATAAAGTTTTGAATTTTTAATACAGGTTATTTCAATATTATAAATCCGACAATACCTATAAAAAATGTATCTAAAATTTCTATACTCATTATATTGAAGTTCATACTTCACGTAATGAATAGGTATAAGTTAAACGTTGATAAATTTATATCCAGCTTAATTTCAAAGTATATTTTCTATGTTCACAATTGATAAAGATCTACTTTATCTATTTCATGAAAAGAGTTTATACAATGTTGAATAATATTTATAGGATATTTGATACGTAGTTCTCATGGTAAATTTGATAATATAATTCATGAAAGATTGGTGGCAGATTACCTGTACGTTTATATAATATCAAGATTGTTAAGGGTGAACTTACTATTTACTATAACATTTAAACTTGTAGCAATCATAATCATCAAACGCTAGCTAATCTTTTGAATTATAAACGATTAAGTGTTAATCTATGTTTTTCTTTTCATATCGCATTGTTAAGCGACTACTTTGAACTTTTCGTACGGCTGGTCCGTCATTTTGCCCTTCATCTTATAAAGTATCCTCGGTTTAAGAACCGTTATATTTTTATCCTTGAACTGTATCAATAGCATAAGTTCGATCACGTCGCATGTAAAAAAACTATTAACCTTCATTCGGTTGTTTACCTCTAAAAGATTACCCGACATATTAATTATACCTCTAGTATGTTTCTCCATGGCCAATTAGTTATCAAATTTCTCCTTTTATAATTCTCAGGCCGTGTTATATATTCATCTAGATTGGTTATCTATATCGCTCTATCATTTTTATTATATATCTTTTGTAATGGTTATTTTCGTTATCGTCGTTTTATAAGCTTATTTATAATCAGTTTAAAAGATCATATGAAGTGAATCTTTCGAATTAAGCATTGCTATTAGTTTTGAAGTGGTTTTCATACGATTTGATCTATATAATGCTTATAGTAATAGGATCTTTAATGAATTTAACCATTATATTTAGATATGTGTCACATCAAATCTTTTGTAATTCATCTCATTGTCCTAGCTCTTTTCGCATATTAATATCGTTTTAAAGTAATATCAATAACGTATGCATTGTTAAGGACTCTTTTTTGATATTGAGCTTATTTTTCATCTAGTGTCTTAGAGATCTCTTCCTCAATTTATTTAGTTTGTTTATATATTACAACCCTCTTTTAGGCTTTCAATCATCAATTTCATTTAATCATTCAAAGTAAATTTGCGCCAAATACCAGTAAATTTTGTACTAGGCTCTTAATGCTAACAATATTATTAAAGCCTATCATTATCATTTACAGTTTTACCTATAAATATATTAGAGCTATAACTTCTATAGTTAAGATATTATGAGTTTGAACTCAAGATTGATATATTATTTAAAATTTACTAATACTCTCGGAAATATTGACAGGTACATATTTACCCTAAATCTCCATCAATTTAACGTCAGTTAGAAACTTTATCGTAACAAAACTAATAACAAGTTCATAAAATAACATATTTAGGGGTTCTAGGTACGTATTAATCCATAATATAAGCAACGTCTTCTATATTTGTCTTGTTATAATGACTTTAAAAAGATCAACGCCATAAAACCTTATCGCCGATTCAACGACTAAATTATAAAAATACCGCCCAAATAAAATACGTTTGCAAAGACTTTAAAGTTAAAGTTTCAATTTTCTTCGAACATAAAATTAAACCCAAGAGAGTTTTAGGAATGCGTTTGTCAAAAGTAGCAAAGGTTTTCAATCTCTTTGAATTTAAAGAAATATACATATTTATAGCTAGTTTTCTTAAAAAAATATATACAACCTATTAATCACAGGTTAATGAAATTTTTGTTGTGGTTAACAAATTTCAAACTCCGATAAACTCAATATAGTTACTTACTGTCCTTAAGAGTGAAATTATACGTATTTTCATTTTAAACTAAATCTAAAACTTTCGCTGTTACCTTTAACTAGTGATTAATTCAAATGTTAATATGAATATCGATATTTTTGTATATTTTGCATTTAATGATATAAAGAATTAGGGGATTTCAACATATGGAAAATAATTCGTTTAACGATTATAATTATTATAATCTACACAAATAAAGAAATTTTCTTTTTGGAGCCAAATCCAACTTCAACCCTACCAGTATTAGTATAGTCAAATTCCGTGGTATGTTTAGTCTCCCTTCGCAATGTGACGTATTACGAACAGCCTTCCATTAAATACCATGTTTCTTTAATATTCCGTATGATACTTTAAAAGATATACTCTGTGTAACTGTCGCGATTAGTAAATAAATACGTGCTCTCAAGGTCACTATCATCATAAAAATAATAGGAGTTTTCACCTATTAAGCGATACCGGAAGGTGTAGTTAGCTAATTATTGCAATGTTTTATTTCAAATAATTTCATGTTAGTCGATAACTCTAGGGGGATTGTTCTTAATTTTTATTCTAGTGCTTTTGAAATCTGTAGCGAGTTTAATATGTTTCCCGTCAGAGATGGAAAGATATTAAGTATAGTATATGACTTGTTTCGATTGGAGTTCACTAATAATGGAACTTTTGAATAAATAATCTTATTTTCTATAAATTTAACATCATTTAACGTAATACTAATAATTAAACTTCTTATATTTAAATTGAAATGTCTTTTTTACAAGCCTTTCCATTTTGGTTTCTAATCCAAAGCCTTTTATTAGCCTAATTATTTTTGTTTGCCATACTTCCTATTGATGTAGTAAACGAATGCAAGGTTTTTATAGTTGTTCGAATTAACGAAGTTGAAAACTTAAGAAAACATACCATCGAAACCTAGCATCCGTATTATTATAGTCGTAAACGAGAAACATAATTGACTAAAAGAGCCTTTATAAACAAAGTTAAGACACTATAAAACATATTGATATTTTCTGTACCATATAATAAACTAACAAATTTGATGGCATAATATACTATTTCCAGCTCCTACATACTCTGTTACATACCAAAAATGCATTAGTTTGTTGAACATTTCATTAGGGAGATCTACCTTCATTTCCAACAATATCTAATTTATTAATATATATAACTACTAAATGATATTTTGTTATATGTAGTCTGATTTTAGGTTAAAACCGTGTTCGAAATGACCCTTTAAACAATCTTAAATATCGAAACGAGAACGAATTTGTTAGGTAATAAAAGTAATAATTGTTAGATAGACTGTTAAAGATGCTGTGAAATAACAAGTGCAAACCTGGTACCTTGATTCTTATTTGACCTCCAATGTTAAAGAATAATCATAACTTAATAATTAAGAGGTTATACGGTTTACTGTCATATCTCGCCTTAATAGCCAAATTTTTTACAAAGGTTATAATCGCTACGTAATCCGTATTTACTATAAATAAGTCTTAAGAAGGGAAATTATTATATCCATTATACGGTTCCTTCATTTATTTGGATCGAGAGTCATGCTATTAACAGGTAAGATAATTACTTTTAGCGAAGTTTCAAGATAAAAAAAATCTAGTGGCTCTACCTACCGTAGGTTCGCATGTAAAGCAGCTTCTTGCCTATTATTGGGTTTAGTATTATCGGTAAACTTACTGAAACTAAACGTGTTAAGGGATTGGTTAAGGGTTTGCATAGGTTTAGTAATGTTTTTTTTAGTGTTGAAAAGCGCTTTGATATGGTTCTTAGTAGTCTTATAAGTTTTTCTGGTATTATTACTAATTTTTCTGCTTTACCAATCAATAAAATCAAGGATTTGCTATATCAAGATCAATTTATCACACTAAAAAAACTAACACTGACTAGGAGACTCACCCCTCTAGCAGTTTCACTACAGCCGCCCTTAGAGCCTTTACCGGTTAGAGATGGAGCCCGTATCTATACTATTACTAACGTTGTTACCACCGCTGTCAGAGTTAGCACTGGCTCTGCTGGTAATAGCGCTTCGTCGTGTTGATAATGCCACAGACGCAGCCTGGGACTTCCTACCTTTCATTGCCTTAATAGTGGCGCAGAGGAACCTGTAATAATCATACTAAATACCCGTAAGTATATAGAAGGTGACAGAGGGTTTATGTTATCAAGAAGGTAGCAGAAGTGCTGAGTGAATAATATCGCAACCGTGCAAGTAAGGATCAAAAGCCTTGAGGCTATTCAGAATATACTGAGACTGAATACTTAGATTGACAACTGAAGAGCTATGAAGGAAATGCTATCTATGTGGTGATGACCGTGTCCTTATATATCCGTACCTTCATACCGTTTTCAGTACTGGATAACTTGGATCAGTGCTTATTCCACTGCACATGGTTGGTTTAGTCATTTCCGCTAACAAAGGAAAGGTGTTCCCGCCCGATGTGTTGGACTTCGGGCTCAACTGCACACTGGCTTGCTTCCTGACCCGCTATTATGCTTGGGTCGTGACAGGACCGTCATAGGGCGGTTAGGCATTCGAAGGGCGCTTTCGCCACGATGGCAGTGCGATAGGCGGCTAATAACCCGGCGATATTAGCGGAGATAGAAATGCACCCACCTTAGCATTTAGTTACTATTACTTATTAGTATTAGACATTTTTACGTAAAATTAACGAGTATATTGGAGTTTATATATATGTAACATGCTTATTTGACTCTCGGTTTCTCTCTGTTAATATAAACTCTATCGTTAGCCTTAGTGAATAAAAGCTGTACTTAACTCGTATAAGAGTGTTTTCCGTTCATTCGAACGGGATAGATAGGGGTTATTAAGGTTTGGGAGGGATAGAAGAAGTGTTAGGAGGAGGTGACGGAGTTAGTTAGGGCGTGTTTAGCTTTTTTTAGGACGAAGGGTTTTCGTATAGAGGCCTATACATGTTGGTCTTTTAAGCGCAATGCCTGTTTTTTACGAAATGAAGCTATTACTTCTATTAATATTAGGACTTCAATTAAATTTTAAATTTGAAAGATACTGAAAGATATATAAGGGTTTTTACTAAATTGAGTTATAGGTTACTATTATAGAGAGGGATATTCAAAGTTAGAAGTTGTATTAATAAGTGGTATTTTTGTTTTGTTTTAGGGGACGCGATATTCGAATTACCTTACCCAGGTAAGGTTCCTCAATAACACTAATAACGTAACCTATCATAAAGCGTACGCGTAACTTTTCCTCGTTTCACTTACACCCTTTCTATGGGCTTGATTTCTATATTTTACTTTACAAATATCTCTCCCCAAATGATTATATAGTTATATCCCTGGCGTAAAAAGGCGCCGGGTGGTGATTGAGATGGCCGTGTTTTATAGCCCGACTATGGCTGCAGTTTACACGTCTACAGGTCTCTAAACTATGGGACATCCTAAAGTTTTGATTAGAGGGATAGCGTGGGGTTCTGGAGGCCTGCACAGGCCTTCAGCAGACCCTTGTTACGATCACTCCTACTGGTATCTACAGGATTATTTCGTAGCAGTTTGTGTAACATTTGGTTTTTTTCGCTGCCCAGTGACAGTATTTCTTTTTAAAAAAAATATCAAGATCAATTAAGTCCTTATCGTTACAAATATCAAGATGCATTAGGGTACTCAAGTACAAAGGTTTCAAAAACTTAGCTAGACTTAAGCAGGGACTTACGAACGTATATAAGTGTGATAAAGAGCATTACCGCTAACAATATCTTTGCCTTTATCTTTACGTATTCATTATCGGTATTTATTCATAGAGTATTCGTAAAGTACTTCTTTCATATTGCATTTTTTCTCTCATTTATATATTATTGAAATCCCTCGTTTAGGTACGTTAACTTTCATTTTCACTTTAACGGATTTTTAGGTTTTTTTTCTCATATGTGTGGACCAATTGTTAAAGATTTTCAAAAAGTCAATATGCGCTTCAATACTATAATTTAATTCATCAAGATTAATATTGAAGATAAAATAACCAATGTAATTAGTCAGATACTTTATAGAAAATGCTTCATTAACATTTGTAAACCTTTAGTTATTATCGTAATATTTAACTAATGTGGTTTTAGGGGTTTTCATCACTTCTTTTTGAGCGGAGTTGGTAATGATATTGATTTTAGAGTGATCGGTAGCTATTTTACGGTTTTTTTTCGTGTTTAATTGACGATATTGTAATAAATAGAAAGATTGGTATATGAAGTAGGAAGTATAATATAAAATGAGATTTAGGTTTGGTTATTAGACGTTTAGTGTTTTAATATGAAGTGATTTAATAGAAACTTAATCTTTTGCTAATTTTGAACGTTTTTGGTAAGTTGGTGAACGCTTTTGAACTTAAAGAATTTTAGCGGTTAATTTGGAATGTTGAAGTTCTAGGACGGTCCTGATAAACATATCTTTGTGGTTTAAAATTACCGTCGTCGCTTTTAAATAACTTTGAATCATAGTATACTTGAAAGTTATTCCTTTTACGGCTTATACAAAACAACAACACAACCGGGGCATTTCCCAAACTGATTTCTTATACCTTACTCACTTGCAAAGTATAACAAGAAAGTAACTTCTATTTCTAGTTCATTTATACCTGTTTTACCTAATTAGTACTGATTATTGTTGACATAACTTTATTGTTGTAATGTAGTCGATTCGAATCGTGGTCGAAGTAATTGGTGTATTGAATTAAAAGTAGTTATGCGTTAATTCTAAGTTTGGTGAACTGCTAGCGAGTTTGCAAATTAATTTTTATAGGCTACCGCTTTGCCTTTGCTCCAAATTGAATTAGGCACTCCACTTAAATTAACTTGTAGTCAGTTCAATCAACTTTCAATGAGAATAGTCTCTTAACTATATTAGATTTGACTGCTACTTCAATAGGATAGTCAATTTCATGGTTAAATAATGATTATTTTTCAACAAATACGTTGTTATATGAATGAATTTATCTCGGTTGTATGGAAAAATCCATCATTTATCACTTCACTTGAACCATTCATAATGAAAAAATATATATTTGTTGTATTAAATGATTAAGAAGATAAGCTGAAGAAAAAAATGACTTCATACTATATAAATACGTTAGTTCATTTGGATTTTCATTATTAGCAGCCATCTAGTATTACACTCCCGTAACAAGGATCTCAAAAGAGAAATTTGAACTAAATGATCAAAAAGGTCGGTAGAATATAAAGAAATTATATAATTATGGGGGTTTTCAAAAATACTTATAGTTTTCATTTGATTGGTATTTATTATTATGTAGCCCTGTGTAACAATTAAACTTAACTATTGTGCAAGTTCAATTTGTTGTTTGAATTCATTCATATAAATTGGAAAATTAATTTGAGATAATGATTCAACAGTCTCTATTACCTATGACTAATATTTTTTGCTTCATTTCACTTAAATTAACATTGCATTAAATTATTATATAAAAATCAAGTTCATTCCACCTTGTAAAACTTTATTGATTTTGATTTACCATTAGGCCAGCGTATTACATAATTCGCATAATATGAGGACTATTTAGTCAAGTTTATAAAAACTAACAAAAACAATTTTTCGTACATTTTTCTCCGTAATCTAAATATTATTAGAGATGTAGTATTACGAGCTGGTGCCTGAGCTAGTAGTTGCCAAGAATATATCCCTAGCGATTACCATACCCCTACGATGCTTACATGCTGTTTCTAAGTATATCTATACTATGCCACCAATTATATAACTAGGCCACACCTTATTTCTAGCTTTATAATAGATTTTCAATAAGGGTTCATTTATCTTTTCATTCTAGGATTACAGATAATGAGTAATTAGCTTAGACTGCAGCTTTGATTTCATCCTTTTATATATAATTTTCGATTTTTCTTTTTCGACGATATAATAATTACCTTAAAAATATTATAACCAAAAAATTTCTTCCGATTATGCGAGGCTGAACCTGTAGACTTTAAAGCAATTCATTAACGCACGCTGGAAAGACCGGCTTTATAGCGCGTTAGTTACGTAATATACTAAATTAATCGCTTAACAGAAACAGTTTACCAAAATTTTAGAAATAGAACTTATTAAACGAAATCACGTTACTTGTGAGTATACTTTACATATAAAACAATAAAACATGAATATAATTCCCACTATTTTAAATATAATTCGGTAATTCGAAGTGATTATCGATATGCCCACGGTATCTAATCAACCTGCACTTGAAAAAAAGCTGTTCCCGCGAAACTTACAAACAATATAGACGCGACTTCCATGCCGCTTCACGCCAAAATCCGCTTCAAGTCACCCAAAGATGACAATGACGCCTTGGATTCCTCCGATTCCGACTACAAAACCAATAATTAGCCTAACAGCGCTAGCTGTTAAAAAAACCAAACGTAAAGTCTTCGATAGAGCGATAAAATTTATCGGTATTAAACTACGATTTTTGTGTACGAAGCTACAATTTTATATAAATTGAGTAAAAAAAGAAATTAATAAACATACAAAAAACTATTGTTAAGCTGATAGTGAATAATGGACGGGAATGGTTAAAACCGTTATGAAAAGTTATTAAGCCTGTCACAAAAACAACGGAAGAAACAATCATAACACTTTAATAGCGATGTATTATACTTATTACTACGCCCTACACACGACACAAACCATTATAGTTTGTCTTAGGAATTTAAAACAAGGCGTTAGTAAATGATTTTACGTCTTTTTTAATGTTCAAAAAGCTTTAATAACCGAAATCGGCGATATATCTTAGAAATTGATCGTTAAATTCGATATTTTGGAAAAATATATTAATCAAATTCTAACTAACGCGCTACTCCCTTTCGATATACCCGAAAAACATAACGTATGAGTTGCTTATATTTTAATTTTGAATTAACAACTTTATAAGTTTTGTACCTGATGTAATAATATTAGCGTAAGTCATATTAACGATATTGATAACGGTGGTAACATTTGCAGCGGGGTTTATAACAGAGATATATCCACATGTAATAGCTAAAAGAAATTATCTTAATGGTTGTAGCCGTTTTACGAACCGGTATTAAATAAAGTATTGCTTGGGTTAATGAAATTAAGTTCTTAAATTATAAGAATTACGACTTGTGTTAATAATACGATACAAATATTATTGAATCTAAATCCATCGTTTGAATTTCGCCTAATACTCGAATGGTTAAAATATCAAAATAAATACGGGTATTTATTTTACTTCATTCGATGACATTATCGATTTCTAAAATGAAAAAGGGTGACTTTTGTATATAATCTTGTATAGCCAGTTGATATGAATTAAATATAGCCCGCTAAATTACATATAATTTATAAATGAATCAATGTTCATAATCAATTTATTGTATGATACTGTTGAAATTATGAATGGCCTAGTAAATGCGGCCTATAAATGTTATAACATTATTAGGATGTATTTTATCTACCGATTATAATTTCCATATATTTATATTTCATTTCGACAATTAAATGAAATTATACGGCACATTATTGTGATCAACCCACAACTTGTTTTCTTTTTAACTTTTTTGGATATCTATTTCGATAAGTATCTATATTATATTTAGACCTATATTATTTTCCATTTACAATACAGAATTATTTATATTAAACTTTATATGTAATTCGAGTGGGTAACTTACTTTGTTTTAAAAAATGTATTGTTTTCAAAACCAGCTAGTAATTATTGTGTAAAGGAACTAGGGTGTGTACCAATATAAAAGTTACCTAAGGCCTTATAATTTACAATGTTTTATATTATATTTCAATGAATACATGAAATCTAAACAATTAATACATGGTTTATATCCGTTTCTATTGAAGATATCAACAAAATATAAACTCCTAAGTAAATCATTATTATTGACGATAGACTTTATAATATTTTGAAAAAATTTAAACCTTTATTTGATGAAACTCCTAGAGATAAAAAGACCCCCCACCGTTCGGAAACCTATTATGAAATTATTTTTAAAACCAATAAGAAGAGCCGGCCCTTGGAAGTAATTTAAGGCCCCTTACACTAAATCTTACAATAAAAGCTCCTGATGTTACGGAGGAAACTAATGGAATTACAAATCCAAGGTTATATTTTTATAAACTATTTTTTAACAGATTCCAAAGTACTTGTTATTGCAATATCAAATGGAGGCCTAAGATTTTACTTCGATTTCCAACAATTGAACACTATTATGAAAATCGACCGATACTTCCTTTCTTTTATTAAGAAAACAGTTGCTACTATCGTACAGGCTAAATAATTTATTAAACTTAACTTCAAAGACGTTTTTTTTGTAAGTTTTATATCAGTAAAAACAATAAGTTAAAAACTGCATCTCTTCAACAATTTGGAGTTTTCAAATTGTTGGTTATTTCTTTCAGTCTTTCCGATATATTAATCACTTTCTAACAATATATCTAATACATTGTTAAATCCATTTTTCGATATTTTCTATTATATGCGTTTCTATAATATATTAGTTGATTCGAAAGACTCCTCTAATAAGTACAATAAGAAAGTTAAACAGATATAAAACTTTTTAAATGTAGCTCATGTGATCTAGATATATCTAAATATGAGTTCGGCTTTCGGAAAACGAATTATTTAGTATTTATTATCAAGGTCATGGTTGGTATTCATATCAATTCGGAAAAATTGTAGGTTATCTCGGAATAGACATATTATACATCAATATCAAAGGTATAAGAGTTTTAAAGGTTCTTCAATTTTTACCGATAGTCTATTCGACATTATTTTATAATTTCCAGCCATCTCATAAGATTAATTAGAAAGAAAATTTCTTTCAATTAGTGGTTCGATAAGAAAACTTCTTTCGAGCGGTTCAAACTCTCGTTTTTCGCGAAACCTATCCTTATCTCATATAACCATAAACGAGGAACTATTTCAAAATCCAACTTCTACGGATAAACTTGAAATTTTTACCTGCTTAAGGGTAACGAATAAGAAACCATTCGTTTTATAATGTATTACTCTCATCTTATATAATCCGCTGACTATAATTACTAGATTTAGAATTGGAATATTTATGAGTTCATGAACTATTTAAAAGTATAGAACACAAAGCTTAGTAAATCTTCTTAACTGTTTGCTATCATTATAAACTATAAAAACTTGAAATGCTTTCTAATAATAAAACAAATTTTCGAATGATATATTGGTTGAGTAGAATGGCTTTTTCAATTTCGTTTTAATCTTATTCACAATAAATGTGTAGATTATGTACGACCCAATATACTGTTACTTCGAGACTAAGATATCTCTAAAATCTTTTTAATCCTTGTCTTTGAGGTCGGGAATTACGTTTGTTTCGCCCCGAATAATTAGTTTCCTAGTCGTTCCCGAACTCTCGTGTTTCGTAACTTAATATTTCCGGTGATTTCATTTTCAAAATCTACGAGGGTTTTATAAATAACGATATTTAAAATAATTGAAGCACCTTTATTTTCTGGGATTCTATATATCATTGGTTGGTTTTTACGGTACGTACATGTAGTCGTAATTCTCCCATCAATATTCACATCGCTAAAGCCTATGTATTTAAATTTTTTTTTTCGGAATGTACAGTAAAAAATAACAATATTTTACGTTTTCGCGATTATATTTAGATACGGTTTTTGGTACCTCTTACCATTTCGCTTATCCAACTTATATAAGATTCGTTTATCACTCGTTACCCGGGTCGCAACTCTATTATTATTACATTATCAAAATAGTACTTTCAATTTGGTTTATATCATATTGTTAAACGGTCTCATTGTAATTATAATGTTTATAGGAGGACGGTTCATTGGCAATATCGTCTAAAGATGCCTTTTCAACCTTTATCGATTTCTAAACGGTTTGAAAACGAGTTGTTTATTGACTTTATAGTCTAGCTTCAATAAAAACAAGCTAGGGACCTATGTTATTTTATGTTTATTACATATTTTCTTAAAAAAACCCTCACTTTAAATATAGTGATCAATTTGGATGTTGAAGCATCTGTAAAGTGATTTTTCAGCGGTTATTGGCGGGTTTATGAGTTTTGCCATACTATTGTCAGCGACCCGGATTCCAGATTCAACGGGTAGTTTTTAAAAATAGTTTTTGCGACGTAACACGGATTTTACAACACCTAAGCATCTTATTCCACTCTAAGCCGGGGAGAGTAAGAGAAGAAATTAATTAGGAAGTTTCAATATATTTGTATTTCTTTGTTATTTACTCCTATTTTTACTTAGTTCGTTTACGTTTGAAATATTCATTGATATTTAATAATGAAAATATTACAATTATTGGTATCAACTTCATTTTTATAATATACAACCATTGCATAAACCTTATATAACCAATTCAATGTTTGACTATCCCGGTTTCAAATCCGAGTATAAATATCAAAAACTCTATTTAACGTATTCATAACGTAATGATATTTGTACAAACCATAATAATGATTACAAAAAAAGTATAGAGAAAATAATTAAGGAATACCGTTTTTCGTCTTGATGATTTACAATCGAGAATAAGTTTGGCTTTTTTCAAGGTTATAAATGGAACCAATTTTGAAAACCCAAGGCTAAATTTTCAACAAATATCTAGTAATACACGTTATTAATTCTCATATTATTGAATTTTATATTCTGGATGGAAAATACCCCTGTTTTTACATATATTAATTCGTTTGAATGGCTACTAACCCGCTCCTTAACCAACCAATCGTTAATTAAAAACTATCTATTATTAACGTTATCGGTGAAGACGGTAATATAGAATCCAAATATTATGTTAAAAGTATTTTAAAAATGTGAATGAAGTTACAAACAAGGAGTTTATGTGTTAGAAACCCCGCGCAATGACAAATATTAATTCAATAAGTAAATTAAGTTTATGTTGATAAGCTTTTCCCATAATAGACCTTTAGAAGATGTCACGTTGTCGATTTCAATCGGTCGAAGTAAAAGTAATAATTCGTAGTAAAGTGGTATAAATCTTATTCTAGGTTTAATAGAGTGTTAGCCGATCTGCATACTAATTTATATGGCCAATTTCTTGGTTCGTGCCCTAGTTCAAAGTGGACATATACTTTACTTGACTTACAGTTAATACAGTCAATTCCACAAACAATATAGTCAATTTACAGCTAGTATAGCTGACTTGACTGTAATATAATTAATATGCTAAAAATAGCAGTCACTATTGTACCAACAGTTTACTTAACTTGGAGATAGCTTTCTAACTTTTCAAATACTATAATTCTTAACGAATTGTAATCCCTCTACAACTGAATCGAGGATAATGATGAATTGTTTCTTCCAGCCCGCAATCTAGTTCAATTTAAAATATGACTAACTTACCGAGCCGTTTTTATGAATTTAATTCATTAACATTGAGTATAACGAGAATATATACTAATTTTCTCTATGGCCAATGTTTCTTTCTACGTATTTAATATTTTTTGCAATACTTTTTAATGTTATTATCCACATTTCACTGTAACCTTATGTTAGAAATTATTTCCCTCCACCAAATTACATAATTCTCTATTTATATTCCATGCGATATTGATGAATTTATTTATAGCATTTCAATGGGTTTCCTAGATATTTATTAGTAGTTCTATTCAGTTTTTAAGTCCATATACTTTATTTTACTGATTTTTGCGCTTTTTATTCAGGAGTTGAATCACGCGAAAATAGTATAAATGAAAGGGTATAAAGGTTATTGTAAAAGCTTCACTATATGTATAGATTTTACGTTAAATAACCCGTTAACCCTTTATCACCCTTTCAATGATAATAACAAAAATTTGTATTTTTATAGTTATTTGTTGGTAAAAAGGAAATAATTTGGAAATCATGTCCTTTAATTCGATTATGGGAGTTAAAGGATAAATACGTTTCGGAGAGTTACTTAATAACCTTTTTTATGTTAAGACTCAAGTTCAAAGTGATATAAGGATAACCATTGATCCTGTTGGCTACGTTTATGATATAGAGTTAGTATTATATACCGTTATTGAATTGTTTATTAACAGTTTAATCATTATTACAAAATATTAAACAAGATTTATTTCAATATTTAAATAAAACTTACATGGATTTTAAATTATATGGTAAATACATTTCAAGTGGGTTTATTTCAGAATGCTGTCGGGGTACATATTAATAGGTTTTACATAATGGAATTCATTATTCGTTGACAAGGGTAAAACATCTCAAAATAAGGAATTATACTAAGAATCACTTTGTTTGCAGCAGTAACAATACGTATATTTCTTTTGATTATAGGCTAAGTGTATATACAAGTTTTTAAGGTTATTGATGATGAAGATAGGTAAGAAAAAGAGCTATAGTATGGGTAGTGAAATTCATCATAATATTTATCAAAGGAAAAAAGTTAATCATCATCAAAATTACAAAAGAGGATTATTTATAGGGGGGAGGTAAACGGTATTAATGCTGGCACCTTTCGCTATACGCTAAAACTTTTTAAGATTGAGGGTGAAAGCGATATCTTTTACAATAAACCATATAATTTTGCGTCGCTTATAAGCTGGTTAATTACTGTTACGAATCAGGCTAAAAAATTCAATACTTATAGGAAGGAAAACTGGTAAACATTTTAAACTTGCAAAAAAAAAAAAAAAAAAAAAAAAAGTTGGTAAGTTGAGGATAATGTTATGGTCTAATGCTTGGGCTGATGGTTTCCAAAAAAAAAAAAAAAAACTAGCTCTGGCAATTACCATACTTTTACAATACTTTTACATTGCTCTCAAGAATGTTTAGACTATGCAACCAATTACGCAACTAGGTCTCACCTTATCACTAGTTCCACAGTAGCTCTTGATTAGAGGCTTTTATTCCCACTTCATCGAGGATTATAGACAGTATCCGATAACCTTGGGCGGCAGCTCTGGCCTGATCTCCTCATAGCAGATAATATTAAATGTAATGTAAATCAAGGGGATGTTAGACCTTTTTAACGTTTATCTAATTGAAAGAATAAGGTAAAGTTTGTTGAAAAATTATATTCTCTAAGTTTAAATCATTTTGATAAATACCCATCGATATTTTATATGTATCTACCAATGAAAGTATTATAATATAATAAAGCGTGATTTTTCAATATTTCTTTTTGCTAGATAGTTGTTAACCCATTTTATAGTTACGATTAGTTTCCATTCATTGAATAGTTTGGTTCAAAAATACTAGGGTTTATAATCAAGTATTAGGGAAATGTTTACGTTATAAAGTTCGTTAAGCCGTAAATGGTCCGTAATTCTATGTCAAAAGTTCATTATTTAGGGCAGCAACTATTTCATTATCATAGGGATAGAGTTTTATGAAATATTTTTTTGTTTACTATTCAAAATTACCAATATTAATTTAAGTAATTTTATAAACGTGAATAAGGGCATTCTAACGCTTTACTCACTTTGAATATCATTTTACTTGTTTCTTGGCATCTTAACGTAACGCATTTTGTCTTTTTTATAAATGTTTAAACAAAATTGTCTTTCGTTAGTTTCCAGTTTTTCAGGTTTAAATCAAACCTGAAAAATTCGGTCGAATCAATGATAGTCTTTCAAATAATAAAAATTACCGAGGGGAAAAGTAACAGTGTCAGTTAGCGATAAATATTCTGGCGGTTACCGTAAATAAGTTAAATTAGCATGTGTCGGATCAGGAGAAATGATTCATTTAAGCCCGGGTATTGCATAAATGAGATGATGATGAACTTTTGACATAAGAATTTGTATAATATAGAAACGAAACGTTATTAATGATTAAAAATCATTTCGCAAATTTTTCGATGTACATGTTACAATAATTTTATAATAGATAACCTTTTTTATCTTTTGAGAGTCAATAAGATTACCGATACCGTTCATCATAATACTGGATACTAATTCTTTTCCAATACTTTTAAAAATAATGAATAACAGTTCTTTTTTTTCGTTATATGGACACCTAAAGATGCTTTCAATTCAATTTTAATAATGAGTAAAGTTATTTTTACCAAAGATACGACATT
This sequence comes from Anisogramma anomala, assembly GCA_038502455.1. Taxonomy (NCBI): domain Eukaryota; kingdom Fungi; phylum Ascomycota; class Sordariomycetes; order Diaporthales; family Gnomoniaceae; genus Anisogramma; species Anisogramma anomala. The sequence goes on along the minus strand of JASMMZ010000003.1, from coordinate 14,580,547 downwards.
TAGTTCAGGTTGAAGGCATATGATTCATCGATCAGAACAAATATGAAATCTATAAAGATCTATTTGCGTACTTTTACATTGAATGAGAGACTAATATGACTGGATAGTATTAATATTTTCATAAAAAACCCCTACCTTACTCTGAAAACAAAATTTCATCCTACATTTATAAAATGGTATACAAGAAGAGGTTCCCTTTAATTAAAGCCACTATATTTCTATGTATAAGGATTTAATTTTCAAGTTATTTGTTTCAAATAACTTAACGCGTTCTGTTTTTTATGATGTCATTATAACCCTTCAGGTTTATTAATAAGAGTTCCCTCATAATCATTTCATTAAGATGTACCATACTGAATAAAATTAATACCCTCCTTTTCAAAACAAGAAAAATGGGTTGGAAATAGAATAATTAAAGTTTATATTTATACTCATAAATGTACTACATATATATTTAGTAACTCTTCCAACCTTTCACCAGATTCTATCATTTCATTTCAATAATTCATCCACGTGTTTATCAAACAATATGTTGGTAGGGCTTTAGACGTTGCAACGTTGTTGATTCGATTGGTCGAAGTAACAGTAGTATTGTATGGTTAAATAGTGGATGTATTGTTCTAGGTTTAGCAGACTGCTAGCTGGTTTACACAGTAATTTGTATAGCCAATTGCTTGGCCCGTGCCCAAGTGTGAATTTTGACCTACTATACTCGACTTACAACTAATACAGTAAACCCATAAAAAACAATACACTCAACTTGCAGTTCAGTATATTCAAGTTTACTGTAAGTAAAGTCGACCTACTGCACTGCATGTAGTAATATTCCAACAAAATACAAAAAATGATAATAAGAGCATTATTTACAAATAATGAACACAGAAAATATGGGAATTGAAATTAAATATATATGGTAAATAATTACTAAAATAATGATATTGTTAGAGATATAATATGCCAAAAATTAGGGAAGTGTTATGAATTAATTGGGTAAGAAAAAAGATGGCTTTTCGAACATTTTTGGACGTAATCAATGAAAATGATTGTAATATGGACGATAATGATTGTAACCTTAACGTTCACTAAATAAATAAATTATTATTCAAGGTAAATAACAAAGTTAAATATTTGAATTAGTTACCGAAGGTTTAATTTATGAATTAATACCTCATATAAATTCAATCGATAGAAACTTTAATGATTATCAATCTACATCACGTAAAAGAATAAAGTAATAAGTTAATAATTATATGCTATTAATCACTAGCAAGCAAAATGAATTATGCATAATACTAAGAGATTTTAACAAGTTTTTAAGTAGTTTATTTTCAATGTAACCGTTGAATGTGACAATATTTAGGGATTCAACTTCTGTTCATTGTATGGACTATGAAGGAAGAAAAGGATACCGTTATCTTTATCTTTGTTATGAATGAAATATGCGTAATACGAGTTTAAGATATTGAATTCAAGTTAATATAACTGGTTACAGAAAATGTTTATAGTAATTAAGGTAATATTGTAGTCGTTGCTAAACGTATCAACGTGTAATGCGTTCATGTAATTGCAATTCCCAATTCAACATACGGTACGGGCAGAACCAGAATCTACACAAATTAATCTGTAAATCGGTGAACGATCCGTTCAACTTATAATTGGTAATAATGTTTACTTCTAATACTATTAAACTTATTACTTCAAACAAAGATTGGAATCGATAACTGTAACCACTTAAGAATATGTTAATGTTAATTAGTATTTGATAAAAATTATAAATAAAAAGAATGAAATAGAGCGATAATTGTTTCCTAAACAATAAGAATTCAATGTGTGGAAATATTCCAGCTAGATCTAGTTTTAAAATTGTTCGTAGTACTTCCTAATTGTTTTGACGAACAAACTCAATTAAAAATACCATTACCAATTGATATCGAAATTCTTATTACATCTTACATTCAAATTAAACAAATGAGTTAACCTCCAAAGTTCTTGTACAGTGGTTAAATACTTCAATCGCCACAAATATAACCATTGATTACAACGGTAAATAGGCGGATAAGGACTTCTTTCGCAAGCAAAGGAAACCCTTCATTCGAAACATTACGAATAAGTTGTAGCTTATACCAATCAAAAACGACTTGGTTATTCAACTCCTAACGAATTTTTTTGTAAGGTTTTTACTTAAAGAATTTGAATTTAATATCTCCGATGGAGACGATGGCAAAAAGCCTATTATTGGTAGGTCTTTATCATTAAAACGTAGTTGATTAGAATCGTGGTCTAATTAAGTGAGATATTGCATTGAAAGTGGTGATATATTGTTTTAAGTTTGTCGGATGCTAGCCGGTCTGCACACTAATTTATGTGGGTTACTTATTGGTTTGTGTCTCACATTGAATTATATACTGGACTTGAAGTTAATACAGTCAACATGAAATCAGTAAAATCAAATTACAGTTAGTACAGTTAACTTGATTATATTGTAATTGACTGTTATTTAAATACTGACGACTTTTTTTTATACACGTTGATGTAGTTGATTCCTAATAAAAGGTAACTGTTCAACTCATTCTTATTTTCATCGGTATTACTTCCACTGATTTTAGTATGTTATGCAATTAAAGTATACTTTGATTGAAATATTTTATATAATAATTATAGATATTAACTTCTTTAGTTCCCATACTTCAGTTTCTCGTCATGAACTTATACGTTACTAGTTCTATACCTTTTTCTAATAGGTTAAGGTATGATTTTTATGTTTACTATTATATTGGAAATCTCTCAGTTTGCAAAGGTATACTTGTTCTTTTTCGTTACTTTCTGAGCATACCAGCCGGTTCATATATCCCTTAATGTGTATAGTTAACTTATTATTATCCAAGAATTTTTCAGGGCGCCGTTGAGCGTGAATATAGTTATAGAATCGCTGAGGTTGTTTTTACCGATAATTTACTCAAACTCGTCAATCTTTTGAGCTTCGTATACTCTCATAGATTATATCAAAATTATTATTGAACTTTTGAATTGATTGTTTCAGGTTTGTAGAGATATTTATTAAGCTTTCTGAAGTTAATACAAATAATTGAATGTACCGAAGGAAATCCCAACTATTTGGTAATAATCCTTAATATATCGTAAGTTATTATCCCAATGTTGAAATCTATCATAATATTGGAAACCTTGTATATCAACACGTTATGTATTACGCGCTTATACTTGATGCATGTCTAATATAAGAGATTTCTGTTGATCGTAAATTTTCTATCAGACTTGATTTTATTGATGAGCATTATAAGGAATCTCATCTAGGAAGAAAATTCGCTGTTGTTTATAAATCAGCCGTTCGTAAAAATTATCAACTTCGCCGTTGTCAAATTCACTAATAACATATTAATACCTTTATCCAAAATATCTATTTTCTTTATATAAGTTTGTTTAACCTTTCCAAATTATCGTTTTGTAAGTTTTAAATTCTTGTCGTGACCAATGAATCATAGAATGCCTTCAATTAAGATGGCGTGGTAATATATGCTGCTCGAGCCTTGTACTCAAGGAACCTTTGCAACCTTACATCTTCTAACTTATTAATTTTTGCCAAGTTAGTGATTTTCTCTTTTTAATGTAGGATAAGATATATGCCACAGTTATATTCAACACCATGAATATTGATTAACGATTTTCAATCTGGTTTTATACTATAAATTAACGACTTGATCAATTTGTATTTCTAGAGGCCTGAATCTTATAAGACACATCATTTCTTTGTAATAAATATGGTAATTCTCAGAAGATGTGAAGTGTTAATTCATACATCGATAATGTTGAAGCTTTCAATTTACTCAATCAACAAGCATAAACTCAACATTGAAATCTTCATACCCAGCTTATTTTGAAAGTTTTTATCGTACGTTAAAAACCAATCAATGATTATTTCAGCTAGTTAGTTAAGAGCTTTCGTATAACCCATGATGTTTTCAGTAAGCAACTTGTATTGTAGCTTTTTAGCAACTTTAGTAATATTATTCTTTAGAGATAGGTAGCCTATAACGTATGAGTTTCAATAATATCGCGACCATTAAAGGTGAATTTACCGCTTGCGCTAGCAGTTAAATTGGTATCAATTACGACTCTCAGTCGCTAGCTGATATTTTGGACTATTGGTGATTAAGTAAGGGTTCAGTTTTTATCTTCATTGCGGTATTTTGAAGAAATTAGCCTCGACGTTTTATACAGCCGGTCCATAGTTTTTTGCCTAACACTATATATTATTGCTAAGTTGAAAATCGTTACGTTTTATCGTTTAAACCATATTCATGGTACCAGTCATTCCACTCTATAGGTGAGTAGTCCATTTATATCAACTCAGTCGCTTTCTTTTCAAATCTTACCCAGAGTATCAATAATATCTCTAACATACAACCTAATGGTCAATTAGTTATCAAACTTCTGACGTTTCGATAGCTTGGTCAAGGTGTATACCTTTCCATATTTATAATCCTTATCGTTATCCTCCTCTTTATTGTGTATTTTTTCCCAAGGTATTTATCCACATTATCATCGTTATATAGACTTGTTAACTGTTAGTTTGAAGGGGTTGTATTAGCCGATTCGTTCGGATCAAGAATCATTGTAAAATTTAAGGGGTTTTTAAAAGAAAAATATGTTATTCGAAAGGTGACAAGACCGTCAACGGATTTAACTACTACGTTTTAGTTAATAATATTTAAGATTTTATAACTTCCGTTCCATCAGTCGGACTCCCTTTACGTAAAGACCCCACTTAAAAATGTAAAGAAAACATATTCATTTTAGATATCTCGTTTTTAGTATTAGGAGAATCGTTAATTTTATATCTTACTAATTCATTTTAATCATTTTGAAGCTTCATTATATACTTTAATTCTTTAAGTATTTAATATAAATGAAATTCAATAGTTATATGGAGATACGTTCTAAAAACAATGAAGTTGGTATCTTACTAATCAAACTAACAACTTAGTTCAAACTCTTTACTACCATTTGAAATTATGCTTCTCAGGTTTCAAATTGTTAATTTTTAATGTGAAAATGTTACAGGTTTCTCATAAAAGCGTATGTATCTTTTCTATTTTACTAATAACTCAGTAAACTTTAATAAAAACTTGTTTGTATTATATCCTTATTGACTTTACCCTAGTTTTAAATTATATATTAGTAAAGTTGATTTTAGTATCATTAATTAAAAAGGTTAGAGATCTTGGAGATTTATTAATTTATTGCGTATGTAATACTTCCTATTTTTCCTTTCCTATCATAGTTTCAAGCAATTCAACGCCATAAAACTCTATTATTGTATTACCAACGTGGAGTATAGGTTTTCCATTCAAGTAGAATACGTTAAAAATGACTTCAAAGTTAGAGGTAAATTTTTTAACGTAAACTAGAATTCAAAGCGGGTTTGAAAATATATTTCGAGATAATTACACACTTTTTCCATGCCTTTTGATACATATCATTTCACTTTATTACGTCTGGTTGCTTTGCGGACTTTGAATTTATTGTTAACTTTGGGGTTAATGAAACCTTCAGTGAAGTGAAAATGTCGGTAAGGTTTCAAGACTATAAAGTTCACGAGAATTAAGGTCTTTGAAGAGTGATCAGAATGATTAGTATTGTAGTATAAAAGATAAGTGATTCGAGAAGAAGCATCTAGAGGTGTATGACACAGGTGAGGGCTTATAAGCCCTGAACCCAGAGCTTATTACTCTGGAATACCTCTTCTAGACCGATCCACGTATTGCAGTCGGTTTGAAATAGCCATTTCAGACCGATCTATGCATGGTGCACTTTGCGTTTTGTAAGAGTGCAGCCTACAGCATGATACGTTACCGTGCACCCTGTAGGAGTGTACCATATAATGCAGTGCATTGCTACTTAGCCTATGTATATTATTTATAAGGCTATATATTAATATACATACAGGGAATATTTTCTTTTTTTCTTATATATTCCGTACTTGTAGCTTAGTGACAACAGTGTTATATATAGTATCTATTTTAATAAGTTTAATTTATCAGTTTTTGTAGTGATATTATTATTGTCGTATTAGACGTAAGAGGTCCAAATTAGTAAGTTCGGTTAGAATTAGTAAAGTTTGGCCGAGTTGGTGATTGTAGTTCGTGTTTGGTTTATATAGCTAAATGGAGGCGATATGGTTGTTAATAACGCCTTTTATAGTTACTAATAAAGGTAATTACGTAATAGTAATTGCGTAGAAGTGATTGCCGTAGGTATGATTACGTAATTACGTGTTAGGTTAATATAAAAAGATGTATCGTTATCGGTTTAGTAAAAAGTTCTTTTTTTTTCTTTTAAAGACGCGTAGTTTAAGCCGATATAATCCTTACCCTGATTTAACCTTTGTTTCTCATAATTAAAAAACCCGATTTAATAGGTAGGTTTCTGGTTAACACCTATATACTAACCTATTTTTTGAATAGATACCGCGTAAAAATAGGAAGGCAAGGCGCTGATTGGCGCGAGAACTTCGGTGCATCGCCGCCACTGTAGCCGTTTCAATCGCTGCCTCTAGTACTACCACCACTAATAGCAATAGCCTGCCCTTATCAGGCATAATCTCTTCTTTTGCCACTACGCCGATCGCCTCCGTCACCCCATTCGCCGTTACACCGTTAAGTCCCGCCGTCGGCTTCGCCCCTTTTCCCGTCGCCACCACACCCCCTTCCCCCCCTTTTCTCTCTCCTTTCCCCAGCTTTTAGGGGGAGGAACGGGGGGCTCCTAAGGTTATAAAACTTGCCCTTTCCTTACCGTTAAAAACCTTATTACCTGTAGGGGCCCTTTTATGTCGTAAACATAGCTTGGCGCAGTTGCGCTAAGATACGTATATCTTAGTCCTTTTATTTGTAAGTCTTTAATCCCCCCCCTTTTGTAGATAAGGAGTACGAGGCGAATCTCCTCCACCTCTTCAAGCTTCGTATTTATAAGGTGCGCCGTAAGGTCGTTTTAACACATTAAGTATTGGAGCAGCGTATCCGGGTTCGTGGCCTTAAGACGTTAATAAATACGCCTTACGTGTTGTATATCACATTTATGGCCGCGGGTAAATTTATTAGCGATCATTACGAAAGCGGGGGCCGTTCGACTCGTTACCACCGTTACGAACGGATTAGCAGCTTATGCTCCTCCATTCTCGTAGTCCTGGGGCCGTAGGTCGAGGTTGTGTTACGCGCTCACAAGCTTTTTAGTAATTTTTAATCTAACTTTAAGACTTTTCTAACAAAAATATACTATTCGAGGTAATCTGAAAAAAACAAATCGTTGTAAATAACTAAAACAGACCGATGCTAATTAGTAATAGGAGTTAATCAGGGGATTAAGGAGACGATAACCGTTGTCGTCGCCTAAAAACGGGGCTTACGTATATATTATATAGGCGAGTTCAATGGTATTATCATACGTCGTAATAAAGAGGATAGTCCCTCCCCTATACCTTTACCTAAGGGTATGACCAATAAGGTGTAGGGCTATATCCTCGTTAGCGTTAATAATGTAATTGACAATAATAGTAGTAGCGTTAGCATAAAGGGAGAAGGCGATGCGGAGGACGTTGGAGACGCAACGACGTCGCCCTTTCCCTTTAGTAATAGATAAATACCCTCGAGCTGAGCCGGTACACTGGGTTGTAGTATAATACGTTATATAGTAATTTAATAGCTTTTCAAAAAATAATTATTTACAGCAATAAACATGATTTGGAATATAAAATAAAAAAGGTAATAGACCAAAATCGCTACAATATAGTAAAAATAAATAAAGAGTAAGGGAAAAATTGTAAATCGGTGCGAATAATCGCATTTAATAGAGGCAAAATCGGCGATCAGCGCGAATAATCCGTTTAAATAGAGGTAAAACGTAAATCGTTACGAAAGGTATTAATCAGCCAATTCGAGTTAGCGAAAATTGGTATGGCTTAATAGCTTATTAGGGTAGTAAAACCCTTTTAATAACCTTAATAAATAACGTATTTATAAATATAAGAATTTTTAATATGTTGTTCTGTATAGATTTTATTATTTCGTTTACTCTGTTTAACTTGCTATTAATTTATCTATTTTTTTTGATTTCCTGTCGTTCGTACGATTTGCGTAATGTTATAATATTGATTGTTAACCGTTTTTTATTTATAGCACCCAACTTAACTAGGTATTTATAAAGCGAAAAAGAGTTAGTGTAAACGATAAAAGGAATAGGATGTAGTTTAAAGTTGGAAATAACTATTATAATCGTTATTGTTATGGTAATACTCGAATCGAAACTTTGAACTATGCCATAAATCTTGGAAGTTAGGACGTTTCACATAACTTTTTTAAATTCAATAAAGTTTTAATAGATAATTTTTCTTCGAAATATAAAGTCGTTTCGGGCTGGTATTTCGTTACCGAGGTGTAATGATCACACTAAATACCCGTGAGTATATAGAAGGTGTCAGAGGGTTTATGTTATCAAGAAGGTAGCAGAGGTGCTGAGTGAATAATATCGCAACTGTGCAAGTAATGATCAAAAGCTGTGAGGCTATTCAGAATATACTGAGACTGAATACTTAGATTGACAACTAAAGAGCTATGAAGGAAATACTATCTATTTGGTGCTGACCGTGTCCTTATATTCTATGGCCTTCATACCATCTTCAGTACTGAGGCTCACCGGTGTTCACTGGGGCTCACTGGTGCTCACTGAGGCTTAGTGAGCACTTGTGATCTAGATAACCCTAACCCTGGAGGGTTGCCTAGTCTGGTGCTGACAAAGAGATTTTCACCGCCTGATGTGTTAGACTTCAGGCTCTCGGTAGCTTAGCTGCATGCTGGCTTATTTCTTGACTCACTAACGTGCTTGGGTCATAATACGAGGATTGGAATAAAGTCGATTTGTAAACTATAGTTGTTATTATTGGTAAAGAAGCCGTTAATAAAAATAAAAAGCTTTGTAATACCTATATTTAATGACACGAATTATAAACCGCGTTTCGGATTATATATTTGTTACAAAAGGCGTTTATTAAGCGTTTTATACGTATCGTTTATCGGGTCGGTTTGGAACTATACGGCAACCGAAAGGTAAAATACCACCTATGGTTATACTATAAAAGTAACTTAAGTGCCGCGTATATATCAATACCTATATTCGTCGACCCGTTTTATGTTCCTCAAAACGATAATAGAAACTTTGTTTAATTCCCCCTTTTACGTAAGGTTTAAAATGCCGTTATAAAGCGTAATAATAGCGTTATTAAAATTAATTACGTTATATTTAGTTAGGTAAGTTTTAAGTTTAGCTTTTAAGCTAGCTTTTAAAAGTTTAATTTTTTTAAATGCGGAAAATGAGGAGTTATACAACGTTAGGATATCGTCCGTTTATATACCTGTTAATGTAAAGCTTTCCGAACAGGCCATTAATACTAATAAATACGGGTCGAAGGTAAAATTGGTTATTTCGAATCGTTTTTGATAATGTCTTTGGTAGGTCCTATACCAATAAACACCGGCTTGGGTTAAGCCGTAAAGTGATTTTCTAATATGTAAGATCGTATTAAGTAAGTGGTATTACCTAAGGTTTTCAGGTATATCGATGTAAATGCATCGTTTAAACCGTTTTTAAAATTAAGTTTAAGCTTATGTTATATTTTAAAATTTGACATATAAATTATATAGATCCTTAAGGGAAGTAGTGAACGCAAAATTAGGCGATGGTTAATTCCTCATAACGTGGGTAATTAGGTTATAATGTCCTTTTTACCTTCGTTATTATATTCCTTTATAAATAGTCGGGTTTTTTTTTCGTAACGTTTTCTAGTTTTATCTTTGGTCTTATGGACGAAACGAGTTGAAAGAATTTTATAGGTGCCGTAAATAATTTGGTAGAAACACTGAAAACGAAATACGCCTTAATTAATTAAGGCTAAGATTTTCTTTTGGGTAAATTGTATAAATTGGGTACTTAGGGTAGTGATAATGTCTTCACGGCAGAGCTTTAGGCTTAGTTTACGGATTTCTATCTTCTTTTACGTGATAAAGAAGTTTGTAGCAAAGTTTTCAAGGCGTTTTTATGATTTTCGAACCAAAAGGGCGCCTTCGATGGCGGGGTTTTAACGGGGTCGGTATAAATAAGCCGTCCTTATATAGAGTAGTCGTCTTAGATTATTATTTTAGAGGTAAAGATAGAGTTGGATTCGGTTTACATTCGTCGTTTTAGGCAATATTTCATAATCGGTTTTGTTTATCTTACGGTCTCGGGACGTTCCTTTTCACCTTTTTTTGTATTCGTATATCATTGTCTAACGAAGAAAACTCGTCCCGTTTAATAAGTTAATAAGTATATCGTGTCCTTCAAACCCATTCATTCTTTGAAGGCTAATTCATTTATTTTTCTTTTCCAAATGAAAACTTTAAATAATAATGGTAAATTTAAAATTTCAGTTTCACATGGTTCATTTCTTATAGCTAACGCTTTGAATATATCGTATTTTACTTGTAATAATCGTAGTGCCGTTATGTTTTTAGCTATAATATTGGCCCTTTTTATTATAGATGGTAATGGGGCAGAGGTTATGTAGATCCTTGGGTAGGTATCAAAGATAAGGAGCGTAAAAATAAGCCTACTTAGGCTAAAAGTTTTATTAACGGCATTAACCGCTATCTAAAGGATAGAGTACTTAAAGCTAATACCTTTTAGTTTTTTCGATAATACTGTATACGCTTTTTTAGTAGTCCGTAATATAGTTTACGTTTTTCAATACCCTATAAGCCTTTTATTAGGATCTATTTTTACTCGTTGCCAGCTATCGAAGCCTTTGTATGTTATTAAGTGAAATTCAAATCTGTGTTGGCGTCGTACTTAATTTAATTTAAAGGCTCAAAGTAAATGTTTACCAAATAGTTAACGAAAAGGTTGTAATAATATAAAGTACAAGCGTTTTGTATAAATTTGGAGGCTTGGAATAATGTTGTTTCATCGACGATATAAAGGACCGATTGGCTATTTAAATATATAATATTAACAATTACTTCGTAGTTATAGTTATATAGTTTTAAAGGCGGAATTTACACAGTTTTGGGGTTTGTAAATAGAGTCGGTATTTATGGTAGAACTTTCCGATAGCTTAAAGTACGTTTTTCCCTATATTTATATGGCCTACGGCGTAAGAAAAACGTAAAAAGCGTTTTGTAACTAGGTGTCCGAATCGTCGGTATCAAGCCCGTAATTATATTTAAGTTAAGTAAATAGCCTTAATCGTACATGTTTTCGGAAAAAAACTATAAACAGCCGAACTTCAGTCGAAACAGAATAGATACGTTATTTAGGGCGCAGATAAATTGGTTAATTGTATTCTAGACTTTATTTCCGAACTTGTTCATATTAGCTAATAAAAGTAAAAATAGTGGTTTAAAATTTATTACGTAAAATTAAATCGGTTCGAAACGTGTATTTACAACAACCGTTACGAACAACGTCGCTTTACATTTATTAAACAGGATCTTTCGATGTTTTCATGTTTGGTTTAGTCGAAATTTCGGAAATTTCGCCGTAAATACGTAGAATTATCGTTTTACGGCCGTCGAAATTTCTACTACGTTAATATTAGATATAATACCTTGAAACCTGGTTTTATATTTATTAAAAAGAGTGAATTACGACATTCTATAGGCGACAAGCACTTCGTTTACGTAGTTTAGCCTTGTAATATGTAAAAGGGAGACATTTCATAAGCCAACGAAAATATATTGGGCGTTTTCATCGTCGTGTGCCATTAGGTAGGTATTATATTATTTAACGTCGTCTTTTCCGGATATACTTTTATCAAGGTATGTATCGAATCAGTTATCTGTACCTTTGCACTCGATTACGTATATTAAAAAATAAGCTTTTATCCGATCCTTAAACTTACATTCGGCTGCACATTATTGTTTGTTTTGAATTTACTTGTAAGTGGTGTGGTTTGTAAATTAGTAGCCGAGTTTACTGTATACGATATACTGCTTTTACAAACCTATAAAGCTTCGTATGTCTTTTCGCAAGTATTACTATGGTTTCGGTGCATTTCTTCTATTTTTAAACGATCTTCCATGTTTTTTGCTGCCAGGGTTTTCTGCTTAGTACCTATACTTTAGGTGTTCGTTTTGCCTTGAGTAAACCTTAAATTTCCGATCCCAAATATAGTAAATTGTTTCAGTAAGGTTTATTTTAGTAATTTAGACTTCGCCTTTAGTTTCATTCATTATAAATGTTAATCCGATGTTTGTTTTGCGATGTATAAAGGTTTCGAGCAATGTTTTAAGGCTTGCACAAAAAGGCTTTAAATCCTTTTCCGGTTTAAAAAATATAAAGTTGAAATCTGGGTTTTTACGGTAAGCCTTTATTACTACTTGAATAAATAATTTGTTACCTTTATATTTGGGTCCGAAGGCTACCTAATAATTCAAGAACTTTACCAATAAGGCCGTAAGGATTTCCTATAGGTTTTCATCGATATTTTTATATTGGTTTTTTATAGATTCTCATGTTGTACCAATTGAGTCCTTATCGTATAACTCTTAATTAATTTCCATATCAAAGTACGATTTGAAGAGGTTGTAAAACTTGACGAATATATTTACTTATACGAGGTAATATATACACTACTTTTTAACTTATCCGACAAGTTTACCAGATAAAATAACATAAAATTATAATAGCTTGATATTTAGTTTTTTACACTTATTAAGTGTAATGCGTATGTTATTGTCAATTAAGTTGTACGGGTCGCCGTTATAGTTATTATACATATTTTATAGCCTGGTAAAGTTGGTTAACTTCGTAGGGTTGCTTTCATTCGTAGGGAAACGATATGGTGGGAGATTGAGGTAGGGGTCGTGGTTAATGGGTATCGGTCCGTACGAAACGTATTAGCTTTTTGCGCCGCTTATTATATCATGGATAGGGTTGTTTTCCGTGTTTCGACCGATTATAGTTTTCCGGTATGGTTTATTCTTTGCGTTTCGGCCGATCCTGTTATAGCCAATCGGGTTGTTTTTAGCGTCCAGAGTGTATTATTGTTTCTACGTCGATTTAAAGTCGCGTTTTAGGGGGGTTTCGTATTCGACACTCGTTGTAAACGATCGTTACGGTGTTTTCTCCTTTTCCGTCGATTTGTTTGGTTTTGTTTCCATTCCTCGGCAAGTGTTTAGTTTTGTCAAACGCCGTATTTCAACCTATAGTAGTTTTGTATAACCCCGACCCATAACCTTAAATAAGCGTTCCTAACGTTTTGGTAGGTATTGTTCTTTTATAAACATTCCTTTTTTTACTTTTTCTATCGTTCATTTACTTCGGTATTTGTATTAGTTAGGCCGTTGTAAACAAGGTTTTCACAATACGGCTGTTACTTCTACCGAGTGTATTAATACCTTTACTTTGTAATTGTTTTCGTAGGATTTTTTCAATTATACTATTTTCTATTTGTTATATATTTCATAGACAAATCGTAAAATCTTTCCTAAAATATTCGAATAAGTCGTTCCCTTCAATTTCTCTGTTATAGTAATTGAAAATAATGTTCGTAATATAGGTGTTTACTGTATAAGGGTTCCAATCCTCCATTAGTATCTCGATTTTGTTATCCTAAAGGTTAAGGTATAAATAATTTAGGATACTATTACGAAACAATATATCTGTAAAAAGATACTTTATATATTTGCTAATCTTTACCAGGTTCTTTACCTGTAAAGTTATTATATATACGTAAAAAGTAGTTTATATGTAATTCAGGATAATTTGAATTTTAAGGTAATATAATATATACAAAGTAAATAAGGTAATTGAAGCAGCCAAAAAAAAATATTAACGCTTATTAATGTAAACAAATTTTAAAAGATACGTAAATAAGACATAACTATAAACTAGTTAAGCTTTTTAAATTAATTTTATGGGCGTTATTAACGTTACGCTAGCTAAATCACTAAAAGAAATTAAACGTTACATGTATGAAACTTAAAATATATAGAGCGAATGTGAGAATATAAGTAAGGTAAAGAGAATGTAATTATATGGCTTAGTGATTCGTAATTAGTCCGTATTAGTGTTTCGTAATAAAACTTGATAAAGGTATCGGTTAGTTATTTAATGTGTAACCAATGTTGTTAAGGCGGTCGGTTTGTTTACTTGTATATAACCGATTTTAGTAGAGTAATCGGTATAAATTATCGAAAATCGGATGGTTCTTAGCGAAGGGTTCCGAAACTTGATGGTTTTAGCTCATTTAGCCTGATTCTTACTACAACGCCCTTCTAAAAAGGCCCGGGTTTCTTATTGAAAACGCTAATACAAGTTAATGGTTAACGGAATGTGGCGGTTTTTTTAAAGTCACTCCGGATTTTATAATTTTGTAACGTTTCGGGTTTCTCGACGCTCCCGCGTAATTCCACACTCCCGTATAGTTTTCATAAGTCGTAATGTTAAAGCACAGGCAATTGAAACCATTATAGCATACTATTATAGGTATTTAACTTATATTTACCTTTTTTTCCCATTACTATTTCTAATCCACCTAGTCGGTTACTAATTAGTGCCGATAAGGTTTTAAACCTATAATGTTTACGTAAACTTAATTTTCAAAAAAGTAATCAAAATAATTGGTATTCTAATATAAAAGCTAAGTGATCCAAGAAAAAGTATCTAAAGGTTTACGCTACAAGTGAGAGCTTATAAACCCTCCACCCAAAGCGTATTTCTTTGGAATACCTCTTCTAGACTGATCCCCGTATTGCCGTCTTTTTGGAATAGTTATTCCAGACCGATCCATGCATAATTCACTTTGCGTCTTGCAAGAGTGCAGCCTGCAGTGTGATACGTTACCGTGTACCCTATAGGAATGCATACTGCAATATAGTATAATGCTACTTGGTCTATGTATACTATCTATGAGGGTATATAGTAATATCCACAGAAAGGAATTCCGATGTCGTAAAGTTCAATACTGTTTTCTCCGTTTTTTCAGGATAAAAACATAAGTGTTCTTATTGCAAACTAAGACGAAAC
This sequence comes from Anisogramma anomala, assembly GCA_038502455.1. Classification (NCBI taxonomy): domain Eukaryota; kingdom Fungi; phylum Ascomycota; class Sordariomycetes; order Diaporthales; family Gnomoniaceae; genus Anisogramma; species Anisogramma anomala. The sequence goes on along the minus strand of JASMMZ010000003.1, from coordinate 14,565,475 downwards.
GTTTATTCATTACTTTGAACCAGTTTATTAGCTTGAAAATTAATGTTAACATCGAGTTTTTTGATGTTTGTCTATTAAGAGGGAAACGTATTAAGGGATTATGAAACATGAAAAATAATAAGTACGATGATTATTGTTATAATTATTGACCTTTATGAAGAAAGGTCATTTTAAAGCCAACTTTAACTTTAGACTCATCGGTGTTTCTATAGTTAAATTTCGTGATAATATCAGTATTTTTTCATAGTGTAAAATATTACAAATACCCATATATTGAGTATCGCACTGCCCTTGTATCTGTTATAATACTTTGAAAGATTTGCTACGCGTAACGATTGCGAATGTTCAATAGATACATTGGTCTGTGGTTATTATTATTATGACGGTAATAGGGATTTTCACCTACTAAACGATATAAAACGGCGTTATGAGCTTATTACTATAATGTTTTAGGCTAGTATCTTTATTCTGGTGAATAGTTTTAGGCGTTTTTTTATTATCTCTCGCCTCCGTGTCCTCAAATTTTGCAATGCGTTTAATGTATTTATAATTAAATGTGAAAGAGTATTAAGTATGATATATCACCTATTTTGATCAGAATTCAGGAACTATGTAACTTATAAACTGATATCTTCATTTCCAACAAATTTAATACCTTTTGGTAATATTTGAATAAGAAAATTTACGGGTTTAATTTAATTTTAAGATAAAGTATGAAGGGACTGAGCCAAAGCCTTCGCTTAAGATAGTCGGTTACTCTATATTATCCTAGATGAAGAGAAAAGAAAGAAACCTCTACTAAGAAGCTGCTACAGGTTACAAGAAAGGGGTGGCCCGGTAATGTAATAGGACGACTCGGAGTATCGTAGGAGCATGGAAACTACCAGGGTTAGATCATTAGTTACTACCAGCCCAGGCACCAGCCAATGATATTACCTTTGGCCTACCCCTATCCCTATAGGCTCCCCCCCCCCCTCTTTCACTTCTTTCCTCTTCCCCTTTTTTTTTCTAAATGCATTTGCTATATTAACCAACGTGAGTTAAGCCGCCTACTACTGCCTCTTAACCCACGTGAGTTAATGTGGCTACTATTTACACTGCCCATCATAATCAACATAAGTTAACTCTCTACTACTGCCACTCAATCCATATGGGTTAACTTATCCACTGCTACCACTAGCTATTTTAACTAACGTAAGCTAACACTCCATTCCTTCTACTTAACCTATGTGAGTTAACTGACCTATTATTATCCCTAACTCACGTATGTTAACTTACCTACTGATATTAATAACCCATATGGATGATTTACCTATTGATTAGAAACCGTAAAATATTAGCTTTTAAACAGCCCAGTGACCGGAGAAGAATAAATTCAGATTAAGCACATTAGTAGGTTGGATAAGAAGGCCCGTCTATATTTTAAATAGAGTCATAACGGGATTAGAACGAGTCGAAGGCCGCTATATTTGAGATATTCGAAAGCAGTTTCCAAGTCGGGTGTATATAACTTACTCATTTGATAAAGACTCGTTATTTTGAGGAGTTTTCAATATGGAGGCGGCTTACCTAAAGTTTATTCCGGGTATGTAAACTACTTTCAACATGGAATTTACATTTGGTTTCGCTTTCATTATGAATTACGTCGATAACGGGAAGTTAATAGTCGTGAATTTATTGGGTTGGAAACAAATTGGAAACGATTTTGATAAGTTAATCGACGTGAGATCTAAAGTATTTCCTACTCCAAAGTTAATGTTTCAAGACGAAGGAATCGACTACACGTAAAATACTGTATTTATTATGAAGTTAATTCATTTTTTTTTAAAAAAAATATCGATTTTTAGGCTTTAAAGAAAGATTAAACGTTATTACCAACCTGAAACCGTTTCAAAAAGGAACGTTATTCATTAACGGCCTTTTTTCATATTCTATTACATAATTTTTATTACTATTAATACAAATTTAGTAATGTTACGACTATATTAGACGAAGGTTAGATTTTTATACAACGTTTTGTAGCTGAAATAATTAAATGTTATATACGCTATATAAAGTTGCTGTAATAATAGTATATTATTAAAAACTAATTATACCTGATTGTAATGTCATTTATATTGCTAAGCGTTCATTTATTACTAAGTAGTAAACGGTTTCAATTCTATTAGGAATAAATAATAAGGGTATATAGATACTTTAAAACTTTTTTATCAACAAATTCGGTAATATCATCCGTTTCGAGGAAGAATACAGTATTTAAACATTGTTTTACCCCAGTAAAGTTGTAAGAGCGTTTTTAAAACCTATCATTCCAATTGAAATTTCGATAGTTAATAATGACGCGAGGAGACCCATAAGAACGCGAATAATAATTTAGGAATGACTTGTCATAAACCTCAACGTTTATAATATTTATTGTCTTGAAGGCCATAGTTATATTTAAATAATCCGTAATGATTATACAGTAATATAGGTCATTAGTATATTCTTAAGTCAATTGGATTCAAAAGTCGATTCAAAGTTCGCTTCAAAATTGCTTGGAAATTGGTAAGGGTTTAAAAAGTTCCTTCCAATAGTATTACTAATAAGTTGTTCGTTTACAAAAATTGTAATTATGGTAAAAGTTTCGAATCATACATTACAACCCAGATTAAAAATAAATTTTAATTAAGATGATGCTAGTAACAGCCCGGTTTAGATAACTGATAAAAATTTTATTGTATAGAACCTCAATTAAACCAGTAATAAACAGAGTGTAAATAAAGATCCAAACACGGTTACGAGACCGTAAAATATTATCATTGTATCCTAAATATTTCGAAATAAAAACCTTAAGTATTTGGTTATTATTAATACGAATATAGGTAAGGAAACTTTTGTTGTTTATGCGTATTCCGTGAACCGAACCGGGGTAATTAGCGTTTCAGATAATAATGGAGTCCTAGTTATTTCAAAAGTCGATGTTTATAAAACATTTATAACCTTCCGAAATAAACTCTTTGACAATAGTAATCGAAAAACGTATTTACGGGGAAACGGTTAAAAAATAACTTAATTAGGGCGGAAAAACAATAATTCCGACTGGAAATAAGGGAGTCGGGAAGCATTTCAAAAATATATTAATTTCGTTGTAATAGTGTATCGAGTTATATATGATTAACCTTTTTATTATAGATTAGTTTTAAGTTGAATTGGAAAAGTCGTTTCTATCAACAGATTTATCTTTTGGAAAGTCGGCGGGTATTTATAAAGTATTTTTAGTTTTAATAGTTCGTAAGGATAGTAAATGGGCGGGTCGTACCTCGTAGCTTCGCGTTTTATGCTTGTAATGATCACACTAAATACCCGTGAGTATGTAGAAGGTGTCCAGAGGGTTTATGTTAGCAGTAAGGTAGCAGAGGTAACAAAAGGTGCAATATCAAGACTGTATTCGTGCGAGTGATGATCAGAAGCCGTGAGGCTATTCAGGGTAGACTGAATACTTAGATTGACAACTGAAGAGCTATGAAGGAAATACTATCTATCTTGGTAATGAAAGTGTCCTTATATATCCGCGCCTTCATACGTCTTCAGTGTAGGCTCGACTGGCTCGATATCGAGTCCATCGAGTCTCACACCATGTTGACCCTAACCCTTGTGTACGGTGTGTCTGTTGTGGATCCCTGGTGCCTGCCGAGAGGCTGTGTCCAACCGATTTCCTTTGTTATCTGCTGCGGGGCCGCCGCTGGTGCGCCCTGCAGATGTTGGGTCATAACAATGCTTTGAAATAACTTATAATCCCTAGTAGTCTTTTGCCGTAAATTTCGTACTTGTATTCAACAGTTAATAAATGACAAAAGTTGTAAGTTATCTGGAATAGGGTTTCGTAAACGTCATGTTAAAGTAAACAGTCTCCTAAGATCTAACCAGAATAATCGACTTCTAAAAATGTTTTCTGATTAGGGTCCTATTAGGCGCGAATTGGTTTAAAAAAAACTTATGCCATTTACAATAAGCTTTTTTTAGGACCCTTGACATGAAGAGGCGCCTTTTTGAGTTGAATGAATTAAAGAGACGGACATTTAAAATTAGTTTCGAATAAATTGTCGGTAAAACATAGTAAATTCGAGAAAACCCCATATTTGAAGTATAAATATGGAAACAGTATATTTCCGAATGATATGTAGTTTTTCCGGGTTTATACCTATTTCGATTCTGATTTCAATAACGAATTCTAAATACTTGTTTTTTTTTTTTGAACACCGAACTTATACTTGGATATGTTGAGGTTTTGACTAACAATATTTAGGTTATTAATATGTGGTCAAACTTAACGTTATAATTTTCAAAGGTATCATTTGAATATATTAGAGTATTATCGGGGTAAAGAAAGTAGAAAAGATTGATAAACTAGTGTAACTTATTATAAATATATTATTAAAAAGTATTTGGTATATCGGACAGGGGTAAAGTTATAATCAATCATTAGAAAAGACTCAAACGAATGCGAAACCTAATCTTCCACTTGTTGATTTTAATACGTAGTTTAGGTAGACCGGCTTCAACTTTAAATTCAATAAATTATTCAACTTATAAAATATTCGTAAACTTTATTTTAGAAAGAAGAAGATAATAATAGTTGGATTTTGGAATAGCGTTAAATTTACAGTACTTTATATAAAAGTGCAGGCTGCGCCTAAGGTTTTTTTACGAAGAGTATGGAGATACTCGTTAAGGGACTACCTGTATGAATATAACTTTGATTTAGCAATTCAATTAAAGTTTCTTATAATACTACAACCTTTTTTAGTAATGAAACCTATAATAGCCCTTAAAATATTTCTAAAGATTAGGCTTAGTTTTTATTTTCAATAACGATTTCATATCCGGTGTCGGAGTGGTATGGAGACAGTTCATCTCTTAGGGCTTTATTGAACAGGGTCGTAAACTCCTTAAAGGTATCGAAGAACTCGTCGTTAATGGAAACGAGTGGCTTCGAGACTAAAGCCTTATTAATATTTTCGAGGGAGACGGCAGCGAGTTTCGTAGTAGCCACTTGATAATTTCGAGCCTTATGGAGTATAATATAAAAGGTAAAGGAACTGATACCCTTATGCGTTTTTATATCAAGATAAAAGTCTTATTATATACTCGGTGATTTACTGTTCATTCCCCCCAAAAATATGCTATAAAAAGTTATAAGTCATCTATTCTTATTTTATTCAATGTTTACCTAAGATAAAGTTGAATTATAGGTAATAAATGACATATATTTGAAATCAACACCGGTATTTATGAGAATAAATGTATAAAAACGGTACGAAAAATAATTCGTAAGTCGATTTTTAATGTATAATAGATAGTTTTCTTTAATCGTTATGGTGTGATGGAGATATGCCATAACTTCAAACAATGAGTAAACTACTTATTTTTAACGTTATAACATTGATAACATATATTTACCAAATTAATAATAAAATCAATAAAATACAAAGTAGATTTATCATAAACGATACTTTTTTAAAAAGTAAAGGTCAGCCAATAGGTAGAATTAAAGTTCCTCCAACTCCTATACATAATTATATACAAGAGTTAAACTTTTCTCTCCTTAAGTTCAACAAAGTCATCGGTTGAGGTAAGGTAAATACCAACATTAACTTTAATATTAAAGTTATTGGGGTATTACTCGAAATCTAATGGATAAATACGAATACGATAACTATCCACATCGTATTTTAGGTATAGTCTAAGGTTTTTATCACGGGAAAGTTCCGAGTAGCTAACTCAGGTAAAGTGTTATTTGGTATCAATTTGTAAGGCGTTTACGTTGGTTATGATAATATTTCTATAGTTATCGCGAGCGAGCGCATCGCCGTTGCCATTTTAGTTACGAATTATACCGCCGGTAATAGTATTGTTAATATAGCTGGTGTTACCGTATCGAATGTAAAAGTTAGAGTTGTTTATTAATAAGTAAGGTACAGGTAGCATACTCGTTTTAATTGGCGAGTATATTGAAGGGGAGTAACGTATTAACAAGTATATTATTAATCATTTCTTATAAGATAGCGAATTCAGCGGTAGATTTGTAGACTTTACCGCCAAATTTTGTAAATAAGGTTTTTTAAACGTTAAATAAAACGTTAAACCATTCGCGAATTCTTTTTTTCAAAAATTTAAGTTAGGCAACAACTTTTTTATTGCATTAGGGTCGTAATAGTACTAGTAGAGTATTATTATGAAAGTGTCAGTGTTGTTATTATCGCTGTTATTACCATGAAAATAATAGTTTTTCATAACGGTTTTAACGGGGCCTTATAATTATTGAAAAATAGCGTAAATTTTATCCTTTCATATCGATAAACTTTCTGTTTTTACGTAACTTACGTAATATCGTAAATTTTTATATTAGGAAACTTAGTCCAATATCGGAAAACTTAACCGGTCAATCGAAGGGCTCGCGTTTAATTTGTTAACAGCCGGCATTATCAGATAAACCGTCAGTATTGTAGTTTGATACAGATGAAGCCAAGTCGTTGTAATTGTCGACGCGGTCCCTAGAAGGGGGCGAACGCGGTAATTACATTGTTTGTAGATATTTTGTTCGTGAATAACGTGGAAGCGGGACCCCTTTAGGAAAGGGGTAGCTTTAAAAACGTGGGCGTGTCATTAATAACTTACAACCACTTGATTATGTTTATTAACGTAGTTAGTACGTCGTTGTTTCGTTATTCCATACGTAAAGCATGTTCGCGAACGGCTTAATCCTGATCTATGAGTTTCGTATATAAAGTCTTGATAAATTGTTCGTATTAGGTAGTTAAATAGTTGTAATACTTTGATAAGACGTCTTAAGGTTAGTTTTCAACACATCCGTCAGAAATTGTTTCAAGGTTTAGTAATCTAGGTTCGAAAAATAGAAAGAAATCACTAAGTTATAACCGCTTGTAAACAGCTTAAACACTGTTAGAAACAGATGAAGTCGAGGATAATATATAAAGAGATTAAACCAAAGCTATCAAATAAGATGGATAGATACTATCTATTATCCTTGATGAAAACAGAAAAAAAAAACCTCTACTAAAAAGCTTCTACAGGATACTAAAAAGGGTGAACCAGTCATATAATAAAACAATTCAAAGAATTGTAGGAGCATGGCAACCACCAAAGCTACATTCCTGGTGACCACCAGCCCAGGCACCAGCTTATGACAAAAGTATCTCTATTTAGGTGTATTACCGTTTAGTCTTTTGGTTTAAGTTTTCAATTAGTTGTTTTTAGTATATTTACGATCGATATGGTAGGCAGGCACGGGTTATTCATCGTTGTTCAAGTTAGCAAAGTCGTGGACTGAGGGATATTTAATAGGCGAGTTTGGTATCTATGTTATTATAGTCGCGAACAAAAAACGTAATTAGTGTTATAAACTCAGGCCATTAGTTATTGAGTCTATAGGTTACGTTACTGTACATGTAACGGGATATACAGTACCTGGTTCGGGCTTGGTTCGGGCCTAGTCTAAGTTCGGTTCGTATAGAGTATGTACGATGAAACGTAACGGGCGGTGTACTAACTACAATTATAAGCTTTACACAAAGGACCACCGAAGCCACTTTTGTTTTTTCGCCTATACCTTAATGGTAAACATTATTTGGCACCTACTTAACTTATCATAATATTTTGAATCATAATTTTTTTTTATCTTTTTGAAGGAATATTACTTACAATAAACAAATCGATGGCAAATATTAATAATTTCGCGTTATACTCAAATTTTATTGGGAGAAATAGACCGTCGGTGAATACTTAGTCTTTCACCTTTATAAATATACCCTTTATCTTTTCAAGGTCAACTTAAGCTGATATATCTCATTTATAGAATACTATAGGTTATATCGGGTTTACCATAAAGTAAATATAACAACTTAATTAATCGACTTTCGTTGTCGATATTATATCCGATTTCGCTTAAGTTGTAGTTAATATTTAACAATTCGAGGCCTATTTAATAGTAATTTGTATCACTTTTTTATTGTTTAAAGGTAACTGAAAACGATATAACTAACGATAATTTGACGAATTTTTCTTTACGTAAACGACGACGCGTTACACGATTGAATTTATATTAAAGAAGAATAATATATAGATCGAAAAAGGTCGGTATATATTTTTTCACATATAAAGTTATCATAACTTGGCGGTAAAGTAAATAATTATGGTATATTACGAAGCTGGAATATGCAAGTATAAATATGATATAAATAATTTTTTTGATCTCATTCATGTTAGGTTTAGCGACTTTTATCGCGCTGATACAGATTTAGTTTTATTAAAAGGAACTGTTTATAAGTAATAAAAACCTATAGATACTATTTACTATTAGATTTGAAATATTGCTAGTTTAAACTAGCGAATCATATTAGCTCTTGACCATAAAATGCAATTATCTATGCTATTGCATATTCCTATATATTCGCGAAAAATCTATTACGGAAAGCGTTTACCATATCAACTATATCGCGGCTTTGGCAAAATACCGTGAGATCGCCGACGAATTAAAGTCTTTCAACTTAAAACGACGTTTTAATCGATAATTATCAGAATCTTTTTAGGTATAAGAGCCAAATAAAGATATAATTATAATAGAAGTTAATACCTTTTAGGTATCCCAGTTAAAAGATCGCGGTAATAACGGCTAGTTATTTCAATAAATTAGTTTGGTATACGTTTAAAATTGAAAAAAATGGAAGGCGATCTAAATATTGGTGAAGGAAAACCATGTTAAGCAAGTTATGGGGCGTTATCTGTATTATAATTCGACAGATTATTATTATCGTGGTTACGAATTCCGCCTGACGTTACCTCCAACGTAAGTATATACAATCTAAATCGAAAAGGTAAATAATTTTTTTTATTAACTACGATGGGGAATGCCTTACTTCTAAATACAATTCTGTTTAGGATTTACATGATTTCGATGGCGTAATTACAAAATCGAATTAAAAATAATTTAGTTCAATTAAAATACGTACGAATAAGGATATATTTCTTATTTCTATACTCTTTCATAACATTTTTCTTTTAAATATTTAGGTCTATTTTCGCTGTAAGTATTATAATATTATAATCAAATTTCATAAAGAAGGTTAAAAATGAAATAAATTCGGCTATTTAATTCTTTAGATCTGTGTATAATATTAACGTTACGGCGAAGTATGCGTATTACTCAAAAAACAATATTTCATATGAAAATTGATGAGTAGTTAAACCCGATATTAATATATATTAATATTGGAATAATTTAGGACATAACGTTTAAAATACTTTGAATACAATATTTATAAATGTCATTAAAAGTTGGCGGTAATCGTTCAATAGTTAATAAATAAGGAAGATGAATTATTGATATAATAATAATATGTTTTAGGTTGATGGATATATAAGTCATTATAAAATCAGTTTTAATTAGTTTCATAACCCGAATTAAACGGATAATGAAAATTATAGGTGATTGGTCTTAATTAGCTTTTATTATAAGTTTTTTTTTTAAAAAAAAAAATACCGCGGATTTTATAATCGACGACGTCGATTACCGTAAAGAAAAAGATTTATTACGTTTTTTACCCGAATCAATAAAATTCCGCAACCTATTTCATAAGGAAAAGATCATAATCCTACATCCATATAGGGAAAAACCCAACTACTACATTTGTATTAAGCCGAACGGGGATATATATTTACTAAAAAAGACTATAGGAATCACTTTATTCGATACTATAAAATTAACATTTCGAATTCAAACGTTAAATTACGAAATTAATAAACAAAGGTTGGGTTTACGCGAATTCCTTGTCGGCCACGGCGCCAGAATTACTAATTTTTGACCCGGGGGGCGGGGAATAACGGATTTATATCAATTATCGGATATTGAATGAAATTATCGATTAAAATCGTTTCTCCTACCTTTAATTAAGAAAATCCTTCGCTTATTGTCGAAGTTAATTTAACTTACGAAGATAGATATTTAAGCGGGTTTTTACAGAATTCGGGTTATACCCTAAAAAAAGAATTTACGGATTTTTTTATATGATTCGAATCATTTAAATAGTTAATTACCCCCTTTCAAATAGCGGAAACGCCGGCCATATTTTAGCGGTATATTGATTATATAATGGCGAATAGGTTGAACAATTTTATTTTAACCTGTTTGAATAACCATTTAATTTCTTCTTCTAGCGTTAAACAAGATTTTTGGTAGGTCTTTATCGTTGAAATGTAGTTGATTATAATGACTGTGGTCGAAGTAACTGGTACTGCGTTGATATTGTTGATTGATGTATGTAAGTTCTAAGTTTGGCAGACTGCTAGCTGGTCCGCACACTAATTTGTATAACCAAACGCTTTGGCTTGTGCCCCACTTTGAAGTAGGCACTTACTACACTTCATTTACAGTGCAGTCCCACAAACTACAGTCAATTTGTAATACGTACAATCAAACTTTACTACAAGTAAAGTTGACTTAACTATATTGTATTTGACTGCTACTCTAACACTAGCGGCTTTTTGTTTTGTGCCTGCACGCTAACGTAGCTTACTATTAATTGGTAGCAACCTTTAAAATCCCTGCTCAATCTACAAGCCAGACCCCTGTCAATTCCAATCAATCTGTACTGAAACCAACCTTAATTATCGCCCTTTATAGCTCTTTTACTCCACCCTTTCGAAACGTCCATTCCTTAAATCCCGTGCACAAATCTTTTGCCACAGACTTGCGTAAATGAAGTTAGGTACGCCACCACCTGCGTACCCTTTGCTAGCAATTCAAAATATTGCTATCGCTACCTTGGCTATTACTACTATTATCCTAGTGGTTTTCCAGTTTGCCAAGATAACTCTATTCCTTCACGTCACGTACTAGGCGGTCTATGTATCTCTTAATTCGTATAGTTAGCGTATTACTATCTACAAACCTTTTTAGAGAGCTATTAGGGGTGGCCTTAGTTATGGAATTAATAGGGTTATCTTTGTCGTTGATTTACCAGAACTTATCAATTTCCCGAGCTTCTTATGCCTCCCCTAAAGCTATTACTTTTATCATTAGACGTTTTTCATTGGTCGTGCCTAGCTTTGATAGGCATTCGTAAAAGCTTTGGGAGTCGTTACATACTACCACAGGTATCGGTAGCAATCCTAGCTATTTGGTGATAATCCTTCATGTGCCGTTAGTTACTATACCAATATTAAAGCCTGCTATTACACCGTAAACTTCCGAAGCTAATATACTCTGGGTTACGCGTTTGTATTTAATAAATGTCCAGTATACAAGGTTTTCAGTATTTATATATTTTCATTTAAACATATACTTATTAATGAGAATTATTAAAAAGATGATTTACGATATGAGGTTTGTATTGTGAGCAAAGAATCTGTTCGTAAAAATCATTAGCTTCATCTTCGTTAAATTTACTAAAATTAAATTAATTTTTGATTTTACAGAATGTATTTGTTAGTAAATCCGTTTATTTTCATTATCAAAATCTTTGTCTTATGAATCCTGTACTTTTATCGCGATGGAAAGGTCGTACGACACCTCCGGTTAAAACAACGTAATAATATAGACTGCACGTACCCTTTACTTCAGATATTTCTGTGATTTTCGCTCGTCGGTTTTATCGATATTACCGAGCTTACGACGTACCCCTTTTAGCGTAAGTTAATATAAGTGCTATTTCTAACCTTAACAACATAAATACAGAGTGATGATCTATTAAAGTCAAGTTATATGCCCTCCACTAACGTCTTAACAAGCTTACACTTCTAATGGCCTAACTTCTCGATGGCACGTTATTCCATCGCCATAAAGCTAATATAGCTAAGGAAGAGGATATCGTTTATTTGTATATCCACGATTCAAAAGTCTTCACCCTTTAAAATTAACAGATACGGGTTAAAGATTAAAGTTTTCATACTGAGTCTATTTCTAAAGTACGTTTAATACGTCAGGAATTAGTAGACGCCTACTTTATCCAATCTATATAAGGGCTTGATATAACGTATTATTGTACTGGCTGGAAACTTATCCCTTAGTACTTTTGATGGTTTAAATAGTATAATACGTTAAAGATTTGTAATAAACTACGTGTACGATTACGTGATATCCCGGCTATTAAGTGTGAATTAAATTTTTACGCTAACAGTTAAATTGGAAGCAATGGCGACGATTAAACATTGGCTAATCTTCTGGATTGTAGGCGATTAAGTGAACATTCAGCCTTTACCTTTATTACCGTATCCTTAAGTGATTATCTGTAACTTTCTTTACAGCTGGTTCGTAGTTTTACCTTTAACCTTGTAGACTATTTTCGACTTAAAGATAATAACGTTTTGGATTTCGAATTAAATTAGCGGTATAAATTGTATAACCTCCTATAATAAATGGCCGCTAATTTCCACTTGGTCACTTTTCTTAAACACCTTACCTGGTGTATTAATAATGCCTTTAACACGAAATTTAAAATTACGTTCTCCATTAAACCTTTCTTTCTAAGATACTCACACCGTTGTATACGCTCTTTCGGGCTTGTAATCCCTATCGCTATCCTCCTCTTTAGTATATATCCTCCTTTTAGATAGTCGTCCACATCGCCGACGTTTCATTTACTTATCAATCATCCGCTTCGGAGGTTGTACTAGCTAATTTGCTCGGCTCGAAGGTTATCAACATCAGGATCTTTATCAGACTTAAGGTACCCGAAGGTTCTTTAGTATGGCTTAACCTATATAGCTCGGAAAGTCACAGGGCCGTTAGCAATTTCAACCACTACGTTTAAGTTGGTAATACTTAAGATCTTATACGGCCTATCTTATTTACTTGGTTTACGCCACGTAAGAACTTTACTTTAAAGGGGGAGTAAAAGTACGTTTATCGTTAAAAGTCTGTTCCTGGTATTAATGATATCATTAATCTGGCGGTGTGCTAATTTCTTTTTCAATTCTTTTAAGGTTTTTTTATATATCATGGTACGTTTTTAGGTACTTAACGAGGGTAAAGACTTGACTATGATACGTAAATAGGCACTAAATACTAGTGAAGTTGATATATATCCGTTAAGGATAACAATGTTGTTAAGGTCTTTTACCGCTATCTGAAGCCGTATTTTTTAGCTTGTAAAGCTTCCGATTTCCAAAGTAAGGGTATCGTAAGCTTTTTGTAAAAAAGAGTATACCCTTTCGACCTTACCAATACCCTAGTAAGGTTTAACAGGGACTTGTTTATACTAAATTCCCATTGACTTTAAATTAATATAAAACTTTATCTCAATAAAGTTGGTACCGGTATCGTAAACTAACATGTTTAGTGGCCCAAGGTACGTATCAATTCATAAAAAACGTAATGCCTCTTATATTTCCTTTTCCGTAATCGTCTTAAGGAACTTAGTGTCGTAAAAAGCCGTAATAGAATCTACAACATGTAGTATTAGCTTTTCTTGCAGGTAGAACACGTTTATGAAGACTTCCGAATTAAAGCTTTGGTTTTTTCTTAACGTAAACTTAAACCTTGAAATGGTTTATGACTTTATTTGATAGTGATAGTAAAACCTTTTCACTGCATTTAAAGTTGGTAGGTTGACATATTTGTAACTAGGTGCCTTTAAAACTTTATATAGCTTATTAATTGTTAGGTGGTTAAAACTACGGTACAATTAACCAAGTTACGCCTCCATTAGATTTAACATCACTGTCTTTAGTCCTTAAAGATAAAACCAAAAATGCCTCCAATTAAGTCTAAGTGGAAACTTCTTACCAGCCTTAAATTATATTAGCTCATTAGTCTAAATATTGACGTTAACGCCAAGGTTCTTTATGTCCTCCAAGTAAAGGAGGAAGGGGGTAAGGGATTCCAAGATATGGAAATCAATAGTGCTAATAACAGTCTTAACCGTTGTTGATCCTAGTAAAAATAGCTCTTTTCTAGGGTTAAAGCTAACCTTAGCCTTGACAGTATCTGCGTAGTCAAGTTTAGTAACAGTATTAATATTCCTTCGCAACGCGAAGTATTATGAATAGCCTTTTGTTAAGTATCTTACGGCTTCCATATCCGGTATGATTCTCTAAAAGACTTACTCCGTGTAGCGGTTTCGGATTATGAAAAGGTATGTAGGACTAAGGTCTTTATAATCGTGGCGGTGATAGGGGTCTTTACCTGTAAAGCGGTACAAGAAAGCGTGGTCGGCTAGTTATTACGTTGATTTCGAATTAGTGCCGGTGCTAGTATTTTTGTATTACTTAATTTACTTAGGAATATTGTCACCGTTACCTGGTTTGTTACCCTCGAAGTCTGCAATTTTATCTAAGTAATCTTATTCAATAGTAATAGGGTATTAAATATAATACATCACTTTCTCGTTGTTTCGTTCGGTAAAGGGGTTCCGAGTTGACCAATAGCCAAACTTGCCAAAAATCCAATATCTTTTATCACTATGTCGACGATATTGTTTACGGTTAACAAGTCCTCCTGATTCTTAGCCTTACCAACACCAACTTTATTATTGCCTCTAATCTAATACCGGTAAGCCAAACCTTAGGCGTTATTAACGCCTGTAGCCGTACTTGCGGTCGACGTAGTTAAATTCCGTAAGGTCTTTTTCTTTCAAATCAGGGATGTAGCTAGCTTAGAAATACATAACAGTTAAGCCGGAAATTCTAGCAGTTCCGGTCGCCAACGAAGAATGTAATTGGCTAAAAAAACCTTTGAAAGTAGTGTTGGGGAATTAAAGGGCGTATTCGAACTCTTTGTAGCCTATAACTGTCTAAAGAACCTGCTAAAGTAAGGTGCCTTCGCAAGCTCCTACGTTCCCTATTACCTGTTGACAAAGCATTGACCTGTCGAGCATCTGATTTAAAAGATCCATTTTATTCTCCAACTTTTTCTTGTAATACAACATGTAAAACCACTTAATAATATTCTAATTTGTGTGATATTAGGCAAGATTGATATCGTATTCAAAGTGGCCCTTTAGGCTATCGTGTATTTCTCTGAAAAGGGTATAATTCGCTAGGTATCAGAGGTAGTAATTCTCGACTTAGCCGGTAAAGATACTGGAAAACAACGAGTAAAATCCCGGTAACTTAACCATTATCTGGCGTTAAATGTTAAAAAAATGCGTAAGTTGACGTCAGGAAGGTTTTACGGCTTACCATTATACTTTTACCTTCCTCTCTAGATCTTAACGAACAAGGTTATTATCGTACAGTCCGTATCCTCCATGGAAACGCGTCGAGGGGGAAGGGTAATGTAATAGTCGTATAAACCTTCAATATCTCTTAATTGGTGAAAAGACTAATATTGTTATTGCTAGTGGTATTGGTGGGCCGAATAGTTACCTTTAGCTAAGTTTAAAAGGAAAAAGCCAATAGTCGTACCCATAATAGGCTCTCGCATAAATCCAATCCTTCCTTGGTTTAGCTATTAAAACTAGACTTATTAAGAAGCGTGGGGGAAATGGAAGGTCTAACGATCTTGCTTAATCAATTGGTGTAGAGCGCCAACATCAATACCTCTGGCCTTATGGGCGTCCTCTACTTCATATGCACTACCGCTGTTAAGGGCGTATTCCGCGCTATTACGTGGAGGTTCTAGGCTTCCGATCAAATTAATAGGTCTATCGCTCGCGCGTAAATAGGCTTAGATTGGCTAGAGGTAAAGAGGAGGTCCCTGGAACGTATGTCTAGGCGTTAAGGCTCTTTAATAACTTTCCCTTTAGGTTGTGGGTCTTAAGGGTATTTTTCAAGTTAAGCCAACTCGAAAAATGTTTCCACTAACTTGACAACGTTTCCCTTTGGTACGAACATTACTCGGCGTTTGAGTTTAGCCTTTAATTTAAACATAACAGCATTTTGAGTTTCCTTCCACATGTTAATTATCTAGTCGCTGAAAAATTTGCGAAACCTATAAAACGCGTCTATAAGGTCTCCTTTGGTGTCTTATTTCAAAATGAAATAGCTGGAAAAGTTGGTTGAATATTCCTCGGTTAAGCCATGGTAGACATCGTCTTTCAAACGGTCGTGGTTGCATTGCTTGAAAAAAGCTATTCCAGGGTTTTTAATTGCTTCTTTCTAGGTAGGGTTGGTAATGGCCTAAAAGTAAGGACTTTCGGTAGCCATCTTGACGTTCTGGCTCATTTAGGACGTTTAAGGAGAGTAACTTGGTGATTTTAGGTGTAAAGACTTAGTGTTTTGGCGTAAAGTCGCGTGGGAACTTGGCGACTTGGCAACTTGGTGTAAGGTCGTACAACGTGAATTTCTTGGCGTAACTTGTTGATTTTCGCTTAGAACAGCAAACTTAAAGATTGAAATAGCGTAGGGAGTTAAAAGAGTAAAGTAGGGTAAAGGTTTAATATAAGGAGTAAGGTCGGAAGTCGTTATTAGTGATAGAGATCGAAGGTTATTATTTTTAATGTAAGGATTTAGTCGTTTTTCTTATGGTAGTAACACCCTCAATAGTACTAACTTAGCCGTTTTCCAACCTTTTAAACTTTAAGACTTCTAAAAATCAATCTCAACGTCTTCAAAAAAGATTGATAAAGATTTATTGATATTTTCAAGTAACGATACCATCGCTTACTTCTAGATTAGCGTTATAAACTAATGTAACCCAAAAAATCTTCTCTATTTTCCCGCTGTTATAGACTGGCGCAGTACCAATAAAGGCCCCTCACAAAAATCTTTCCTCCATCCTAACGATAATGCAGAATATAACAACCGGAAAGTAACCTTTTCTTCTAGTTATCCAATTTATGCTTAACCTAATAAGTACTGATCAGTATTGGTAGGCCTTTATCGTTACAACGTAGTCGATTCGAATCACTGTGGTCGAAGTAACGGTTGCATCGTTAATATTGTTGATTAATGTATGTAAATTCTAAGTTTGGCAAACCGGTATCCTGTCTACACTCTAATTTGTATGGCTAAACGCTTTGGCTTATACCCCACTTTGAAGTGGGCACCTACTGCACTACATTTGCCCTGCTGTTCTACAAACTACAGTCAATTTGCAGTACATACAATCAAACTTTACTGCAAGTAAAGTTGACTTGACGGTACTGCATTTGACTGCTATTCCAACAAAAATTATATTATGAAAGTTTACGTAATCTTAAAACGCTATCGCGATACCGCATTAAACCTAAATTTTTAAAAGTGTAATTTTATAGTTAAAAAAGTAAAATTTCTTGGTTTTAATATAACGATCAATATAATATCTAGGCTGACCCCGAGGAAATAAAGGTAGTACACGAATAAACGTCTTTATGTACTATTTGAAATATTCGAAGTTTTTTAAGTTTTATTCACTTTTATCTAGACTTTATCAGTAATTTCTTCGATTTAACGGATTATTTCATGCAATTTACGAAACATGGATTTTTTTAGGCTTAGATGAATCGGGAGGAATATATATTCTAAACGTTCAAAAATTCCTTCATTATATCCTGGATTTTGGTATATTAAGATTTAAATAAGTTAACGGTAATAGAAATAAATCGTTCGAAAATAACATCAAACGGTTGTTCATTATAAAACAACGAAAATAATGTTCTAAAATGAATTAATTATCATTTCGTACGATTAACGGATATCAAGTGTTGTTAGAATAGTACTACATGCAGTGAAGTAGGTCGATTTTACTTATAGTAAAGTTGACTGTACTGCAAGTTGAGTGTATTGCTTTGTGGAGACTTACCGAATTAGGTGTAAGTCGATTTCAGTACTCTGCACTTCACACTAGGGCACGGGCCAAGCAATTGGCCATACAAATTACAGTGCAAACCAGCTAGCGGTCTGTCCAACCTAGAACAATACAACCACTACTTGACCACACAATACTACTGTTACTTCGACCAACCTAATCGACAACTTTATAAAGATCTAAGGCCTACCAACAATAATTTGTACTTATTTGGTTAAGCACAGATTAGCTAAGTAAAAGAAAATGCTATTTTCTGGTTACGTTATACGTTAACAATAGCGGTTAGGGTAGAGGAAAGATTTTTGCGAAAGGCCTTGATTAGTACTGCGACATTCCCTAACGGCAGGAAAACAAAGAATACTTTTGAGATACGTAAGTTCCCAACGGCAATTTGAAATTAGGCAACGGTATCGCTATTGAAAAACACCAAGAAATCTTTATTAACCCTTCTTAAAAACGTTGAGATTGACTGTCAAAAGTCTCAAAAATCGGCAAGTTGGTAAACAGCTAAGTCAGTACTACTGTGGGTACTATTACTATAAAGACTACGAAATTCCTACGACAAACAACCACAATAAATAACCTTCGCTCTCTACTAATAACAAATAACCTTTGCTCTTCACTAACAATAACGATCTTCGACCTTACCCTTACGTCAAACCTTTACCCTAATTTACTCTTTTCACTCCCCACGCCACTTCAATCGTCAAGTTCGCTGCTTTGAGCGAAAACACCAAGTCGCGCCAAGAAAGCCACATCGCGCGATCCAAAGTTAAGTCACCAAGTTTCCACACAACTTCATGCCAAAACACCAAGCCTACACCTAAGATTACCAAGTCCCTCACATTATACGCCTCACTAAGTACTAAATAGAATAAAAAGTCAAGATGTATACCATAAATGTTTACTTTAGAGGTATTACTAACCCCGAAAGGAAGAAGATAATTGAAGCCCTCGGAATTGCTTTTACGACGACGACTTTTGGTTGCTAGATGTTAATAAAGACTTGACGGAAAAACATCTTACCAACTTCGTCAGCTATTACATTATTAGGTAAGATATCGGCGAAGAACGTAACCACGGTAACCGTGTTTTTCGTAAATACTATGAGTTTTTCAATGACTGGACTATTGACATGTAGAAAAAGATTTGGAAAACTAGCAAGTTCAAGCTAAAGAAGAAACTTAAACGCCTAGGGATTTACGTATGAGAAAAGAGTTTTACTAGGTTAGTAAAGATTTTATTTAACTTGGTACAACTTGAAGAATACCCTTAAGACCTACGGCCTAAAAGAAAGGCATTAAAGAACCTCAACGCCCTTACACAGGATCTAGGGGACCTCCCCTTTATCGTTAACTAAGTTAAGCCTTTTTACACGCGGGTGATAAGTAGGTTAGCCTGTTTGGCCGCCCATTACTATTACGTGATAGCGCGGAATACATTCTTAGCGGTAGTAGAGTGCGTAAAGCGATGGTTGCCAATGTGGCCAGAAGTATTGACATTGGTGCTTTACATTAATCCATTAATCAAGATCGTTAGGCCTTCCAAAACCTTTAAGTACCTATCGCCCCTTAGCAATTCAATTGCCAGGCCCCTTAAAACCCTTTCCCCTTTAGATTTCCCTATATACGAAAGCCTATTATAGGTTTTACTACAAGATTTTACCACTTGAGCCAGTCGACTGGCAATTACTTTTAATATCGTGTTTAGAAATCCTTAAGAATTTAATTCCTGGAAAACACTAATTAAAATTGGGATAGATATCGCGATCTTTTCCCAAAACCTATCTAAATAATTAACATTAACTACAAACTCCTTACGAACTTCGCTAAGATTTGAAAAAATTGGATAAGTATGATGAAAAACTCTATAACCTCTTTTACACTAATATAATACCTTTTTTAAACATTTGAAAGTAGATGGAGGTTCCTCTTTTTGGGTTTTACTTACTATTTTCCGGAATCATTACAAGGTACATTAAAGACTACTAACTAACCTTTTTAACCTCAGTAATTACGTTTTGCGAAGTCTATGATAACATAAAGAGCTATTTCGAATACGACATCCACCTTACATAATATCATATAGATTAGGTTACTACAAGATGAGTGATAATAATAGCTAAAAAAGGAAATACCGATAGATGTTTTTAACTAAATGATTAATTAGTCAATATTATGTTAAAAAGCAATGGAGAAAGTTTATTCTAACAAATCCATATTTTGTAGATAGGTAGGAGTATTAGTCACAAGCGTTAAAAAGTTCAAATATAGCTTATAATACTCAAATACCGCCTATAAAGGCTTTTTTAGCTAGCTAGGTTTCTCGTTTACTATAGTAATAACGCGTATACCAAACTTATTTGATATATACTCCTAAACTGGAAACTTTATTCACGTAAATAAAGAAAACCTTACGGTAGTTAATTACGTCGACCGTAAATACAGGCGCTTATAACGATTAAGGTTTAGCTCATCGACCTTGGTCTTAGATTAAAGGTAGTAACCACCTTAGCGCTAATAAAGCTACACTTTAGGCGGACTTAATAACCGCTAGCACTATTATCGTAATAGTGGTAATAGATATTGGATTTATGGTAAGTTTGGCTATTAGTTAACTCGGTACCTCACAGCCGAACATAAAAACAAAAAGACAGTATATTACGCCTGATACCTTACTACTTTGAAACAGGACTATTTAAATTAAATCACAAACTTTAAAGGAAACAAGCTAATTAACGATGCTAACACCTCCAAGCAAATTAATCAGTAATAAAATACTGCTTTTAGTATGGCCTAATAATTAGCCGACTACGCTTTTCTATATTGTTTAGGTGGTAAAAACCCTTACCTTTACCTTAATTAAACCCATAACCCCTTTTATACCTTTAACCTTCGTAATGGTTATGCAGACTACAGGTTTTAAGGTATTATACTAGATACAAGAGCAGTAAGATATTCAATAGGAAGCTATTCGCAGTACGTAATACTACGGAGGGAAAGCATTACAGCCACTGTAATTAATCGTTACGATACTAAAAAAGTCAAAATTAGTTTTAGTCGAAACTCATTACTATTGACTTCAAGGATATCAGTAATTTAAACTATTATATGCATAATTACGTTTTATAGCCTTAAATACCCTACCCATTTTCTACTTTATTCAAAGGATATAAAAACAATTGGTATTAGCGTTGAAGTTAATGTAAACGAATTGGTTAAAAATAGCTAAAGGTTTTTACTCGCCTTTAATTAGGGCTACCTATGGTTTTTTCTTTAAGGTCCGGAAGTAATGGTGTTAAATCTAATAAAGCCGGAGATATATTAATTATAGCGGCGTTTTAACTACTTGGCCATTAACAGGCTATATAAAGTCCTAAAGTCCATAACATATAAAATTGTAGAATACGCTTCCCTAAAACCTATTAAAAGACTTTATTACCATTGTTAAATGTATACCTAAGCCCCCTAGAGATTTATTTTTATATTGAAAAACTATGAGGATTTTAATTACGAAATTTTTATTAATATATTTTACCTATATAATACGCTTATTCTTTATATTATCGACTTCATAACCTCGTTTCATGAAGCTAAGTTTCGAAATTTCCTTTTAACAAAAAACACGTAGAAAACGCTAGGGATATTGTAAATTGATACATACTTGGGCCCACTTAACATCGTCGTTTACGATACCGGTATCAACTTTACGGCGGCGTATTTTTAGAAAGATGTCAAAATAATGGGTATTTAATGTAAACAAGTACCTGTAA
The DNA here is from genome assembly GCA_038502455.1 of Anisogramma anomala. Lineage (NCBI taxonomy): Eukaryota > Fungi > Ascomycota > Sordariomycetes > Diaporthales > Gnomoniaceae > Anisogramma > Anisogramma anomala. The sequence goes on along the minus strand of JASMMZ010000003.1, from coordinate 14,543,978 downwards.
AAGTCTATTAGAGTATTGACAAGGTCAAAAAGACATATGATTTTCTTCGCCAAACGTATAATATCCTTACGTTGGAAATTAAAAGCTTTACGGATTCAGAGGAATGCCTATAAATGGCAGTAAAAGGTCTAAACAACACTATAGGACCTATGTCTTAGTATTAAAGTTACTAGTCTTTAAATTGTACACACTCCTAACGAGTGAATCTTTGTCTTCAGCAAATACCTAGAAAAGTATTGCGGCCTATACTAAAGATTTAAGGGAGTTACAAAAAAATAGTCCCACCTTCAAGTTAATAAGGCATTTAATACCAGTAACAGCCCCAAAACAATCGATTTATTTTATTTTCCATTATAAAGTAAAATCTTCATATAATGGGAGTCAGGCAAATAAAAGGGTCTATATTAGATATCAAGTCTCGCGAACTCTAAAGTCATGGTTGAAATTATTTACAGCCTTATATATTTTAGAATTACTTTAGTTAAACCTTACATTAGAGATACTAATAATAATAAACCTTAAGTTAAACGACCGAGCTAATATGAACTTCTTGTAACTATTATCGACAAACCAATGAAACGCCGCCGGCGCGGACAATCCTTAAAAAAACGGTGAAAGGAAGAAATATACACCGGGCCGTATTTACAGTACTGCTTGAGTAAATAGGAAAAAGGGGATAATGAAAACTTGGCACTAAAGCTTCAAGCGTATGTGATTATTAAAACTTTTGAAAAATCTTTAAAGGAAAGCGATAATATTAAAATTAACAGATTATTAATTCTAGGGGTTTTGAAATTCGTGCCAAAAGCCGATTTTAACCTCTAAAATCCAAACGTTACGATTTTCAAGTCGAGTATTATTTGCGAGATCGAAGGCAAAACCAGTACAAAAAATTACGTTTAATCGCTTAAGGATACGGTAATAAAGGAAAAGATTAAGCCCTTATATAGTCACTAATGATTTAAAAAATCAGCTAACGCTTGGTAGTCGCTTTAATAATAAGTTTATTTGCTAAAGCTAAAGGTAAATTTACCTTCAATGGTCGAAATATAACGCAAACATTTACGTAATTGGCAAATAATTTATAGCGAATCATACTATCAAAACTGTTATAGGAACTCCGTGCTATTTACCCTTGATACATGGTAATATAATATATTAAGTTACTATACAGGTTAACCAAAACAGGCGTCCATTGGTTTTTAAACTATTAGTTGCACTTCAAATCCCGACTAACGATAAAATCTTTAACATGCGACTCGTATTTTCCAGTGACGTAAAAAAAGAACTTCAAAGTAGTAGGTATTCAAATTAATAATACTCTTTTCATCAAGACGTCTAACTTTATAGTATTAAAATATCAAACAATTAAAAACTTTAAATTTTAGAATTACAAACCAGTGACTAAGTTGATGGAGGGTTGCTAACTTGACTTTCATAAACCGTCTATCCGTATACTTAATTTTAATACCGGCTTTCACTTTCACCGAAATGTCCAGGGCGTTATTTCAACTATAATTAATAAGACTTAACGGTACTTGGAATAACGTGTTTAAGGCAACTATACTATTACTTTATGAAAACCGAAACCCTTTTACGACCTATCTATCGCCGTATAAGTATAAAAACCAACGGATAAGGACTTTGACTTGCTAAATAAGAGGTTTGAGTGGTAAATGCGAAACTTGTACCGCGAAATTTATATGGTTTGAATCGACTTATTAAAAACCAAGTTGGTAATATTTACGGACGGGTTCTTTACAAATAATACCGACTTATCTTTACAGATCGACTTCTGAATAACCCTCGTTAACGAAGATTAACGAAAAGAACAATTTTATATTATTAGCAACCTAATCTACTAAACCTCCATCAAGTGTAAAAGGATTTTATGAAACGTATTTTCATTAGAGGTCTACGGTATAATAATAGGCTTTTATTTAGGTATAACACTATAGAAAACCTTTAACATTACCACTAAACAGCTTAAGATTCCCCCTATCCCGGTGGTAATTTGTATATATTCAAGGAGTCTTTTCGAATACCTTTCGAAGTTTGGAATAACCAGCGGAAAACGCCTGATAATCGACGTAATAACACTTTATAAAGCTTACGAAAGGAGAGAGATTATGGACTTCCGATGAATCGATAGCAAAGATAATCCCGAAAATTCCATAATAAAAGCAATGCCAAATGAGGCCCTGAAAAGGTTTGTAAACAGCAACAAACTAACCATATACATCGAAGACTACGTTAATGAACCGCCTAGAAAGTTCAAATTATGTAATAGCGAATAGGGATGTGCTAACAGATTGGAAGACTGTTAGGGGATAAGTAATGTTAATTTGTTTAAATGTTATGGTTAAAATAAAGCCTTACAAAGACCTGTAACGAATTTTTTTTATAGAGGTTAATAAACTCGGACTTTGGTGTAATAAAAAATCGAAGTAAAATGTGGTTAATTTACATTTAATTGGGTACAATCCAATATAAACTTCAATTGGAATTTATAGGGGGCACGAGGTCGCTGTTTAACGCAAACCGGAAAAGATTGGTCAATCATGAAAATGCGCGTATACAAACTAAAAAGCTGCCAATATTGTAATAGTACTACGTATAGTGCAGTAGGTCAACTTTATTTACAGTAAAGTTAACTATACCACAAGTCAAGTGTATTGCTTTGTGGAGACTTACCGCATTGGGTATAAGTCGAGTGCAATACACTACACTTTACACTAGGGTACGGGCCAAGAAATTAGCCATATAAATTATATTGAAGACCGGCTAGCGGTCTGTCAAACCTAAAACAATACAACTACCACTTGATCACGCAATACTACTATTACTTCAACCAATCGAATCGACAAAATTGCAATGATCTAAGGCCTGCCAACATTTAGAATGATTATAGCAACTTACTACCTAGAATAATTTGAATAGTATATTTATATTACAACAACATCGTAAACTGCGCTATAATCTGGGATAATATGAAAAAATACAATGGAAAACCGTACATCAAATTGAAAATCGAGGTTATACCATTACTTACCATCGAATGATTAATGAAAACTCAACGATTAGGATTTCATTTACTTTTAACCAAAACCCTCACTAGATAACTCAATAATTACTACTGAAATTGCATGACAAAAGCTTAACTTCCCTATAACCTATAACAGAATAAAAAGTTTCTTCGACTAAAAAATTATCTTAGTTAATATTATACGAATTATGTTTTAATACAATGAACGATGATTATATCTACGAGAAAAAGAGGTAATACTGAAAAATATTTTTAATGAAAAGCTTAATAAGTTAATGTTTTATTGAAAAATAACAGGAAGAATTCAAGTTAGTAGAGCCATATCACGTGAATAGATTTATATAAGTTTTAAAAATTTCAGCGCGTTTAAGTACATCTTAAAATGCTCAAATTACATTTTTCAAGGCTTTTTGTATTAGTTACTATATTATCTTATAATCGTAATTGTGCATACGTTAACCTGAATTAACATGTTTTCTCAAACTAAAAAAAATCGCGATTCCTCAAGTCTTTGGCTTTAATTAATAGGATAATGATGAGTACTTATTATGTGTTAGATTAACTTAAAATATAGACGATGAAATAGCCTGAAGAGTTGTGAAATGAGTTTGAGTGAATGTTAAACTGGTAGCATAATTACTAAGGGTACGTAAACTTGAGCGGATAGTGTAAATGCTGTCATCAAAATGCTAATGAAAGGTGTTGTATTTATGGTAAATTGAACTGTTATTTAATATATTATATTTTTTCTAAATACCAAGATCATGAGATAATGTAAAAATCCGAACAAAAATTTGTTTTTCAATATAACTTGATTGTGAGGATTAAGAATTTCGAAATAAAAACGATAACAGTGCAAACAAAATAACAGTTATTGAAACAAACGATGATTATATTAATTTAGTTACCTTTGTACTTCGAACAATTCTTTGAGTAACCTATAATTCTTTTTATATTTTGTGACTCGTAAAAACCTATATCATGATGTAAAAAACCTAGGCTTTCTTATTTACTTACTCTTTTCCGCTGTCATATAAAAAAAGTGTTTTGAAGAATCATATTGGATATATTAGTAAAAAGATATTAAATATGAGGTAATTTGTAGTAAATTGTATTACGATAGAACAGTATTATATTTATATTAATTGATTGTAAGGATTCCGTCAGTATTAAAGTTACATTTAATCCAAGTAAACAATATATTTATTTGGTTCAACGATTGTATTTATAATAGTAATACCTGTTATCTTCTATAACATGTAGTGCCCTACCATTTCTATACTTTATTTAAAGGAACAAATTAATTGACCTTCAATGTTTATATCAGGCTTTCTATGGACTCAGTCCATTGACTATTGAGTTTATGGTTACGTGACTGTGTATGTAACGAGATACGTAGTATCCGGTCCGGGTACAGATTGGGCATGGACCGGACGCGGTTCGTGCACAGCATGTATAAGGGAAGGTGACGAGCTGGGTACTGGTTATGCCCATAAGGCTTATATGATAGGCCATGGTAACTTCTTTTAGTCTTTCGCTATACCTTAATAGTAAACCTCATTTGGCACATATTTAACTTACCATTATAATTTGCATTATAATATATTATTAAAGTTTTTTTTATTCTTGTGACAGAATATTACTTAAAATAAACGAATTATTAACGAATATTAATAACTTTGCGTTATACTTTAGCATCATCCGAGAGGATAGGCCATTGGCGAGTATTTAATCTTCCATCTTCATAAATACATCTCCTACCCTGAAGGGACCAACTTAGGCTAATATTTTTCGTTTATAATATATTATAGGCTATAACGCATTTATTATGAAGTAACTATAATAACCGTATTAATCGGTTTTTACTATCTATTTTATATCCAACTTCGTTTAGATCTTAATTAAGATTTAGTAACTCGAGGCCGACTTAACGGCAACTCGTATTACTTTTTTACTGTTTTAGTGGAAACTAAAACTATATAATTAACCCTAATTCGAGGGATTTCCTTTTCACGTAAGCGGCGACGCGTTGAATGATCGAATTAATATTAAAACCGGATAAAATATAAATTAAGAAAGGTCGGTATACGTTCTTTTACGTAAAGGATTGCTATACGATGACGGTAAAGCAAGTTATTACGGCCTATTACTAAACCGGCGAATATAAAGATATGTATGATATAGGAAAGCTTCTCTATTATATTAAGGCTGTTTTTGACGATCTTCATTGCGTGAATGAAGTTTTAGTCGAATTGGAGGGATTGCTTATCAATAATCAAAACCTGTAAATAATATTTGATATTAAGTTCGAAAATATGGATAGCTTCAACGGGCGGATAAGATTGATCTTTAGCCATAAAGTGTAATTACTTACGTTTTTGATTATCCCCAAGTATTTGCGAAAAGTCTATTACGGCAGGCGTAAGCCGGGTAAACTATATCGTAGCCTTAGCGAAATACCGCGAATTCTACAAAGAATTAGACTTTTTAAACTTAAAACAAAGTTTTGGTTGTTAACTAATGGGACCTGTACAGGTATAACGGCCGGATGAAAATATAATTATAATGGGAGTCTATATCTTTTAAGTATTTTCATTGAAAAGTCGTAGTAATTACGTCCAATTATCTTAGCAAACCTGTTCGATATGTGTTTAAACCTAAGGATACAGAGCGACGTAGATAACGGCGAAAGAACGCCGAATTAGACTATTTATGGGGTATTACCTACGTTATAGTTTAACGGACTACTACTAACGTGGTTACTAATTCTGCCCTGTATGACTTTTGATGTAGGTATATATTATTCAAGTTAAAAAAGTAAATGAAGGTTTCCTATTCACGGCAACGGGGAAAATCTAACTCCGAAATACGATTTCATTTAAATGTTATATAACCTTAACTACGTAATTGCAAAATCGAATAAAAAAGTTTAATTGAATTAAAACACTTATAAAAGAGAATATATTTATTATTTTAACATCTTTTAATAACACCCATTTTTTGAATGTTTAAGTCGATTTAAACTGTCATTGTCATTTTATTACAATGGAGACTTAATATAACGGTTCAAAATAAAGAAAATTAGGTTATTATATATTCTAAATTGAGGTATAATATTAAGGTTACGATGAAATACGCGTATTACCTAAATAACCAAGTTTAGTATAAATATTGATAAATGGTTGAATCCAATGTTAATATATACTATTCCTGGAATAACACGGGATATAATTATTGAAATACCTTCAATACGATATTAACAAAAAAATTTAAACGTTAGTGATAGCTATTTAGTAGTTTATACTCAGGGAGTATTAGTTGTCAATACGTTCAAAATACGCCTTAAGACGAGAGATATACGAGGCGTTATAAAATCAGGGTTTATCAATTTAATGAATTATTTGCAACAAAGTATAACTTACTAGGGATTAGTCGTAATTAGTTTTTATTATAAATTTTTATGTAATGACGATAATTTTATAAGTAACGGCGCCAGCCACTATGTAGGAAAAAAATATTATTTACGTTTATTCTCAAAATTAATAAATTTTGCTACTTATTGAATAAGGATGGAGCTAAAGCTTAACTCCTATATAAGGAAAAATTTAACTATCATATTTATATTAAATCTAACGAAAATGAATATTTGCGAAAACGATTTCAAGGACTAGTATATTCGATATTAATAAATAAACTATTCGAGTTTCAACATTAGGTTACGAAATTGAAAAATAAGTATCAAATTCGGATCGATTTTTCATCGGCTGCGGCACCGGTATTACTAATTCCGAAGTCGAAAAAGGGATAACGGTTTTATATCAATTACCAGGTATTAAATAAAATTACCGAATAAAATCGTTTTTCATGACCTTTGATCAAGGAAACTTTACGCGTATGATCGAAGTCGATGTAATTTACCAAATTTAATATATAAACGGCCTTTCATCGTTTTTGGGTTATAAACAGATAAAAGGAATTAACGGCTTTTCGTATACGTTTTAGGTTATTTAAAAAGCTAGCAATTCTTTTCGTGTTAGCGAAAGCGCCGGCGACGTTTTAACGATATATTGATTATGTAATATGGTATATTTTGGACAATTTTGTTATAATTTACATAAACAACCTTTCAGTTTTTTTATACGGTATCAAATAAAATTATATGACGAAAGTTCGCTTAATTTTAAAACGTTTTTGAAAATTGCATCAAATTCAAATTTAAATATTTTACTTTATAATCAAGGAAGTAAAGTACCTAGGTTTCATTATACCGGTTAACCTAAGTATTCGAGCACACTTCTAAAAATTCCGAGTAATACGTAAATGGAAATTATCACGTATTATTCGAAAGGTTCGATGGTTTTTGGGGTTTACTAACTTTTATTGAAACTTTATTAGTAATTTTTCCGAATCAATTAATTTTTTTCATTTGACTAGTGAAGTAAGGATTTTGTTGAATTTATATAAGACGGAAAAAATACATATTTTAAACATTAAAGGATAATTTTATTACGGCTCTAATTTTGATATATTAGCATATAAATCAGCTAACGGTAATGGAAACCGACCATTCGGAAACAGAATTAAAAGTGTATTTATCGTTACAGGATAAAGATAACATTTTAGAGTGAATAACTTATTATTTTATACGATTGATGAACGCGAAACGTAATTATATTATTTACGATAAAAATCCTTTTGCGGTAATATCCTATTCAAAACATGATTTTTAGACTTAATTAACGTTATTACCCCTTTTATGATTTTAACGGATTATAAGGAATTAAAATATTTTTCCTTATTATATTCAATTTCAGAACACCAAGTTAAATAGCTGAAGTTCTTTCTTTTTTTTAATATTACCTACGATACCAGTCCGTAACTTAGGGCGACCATCCAGATATAATATCCCTTAGGTTATAAGATAAATCCGACGTTGAAAAACGTTGCGTACGGATCTTTGAACCTATTTCCAATCCTATGTGAAACGTGATAATAATAAATTTAAATATTATCAAAATGTATATTACGACAAGTTATACGGATGAATTTATTAAGATGAAAGCTTGGCCATTAAATTGCGATAATATATATCTGAAGAAAAGGCCGAAGGATTTTGAAACGCCGGTACTAATATTACCGCCACGGACTCAGCCCACGTTAAACCCATTAATTTTGTTATCGTGAAATAGTCGCCTTATTTTCGGGTTGGGTACTTTTACGAAATTATAAAACTAATGAATCACAAACGACCCGTTATATGAGATTCGCCTATTAACGGTTTATGAAGGTGCTAGGCGTTTTCAGGTTAAAATAGAATAAGTGATATAAATTAAGAAGTGTAAAAATGATTTGCGGGGTACGTTACGTTACTGTAACCGACTATATTTATTAAAGTAGGAATCATCAACGACGAAAATTTTATAGTAAACTTACGATTCGCATATTATAGGTCATCCGAGTAGAAACGTTTTATTTCAAATTTTCTAATAGGATTATTGTAGAAAAAAAAACCGTAATAATTCTACGCCTATATAGAATTTACACATAAAATATTAATATGAAATCTCGTCGGACTTTACGATAAAGCCTCTTTTAATCCCTCTTTATTTAAAATGAATATTTAAAAATAATTTATTCAATTTCATAATCGACTTCTTAATTATCGATAACGGCCTTCGATATTTATTAGTCGCTAAAAACCGCCTCTTGAAGTTTATATAATTTTAAGCTATATAGTTCATACCTACCGATACGTATACGGAACGCATTCGAGATATATAGTAGAGATTCTATGCATTTTCGGATTTTATTATTCATAGCCGCAGTTTAAATTAAGTAGGCGTATTTAAAATGACTTTTTATTTTTTGGTAAAAGTTAAATAACTTTTATTTACGGTACACTATCCATAAAGATATTACTATAACTAACGTATAGATTCAAAAGTATGAAAGTATCTGGGAATCGTTATCGTCTTTTCGTAATATAATCAGGTATTTTATTTACCGGGTTATTAAATTATGATGAAAAATTAAAAGTCGACAGTTTCCGGGTTTAACGTAAACCGTTTAGTAAATAGGTATGAAATATCTTTTATCCCGAGAGTAAATGGGGAAGTAAAGGTATTAATTAGTCCGGCGAGGTAAGCCGTTACATTTTTTGTATACTTATGCGAGGGTACGAAGCTAGCTTAAGTGGCGATAATATAGGTTGAATAATAAGTAAAAATAATAACGAATCGTCGACAACGAATGGAAAAACGGTATAAAGTAAACGATTAAGTTTCATTTGGCGTATATAACATTAAAACTAATCGTACGGGTAAAAGATTTAATTAGTTTTATAATTAGTATCGGGTCTTTAATATTTCGAATTCGTTAAATTTCGGTTTGGATATTTTTAGTAAAACTTCATTCTTTTCATGGATTTAGTGGAACGGACGGTTACAAACCCTTTTTCCTCGTAGAGTTTATTGAATATTTTCCCGGGACTCGTTTTCGTCGTTAAAGACGTAAGAAAAGGGGAATACAAATAATTTAAAGTTTAAGGAATTTTTATAGTAAAAACGGAGCGGGGCGTTATTCGTTTTATATTAGTTGAATATAAGTGTTATAATAAGTCTTATTACAAATTACTAAATGACTATTAATAAATTACAATAGGAAATCAATTTGAGGTGAAATAGGGGGACGCTTAGGTATATAATCACCCGGTATTTCGACGTCCTCATCGCATATATATTAAGTAATTTACGCGGGGCTAATTGTTTTTACCCCGAAAATAGTTTGATATTCTGAAAACCAGGAGAAAATTCGTTATTATTTTAAAATTTTATGATAAGTAAGGTTGGGTATTTATTACCAAACCTTTTAGAATTAATATCCGACTGCGAAAAAGCTTTTAGTACGATTTATTCAAGTTTAATAAATAATAATGCTATTATCGTTAGCTATGTTATTAAAACTGGTTTTGGATATTGGAAAATGCCGGTAAAAGCCGGCAATGCAAGACGAGATTGGTATTGGTAAACGTCGACAAAAGGTGTTAGCGAACGGCGAGGCGGGCGCAGGACGACGTCGAAAAGAGCAGATAACGTTAAGAGAGACGAACTTTAAAGAAGGTAAACGATAATAGTTAAAAAGGGCGGAGTGGGGAGAGCGAACTTTTAAGTAAGTTACTAGGGATTATAATATATTAGTTTATATCCGAGCGATACGGTCGTCCCGGCTATTACTTTTTACTCGTTATCGGGTTAACCCAATTAACTTGTTTTTGATTCAGGTTAATTAATATAATATGAGTCAACGGGGTTTGTAAGGTTGAACTTGGAATGTTATTCGTTACGTTTTGTGAATCGTAACTAATATTAACTATAAAAATAATTTATTTAATGATATTATTTTGGATAATCAATCTTGACTTATTGTATACTATACGGCGGATTTTAAAAAATACCAACGTAAAAATATTACGCGTTAATAAACGATTAGTCGAAATAGTCTTATTACGGTAAATGATTGAAATCGTAAAAGGTAATTAGAGAGTTTTTAAAAAAGGCGAACCCGAAAAAAGGGGACGATAGGGATGCATAACGAAGGGGGTAATAACTTGTATTACTAAAACGATAAGGATTCCATAGGTTCGGGTAATATTTCGAAGCCGAATAAATTGGTTAATGAACTCGGAAAATACAAAAACCACAACGGATCGGTAATCCGGGATATGTTTTTAACTCTTATGAACCCGGGATACAATATAGATTTCGTCCATAATAATTATAAATCATTTCCATGTATAAGCGCGTAAATTTTCCGAATCCTTAATCAAATTTTCGAAAAAATATATTACAAAAAGGGGTTAATTTGCGGTTGGGATTCCTATATTATTACTTTATTAAGCTTTTTTCATTATAAATCTTTTGGTATATACGAAAACTTTACGTACGATAAACTGGGATGAAAATGAAATGAATGTTGGAATTAAAGAGGCGATTAATATATGATATATACGCGTTCTATACCTATAAAAGGAGGAGTTCGTTTTGATCCTCGTTATTACTAAGAATAAGCAAGTCGTTTATAAAGCGAAGAGGCTATAATATAGAATTAATGATGAGGTATTTATATATAATAAGGTAATGTACTATACGAGACAGTTGATTATTTTCATTAAAAGCTTTTGAAACAATATAAATTAGGTTAAGTTTATTACGAATATTGATCAAAGAACGAAAAATAGTTAAAAATTTATCCAATATCGATAGGTAATTAATGGTTTAAATATAAGGGGTAATAGTAAGGTTATTATGAAAGGTACAGTAAGATAGGAAATATCAAAGGAAGGTTGGCTAAATGAAAAGGAAAGGAGGGAAGGTTGAAAGGTTACGTTAAAGTTTGTATTTATAAATATTAGCGGATCGGATTGAGTAAAGATTACGTATTACATAATATGATGAGGGGGCGCGTTATATTGTACTAACGGTAAACACGATATATTATACGGTATGTTAAAAGGTACGTTATACGGTATTAGCGGTAGAAAAAATACGTTATATGGTACGTTAAAGAGCATAATATAAGATGTTGGTATTTTAGGGTTAAACCGACCGATACTTTATATGATACGTTAAAGGGACGCATTATACGATACCGGATATTTAGGGTTAAACCGGCCGATACATTATATGGCGCGTTAAAAATCAGGTTACCAGCTCGCACCCGGCCCGCGTATTAGGCAGGTGAGGCCCTCGTTTTATGTTTAATTAGCGGGACGCCGTAGCCTTATAATGTTCGAAGAAAAGGGGGGCATATTATAAACTTAGGCTATTAGTTATTAAATCTATAGGTTACGTGACTATACACGTAACGGGATATATAATATCTGGTCCGAGCGCGGTTCGTATATGGTACGGGTGAGGATATGTGACGGGCTAAGTACTGGCTATGCCCATAGGTTTTACACGATGGGCTATGGTAGCCTTTTTTAGTCTTCCGCTGTACTTCATTAGTAAAACCCATTTGACACCTACTTGGCTTACTATTGTAGGTCGGACCATAACAAAGTTTAACGAGTTGGTCGAAGGTAATAGCTAAAAGTTTCTATTTTCACAAAAATTCAGATACTTTGAGTTTCTTTTTTAAAGACCATCGTACTTAGTAGTAAAGTTAATGACATTCAAACTACGTTAATTTCATCAACGTTCAAAACACTTTACGGCTAGTAACATAAATATTTTTTAAGGTGGTGGTTTAGGAATATATATAGTACTTTGCATCAAAATCGATTCAAACGCTATATTAATAATATCAGAACTGTATATGAACGTCTCTTGGGTTTAAAATTTCTTTAAAAACTACTCTAAAATTGTTAATCAGGTTTTTATCAACATTTTTTACTTGAATAATGAGCTATTAATATTTATGATAAATATTTCAATCTCGTTTTACGAAGTTGATTTTCTCACCTTATTCTTAGTAAAAAGAAAAATGGGAAATGATAGGGATTATATAGATCTATATGTTACTGAGCTTACGAAATATTCTTGACTATAAAAATTAAATTAACATAAAGAAAATAAAATTGAAAGTAAATGTTAAATTATGTAATTCCAATATAAATAGAATCAAGTTAAAGTTTATTACAGTATTGGAAAAATTGAGAGGATAGACGCGTTACTTCACAATTTTTATAACATGTTTATCTCGAAAAACTGAAGTTTTACATATCTGGAGTAAATAATTCAGATAATGGTAAAGAAAATAAATGAAATGGTTGACTTTAACAGCTAAATCCTAACATTTCTTTGTTTTTAGAGCATATTTTCAACAAGCGAATTTAAATTGTCAAGGGATTTATAAGAGATAAATACGATTTAGAATGAATTTTTGAAGGAATTACGACGAAAAAAAGTAAGTAGTTAAATTGATAATGACTTTACTCCATCATTAGTCAATTGATAAAAAACATGTTATTATTATTATTAGAAACTAAAGTTTTTGTTTGGAGTAAATCAGTTATATAAGAAATTTTCTTTGACATTTCCAGTATTATGAGTTTATATGCAGCAGTCAATATTATTTACTGAATTGTAACTTTCGTTATGAAAACATTGAGCTATATTTTAAAATGAACGATAATTATCAAGTTAAGGAAATAGATTCATATAATTTATTATCGCCCATTATTAATATATTACTGAAGCGGCGACATCTAAAACGATTGATCAAATATAGAAATCATGATTGGAATATTGAATTAAAGTAGTTGAAAAAATACACGATAATATGAACTATATAAAAGGAAAGAACAATTATCAGCTTTCGGTGAAATTTATTATTGGATGCATTATCAAAATATTGGGTAAACATTTTAAGTAAATTGATCGGGTCAAAATTACGAGAAGTTTTATTTAAAAAGTTGTACAATTAATACTTAAATTCGATTGTGACCTCGATAATAATGATGAAACGAATGTTTTTATATTGAATATCATTTTAAAAATGATTTTGGAATACGATAGACGAACCTTATCCAAAGTTCACATTGATTGTCTCAAAGTATAGTAATGAAGTTTAAACCCAGATTTTTACTGAATCGTAAAATATTCATAAATTAAATTAGCTAATGTTGGTTTTTATTATCGCAAGTTTAACAGTTAACGATGTTTAAACGAACTGGAAGTTCTATTTCAATGGTTGTAATATTTACGAAACCTATATATAATTTATTTCCAATTTACCCAAAAATTGTTTCACCAGAATTCAATATACAATTTAATAATATGGATTTATTTAAAATAGTTATAAGATAGGTTTAACCATTATATAGATTTGATAAAATCGGCTTTCGTTGGTTTTGAAAGTATTGAACGTATTTTCAAAAGAATTTACTATAATGTTCTTAACCTTACAAACCGCGTTTGTTAATATTATAAAATAGTAAAAGAAATATTAGTATAATTGTATCCTAATTTAACAAAACGGCTTTTATTAGAACCATTTCTTTTATAGAAAGAAAGCAACATTTTATGGAGAATTCGAAAGTATAGTATGACAGGACGATCGAAACGATAATTTAACATAAATAATTAGACTTTAACAGATTATTAATTCATATATGTGGTAGTAAAGATTGTAGTAAAAACTCTTATTTTCGTTAATAGGTTGGGGATACTAAATTTGACAAATTGAAAAAGATTATTAACATAAAGGCTCCAAAATACCTTAAACAATAAATTTGTAACACCTATTATCGGTAAGGTCCAAATACTTATTCACGTGAAAAGGTAAATAGAAGAGTAATTGTTAGATTAGTATTGTAGTAATAAAGATGATGATCAGATGAAGTATCCAGAGGTTCACGCCAGAGGTGAGAGCTTATAAGCCCCTCACCATGAGCGTATAACTCTGGAATACCTCTTCTAGACCGCTCCACGCATTACCATTGGTCTGGAATAGCCATTCCAGACCGCTCCATACATAATGTACTTTACGTCATACAAGAGTGTGGCCTACAACGTAACACGTTACCGTACACTCTACACGAGTGCATCCTACAATATAATACACTGTTATTTGGCCTATATATACTATCTATAAGGGTATATATTAATATTTACACAGACAATCTTTTCTTTTTTTTCTTCTTTGTACAACGCTCTGTAATAATAATGTGGTTGTAAATATCCAAATTAACAGTTTCCATAGTAATAGTGTTGTTACCGTATCAATTTACCAAAAGGTTTAAATTAGCAGTTTCTGTAGTAATAGTATTATTGTCGTATTAATTACAAAAGGTTTAAATTAGTAGGTTCGGCTAAAATTAATAAGGTTTGGCCGCGGTAGTGATTGTAAGTAGGCTAAAATTTATAAGGTTTAGTCGCGGTAATGATTGTAATTCGGCTTCGGTTGGTATAGCTAATTAATAGCGATATAATTGGTAATAACACCTGTTGTGGTTTCTAATAGGGGTAATTATATAGAGGTAATTACGTAGAAATAATTGCGCAGGAGTGATTACGTAATTATGTGTTAGGTTAATATAAAAAGATGTATCGTTATTGGTTTAGGCAAAACTTCCTTTTTTTGCCTTTTAAAAATGTGCAATTTAAATTGATACAAATTCTTATCCCAATTTAATCGTTGATTTTAATTAATTCAACCAAGCTGCTTCTATAAGTAAGTTATTTGACTAACACCTACATACTAACCCTTTTTTTTTTAAATATATTCCGTGTAAAAATAAAACGAATGGGCGCTATTTGGTGCGAAAACGCCGATGCGCCGCCGCCGCCGCTGTAACCGCTACTACTGCCGCCAGCAACCCGCCCTCGTCGGGCACAATTTCGTTAATAACAGCCACTCCACCCGCCGCCGCCACCCCACTCAACCCTGCCGCCGCCGCCACCCTACTCAACCCTGCCGCCGCCGCCTCGTTTCTTTTCGCCGGCGCCGCTACCTCTTTAAGTCCTGCCGCTGCCATCATCTCACCTCTTTTCGCCGTTGTTGCTACTACCCCCCCCCCTATCTCTCCTTCTTTTTCCTCCCCCTTATCCAACTCCTAATGGGAGAAGTAAGGGGCTCCTAAGGTTATAAACCTTATACTCTCCTCATAGGTAAAACCCCCATTATCTATAAGGGCTCTTTTACACCGTAAGCGCAGCCTAACGTAATTACGCTAAGTTTCGTATATTCCAAATCCAACCGCTCGAAAAACTTTAACCTTTTTTCTTTTAAATAAGGAGTATAAGGCGGATTTTCTTCGCTGCATCGAGCTTCGTATCGCCAAGGTACGCCGTAAGGCCTCTTTGACACGTTAGGCATTAGAGCAACGTATCCGGGTTCATAGTCTCAGGCTGCTAATGGACACACCCTACATATCGTGTATCGCGTCCGCGACCGCGGGCAAATCCGTTAGCGATTTCAACGAGAGCGGGGGTCGTTTGGCCCGTTACCACCGCTATAAGCGGATTGATAACTTATATTCTCCTGTTCCAGTAGTCTTAGGGCCTTAGGCTAAAGCTGTATTACGCGTTCGCTGGCTTTATGGTAAATTTTTACCGAACTTTTAAATTTCCTTTAATATAAATATAACGTTTAGGGCGCTTCGAAAAATAATCGCAGTCGTAAATAACTAAAACAACCCGATATTAACTAGCGATAAGCGTTAACTGGCGGTTTACGAAGTCGACGACTACTGTTACTACCTGAAAACGGGGTTTACGTATATATTACGTAGGTAATTTTAACCGCATTATCGCAAGTTACCGTAATAAGGGTAATACCCCCCCTACGCCTTTACCTGAAGATATACGACGTAAAACTTAGGCTTTTATGCTTGCCGACATTAATAACATTAATAACAGTAATAGCGGTGGCATCAATATAGAGGGGGAAAACGACGGGCATGATAGTAAGAACGCGACGACGTCGTTTTTTCCGTTTAATAGCAGATAAATACCCTTTAAAATGGGTCGGTGTACCCGGCCATAATAAAATATACTATATAGTAATGTTATAACTTTCTACAAAACAATTTCCTTATTAATGACGTAAAATGTATAAGAAAAATAAAATATATCAAAATAGGTAAAATATCGTATATTAAAATAAAAGGAGAAGAATATTGAAACACTTACTAGTATCAAAATATATAAGGTAAACTGTAATAGTATAGGGGAGAGATGCAAAATGTTGACATGAAAAAAACGAATAAAAAATCCCGTTGAGTCGAAGTATATAAAATAAAGTGTAGCAGAATATTAGGAGCTGTACGAAATAGTAAAGTTAAATAAAGGTATAAATCATAGATCGACGAAAATAACGGAAATCGAACCGCTTTAAATCGGCGAAAGTGATATGGTGACTTATTATGGCCGTAAAACCTTTCTAATCATATTAATAAATAACTTGATTATTGATATAAGCGTTTTTAATACTCCGTTTGGGGTAGCCTAGGTTATTGCGTCCACTAGGTTAAATTTACCATCGATTTACTTTGTTTCCTCGATTTTACGATGTTCTTATAACTTATATGAAGCTATAATATAAATTATTAGCCGTTCTTTATTCGTAATACCCAGCTTACCCAAGTATTTGTAAAACTAAAAAAAAGTTAAAATATATAATAAGAAGGATAAGGCGTAAACTAAGGTTGGAAATAATTATTTAAACTGTTATCGTTATGGTAATACCCAAATCGAAACCTCTAACCATGTTATAAATTTCTGAAGTTAGGAAGCTTTTTGTAACCCTTTTACATTTAGTAAAGTTGTAAAAGATAATGTTTTTACGAAGCGTAAAGCCGTTTCAGGCTAGTGTTTTGTTGCCGAAAATTAAAACGAAGGCTATTTGTAAACTACAGTCGCTATTGTTAACGAAAAAGCCGTTAGTAAAAATTAATAGTTTTATGATACGCTCATTTAGCGATAAAAATTATAAACCGCTCTTTAAATTGTGTATTTTCTATAAAAAACGTTTGTTAAACGTCCTATATATATTGTTCGTTGGGGCGGTTTAATACTATGCGGCGACCGAAAGATTAAAAACCGCTTTTAGTAATATTACAAAAGCAACTTAAGCGCTATGTACGCGTCAGAATTTATATTTGTCGGCCCGTTCTTAGTGATCCAAAATGATAAGGGTAACTTTATTTAGCTGCCTCTTTTATACAAGGCCTAAAACACCGTTCTGAAGGGTAATTTTAATGCTATTGAAATCGATTATATAGTCCTCCATTAGGTTTATTTTAGGTTTCTCTTCTAAGCCGATTTCCAAAAAAAATCCTTTTTTTAAGATCAGAAAATAAAGCGTCGTACAACGTTAAAGTGTCATCTGTTTACAAGCCTCCTAATATAAAACCTTTCTAACGAGCTGTCGATACTAATAGTATAGATCGAAAGTAAAGTTAGTTATACCGAGCCGTTTCTTATAGAATTTATAATAAATGTTATACCAGTAAACACCGGTTTTAGCCAAACCGTAAAATAGTTTTATAATACGCAAAATCGACCTTAGTAGGTAATATTACCTGAAATCTTTTAGTATATCGGTGTAGATTCGTCATTTAAGTCGTTTCTCATATTAGGTATATGTTTGTATTATATTTTGAAGTTCGATATATAAGTTATATAATAGGTTAAAGAAAACAGCGAATACAAAAATCAGTCGGTAGCTAGCTTGTTATAGTATAGGAGATTATATTATAATATCTTTTTTACTTTCGTCGTTATATCTTCTAACAGTTTGGCGAAATTTCTCGTAAGATTTTCTTGTTTTATCTTTAACCTCGTGGATAAAGAGGGTTTTAAAAATCCTGTAAATGCTGTGAATAGTCAGGTTAAATCGTTTAAAACGAAAAACGATTTAATAGATTAAGGTTAAAATCTCTATTTAGGTGGATCATTCGAATAGAATACCTAAGATGGTAATAATAACCTTGTAACGAAGCTTTAAACTAAGCTCGCGGTTTTCCATTTCCTTTTACGTAATAAATGAATTCTTAACAAAGTTTTTAAGACGTATTTTAGTTTTCGAACCGAAGGGGCGCCTTTGGCGGCGAGGTTTTGGTAGGGTTGGTGTAAACAAGCCGCTTTTAACTGACGTAGTTGGGCCGGAATCGTGTTTCGAAAGTAGGGCTAAAGTTGAAATCGGTTTAAATTCGTCGTTTTAAGGGGTGTTTCGTTAGCGGTTTTATTCGTCTTACGGTTCCGAGCCGTTTCGTTTCACTTTTCTTTTGTATTCGCGTACTATTGTCCAACGAAACGAATATATACTGTTCGGTGGATTAACGAACATATTATGGCCTTTAAACCCCTTAATCCTCTAAGGGCCAGTCCATCCATCCTTCGTTTTCCAAATAAAAACTTCAAATTGTAATAGTAAATTTAAAACAACCGATCTATGTGGAATTTTACTTATAGCCAACGCTTTAGACACGTTGTTTTTGACTTGTAGGGAGCGTAATACCATTATAGCCTTTGTTATCGCATTGACCTTTTGTAGTGTAGATGGTAATGATGTAAAGTTTATATGAATTCCCAGGTAGGTACCAAAAATAAGGAGTGGAAAGATAAGCCCACTTGGATCAAAAGTGTTGTTAATGGCGTTAACTGCCATTTAAATAATAGATTCCTTAAAACTGGTACCATTTAATTCCTTCGATAATATCGTATACAGTTTTTTTGAACGGTCCATAATATCTCTTAGACTTTCTAATAACTTATAAGGCTTTTACTGGAATTTGCCTATACTTGTTGCCAATTATACTAGCCTTAGTACGCCACTTGGTAAAATCGAAAGCCGTATTAGCATTGTATAAGATTTGATATAAGGGCGTTGAATATATGTTCAACCAATAATTAACTAAAGCGTTCTCATAATTTATAACTAAAGCGTTTCGTATGAATTTAGTGGATTCAAATATTATTGCCGCGTTGACAGAGTAAAATACCAGTTCGCTGTTTCAATATATAATATTAATAATCACTTTGTAATGAAAATGCACATCGTTTTAAAGGCGGAATTTAAACCGTCGTAGGGCTTGTGAATGTAGTTAATATTTATAGTAAAACTTTTTAATAGCTTTAAATACGTTCTTTCCTACATTCCTATTACCTGCGACGTAGAGTAGGTATAAAAAGCGTTTTATAACCGGGTATCCGAATTATTGGTATGAAATCCTTGATTCCGGTTATATTAAGTAAATAGCTTTGATTGTACGTATCTGCGGAAAAAACTATATGTGATCGAATTTAAGTCGAAGCGGTACAGATACGCTATTCAAGGCGCGAATAAGTTGGTTAATCATATTCAGAACCTTAATTTCGAGTTTATTTATATTAACTAATAAAAACAAAAAAAGTGATTTAAAGTTTATTACGTAAAACTTAACTGGTTTAAAACGCGTATTTATAACGATTGTCTTAAGTAACGATATTTTGCTTTTGTTAAATAGGACCATTCACTATTTTTTTATTCGGTTTAGCTAAAATTTCGAAAAATTCGCCGTAAACGAAATAAATTTCTGTTTTCCGGCTGTTAAAATTTCGGATGTACTAGTATTAAGTATAATTCCTTAAAATATGTTTCCGTATCTATTAAAAAACGTATATTATAACGTTATATAGGCGTCGAACTCTTTGTTTACAAAATTCAAGCCTGTGATATATATGAAAGAGGCGTCCTATAGGCTGTCGAAGATACTTTGGATAGTCTTATAGTTTTGGTTTAATAGGTAGGTATTATTACCTTTAAAGTCGTTTGCTTTGAATATATTTTCGTATAGGTAAGCTTCCAATTAGTTATTTATACATTCGCATTCGGCTACGTATATTACAAAATTGGCTTTTATCCGATTATCAAATATATAAAAGGCTTGAAATTATCGTTTAGTACGAATTTACTTGTAAATAGGGTGTTTTATAAACTAGCAATCAACTTTGCTGTATATGATACACTGCTTTTACAAAGCTATAGAGATTAGTATACTTTTTCGCAAATATTATTATATTCGCGGTACGGTTTTTTCATTTCCTAAAGATCGTCACTATCTCTTTTTAATAGTACTTCAAAAATATATTGAATAACACAAAGTGATACATATATAATTCTTCAACTTGCCGAATAGTATACAGGGTAAAAGAAATAAAATTATAATAATTTAATATCTAATCTTTTACATCTACTGAATATCACCCGTATTTTATTATCAAATACATTATACGGTTTACCGTTATAATTTTCTTCCCTATCCTAACGCCTAACAAAGTTTATAAGCTTTGTAAAACCGCTTTTATTAATAGGAAATCGATGTGGTAAAAGGTTAGAGTCGGGGTCTTGATTAGCGGGTATGAATCCGTAAGGTACGTATTAGCGTTTTACCCCGCTCGTCGTTTCCTAAAACGGGCTATTTTCTATATTTCGGCCGCTCCTGCTATAGCTGAACAGGCTATTAACGGTAATCGAGATATGGTTTTATATCCGTCTCGATTCGAAATTACGTTTTAGGAAGGGTTCGCGTTCAACCCTTATTATAGATAATCGTTGCGGTATCTCCTCCTTTTCCTTCGATTTCTCCAGTTTTATTTCCACTTCGCGGTAGGTATTCAGACTTATTAAGTGCCTTATCTTAATTTTCGGTAGCTTTTCGTAACCCTGGCCCGTTATTTCAAGTAAAAGTTCCTAACTTTTCTTTAAACAGTATCCTTTTATAAACTTCACTTTTATTACTTTATTGTCCATCCACCTTGGCATTTATATAAGTTCTGCCGTTACTGACAGGGTGTCATAACCCAGATAGCGGTTGGATCAAGAAACGGGTCAGTATGCAACTGCGCCACTGAGAAGCTTGAAATATAATACATCAGGCGGTGAACATCTCTTATATCAGCCACGATGACTAATCAAAGTCACGTGATGGATCATGGAGGATCATAGCGATCCAGTATGATCCAGAGAACGGAGGATCATAGCGATTCAGTATGATTTAACCCAGGATACTACTGAAGACGGTATGAGAGATAAAGAATATAAGGACACAATCAGCACCACGTAGATAGTATTTCCTTCATAGCTCTTTAGTTGTCAATCTAAGTATTCAGTCTCAGTATATTCTGAATAGCCTCACAGTTTTTGATCATTACTTGCACGGTTTCGATATTATTCACTCAGCACCTCTGCTACCTTCTTGATAACATAAATCCTCTGACACCTTCTATATACTCACGGGTATTTAGTGTGATCATTACACAGGGCTTCTACGATACGGCTGTTATTTTCACTGGTCGTATTAATACCTTTACTTCGTAGTTATTTTCGAAATATTTTTAAAATTTTACTATCGACTATTCTCCACATATCCAGTATTCAAGTCGCAAATCCTTTTCTAAAATCTTCGAACAAAGCGCGTCCTTCAATTTCGCCGCTACAGTAATTCAAAATTATATTTATAACATACATATTTTCTATATAAGTATCCAAATCCTTTACTGGTACTTTGATTTTATTATCTTATGGGTCAAAGTACAAGTGCTTTAAGATATTGATACAAAACGACGTATAGGTAAAAAGATACCCCATACATTTGTTAGCCTTCGCCAAATCCGTCACTGGTGGAGCCATCGTGTGTTTGGGAAAGGTAGTCTATGTGTACTTTTAATGTTTGTATCGGCGCGAATAGGTAATATCGCGCCGTAATTAGATTTTAGTACGTTTAGATCCCAAAGTTTAGAGTTGTTCAGGAAATATAAAGTAAACAAAATAATTAAAGCGGTTGGAATAAGGCTTACTGGCACTTGCTAATACTAATAAAATTTAAACGATACGTAAATGAGATGTAACTACAAACTAATCGGACGTCTCAAATTAATTTTCTTAGTATTTAGTAACGTTACTTTGGCCAAATGACTAGAAAAACTCAAACGTTTCAAGTACTAAACATAGAATGCATAGGGCGAATGTAGGAAAATTTAAAATACATAAGCAGACGTGTAAAAGTGGGTAGGGTAAAGGGAAATGTGGGTAAGGCAAAGGAAGTGTATGTGTGGAGGCGTAGTATGTAATCTGGTATTTAGTAATCGGTCCGGATTAACGTGTCGTAGTCGATCTTAATGGAGTAAGCGGTTTAGTTACTTTATTTGTAACCGCTTTTGCTAAAGCGATTGGTTTGGTTAACGTGTTCGTAACTACTATTAGATTAAGCTAGCGGTTTGAATGCTTTATTCGTAACCACTCTTGTATTTTGCGAGCGGTGTGGATTGTCAAAAATCGGACGGGTCCTATTGAAAGGTTCCGAAACTTGGTGATTTTAGCCTACGTGGCCTGATACGTAATAGGACGCTATCCAAGAAATTCCCAGGTACGTTCAAAGCGTTAATACAAGTTAACGGTTAACGTAACGGGAATTTTTATTAGATAGAGTACCAACTGGTCAATGGTATTGTACTAAAAGTAATATTTTTTAAAGTTACTCCGGGTCTTACAGTCTTATTACGCTTTGGGTTTTTCAATGCTCCCGCATAATTCCACACTCCCGTACGGTTTTTATAAGTTGTAGTAGTAAAGTACAAACAGTTGAGACCGCTATAACATCCCCTATAAGTTTTTTAACTTCGGTTTATCTTTTCTTTTCTTAGCTATTTGTAGTCAACCTAGTTGGCTATTAATTAATATCAGTATGATCTAAATACTTATTCACATGAAAAAGTAAGTAAAAGAGTAATCGATAGATTGGTATTGTACTAATAAAGATGATAATCAGAAGAAGAATCCAGAGGTGCATGCCACAGGTGAGGGTATATAGTAATATCCATATCTCTATTGCCAATATTTATTAATCGAAAGCAATATATGTTGTATTAATTACGATATAAATTTGAAACCCTGAGGATGAGTATTACAATCATTTGAGTAGACGTTTTGAATAGTAATTTAATAATTTGTACTTTGAAAACAATTTAAATTTCATGCATGTATTAATTATTATGCTCATGATTTTTTGAAATAAGTCTGATAAAAATAAAACTAACCTGACTTTATAAATCACATTCCTCAGAACGATAATAAATAAGTAAGTTATGACAAGGGAATTGATCATTACCATAAACATTATCTATTAGTTGTTAGTTAAGTAATCAAGGGTCGTACGCAGCGACTTAGTTTGAAATATTTTGGAATTAACATCGTGTTTTAATTATAGCATATTCACGTAGAAAAAAATATAATATTTCTTTCATGTAATTCAAGTTATTATGGATTTGAATATTGATTCAAACCAATCATTGGCATTGATTAAAGTATAGGAATGAAGAAATTGAAATTAATCGATGGTGAAAATAATCCAACTATTGTTATAATGAAAACTAATTCAAATGAAGTCTGAAAAGGTTTATAAATAGTAATGAATTAATTTTTTGAATGATAGGATACTTCAAAAAGCCGACTATTTAATACCCATCTAGTAATATAAATAAAACTACTTATATTGGAATAGCAGTCAAGTGCAGTACAGTCAAGTCAACTTTACTTGCAGTAAGGTTGATTGTACGTACTGCAAATTGACGGCAATTTTTGGGATTAGAATACACTGCACTGCAAGTGCAGTGCAATAGGTGCCCACTTCAAAGTGGGTCACAGGCCAAAGCGTTTGACCATACAAATTAGTGTGCAGACTGGCTAGCGGTTTGCCAAACTTAGAACTTACACATATCAATCAATAATATCAGCGCAACACCAGTTACTTCGACCACAGTGATTCGAATCGACTACGTTGCAACGATAAAGGCCTACCAACAACTTAGAGCTTAACGTTGATATTATCTACGTTATTTCTACTATTAACATTAAGAAAATAAATTGAAATACTGATTCTTAATAAAAAGTGAGTGAATAATTAGTGAAATGAAATTTAATAGGTATTCATAGCATAAATTAATCAAATTATATTATATAAATCAATGGTTTAATGTTATCATATATACGAGAGAAAATATTTCTTTGTCTATTGAACGACTGTATTATAAGATGTACCAATACTGCTACCTTAAAATGAAAAAACCACCAATATTGGGATACGTATTATAGTATATTTATTATACAAAATCATCATATTTCATTGAACAAAAGATATGATCCAAGAAGAAACCCATATAGATTAAGATATAGACCGGCTAAGGGTTCACCGAATTTATAACTTGTGAAGACACCCACTTCTAATGCTATGTAACTCGTTATTTCAACTAAAATTCGAATAGAAAACCGTTTTCACTTGAAACCCAGCAAATAAAATTGATGTTCAAAGTGTTGTAATGGTCAAACGACGTCGTAAATTGATAAATTATTAGATTCACATTCAGTCATAAATACATTTTCCCGAGCAAAAACATATTAACGTTTCTATGACTATAGCATCAACTGTAAGTAATAAGTTCGAACCTCTTTACATTATAGGAGGAAACAATGATAACATATTATAAAATATTTTCTAAGAAAATAGGATATTGTTTCGGTAGTCCAACGACTTATAGTCAAAGTATCAATTAAAGTAAATATCAAATAGATTAATATTTATTAAATTATCTATTGAGGATTAACACGGCTAAGGCTACTAGTAGTATTCATTATGAAGGTTAAAGATTGAAAAAAGATGAAAAAAGGTTTTATATGGCTATAGTCACTAATATATATAACGCGTGTTTTATTAATATATTTTGTTTTTTTAAATATTATTCAAATATTGTTCAATATTTGTATTTATTACAATCATTTCAACTTAATTTTATATTAGTAAAACACTTGTATATAAGATATTCTTTTAGATATTCTGTTATATTGGTCCCGTTACTGGCATTATCTTTGTTGATTAACCTACTGCTATACAAGTACAATTCTCTTCACCATACCAACAAGTTTTTACTTCTATTACCTCTATAGACAGATCTGTATACATTTATCCTACACTCTTTATCAGGTTATATGATCTCGACAAGCTGCTCGACTATTATATTGTAACAAATGGCCAAAGTATAAAATGAAATTCTGAAAAGGGTAAAGTTGATATCTTTTATATAAAGTTTATTGAAGTGAAAGTAAACGATAAATACCAGGTTCATTATAATTAATAATTCAAATAAAAATGCGAAGCATTTTCGAAATTTTCTCTATTTCAATAGAATATGTAAACAATTTTGACCAACAAGAGTATTAAGATAAATTCAACAAATAATTTGATTTATGTTTATAAAGAAATGGTGAACATAATGAAACTTGAGATCATTAGCCCCTAAAACACAAAGTTTTGGTGTTCAAAATATGTAATAAGAATTATAAACGTGGTAATATCGTTAGAATACTAATTGAACGTTGAGTAATATTATTTAAAATTTAACTACGTTTTTATTTGTACCCAAAAACTTTACTTGTTGTTTTTCAATACAACAATTGTTAGAAAAACAGAGGAGTTGTTATTGACATTTTCTCGAGCTTTCAACAAATTCAAACTTTTTATACCCTGTAAAAATTTAATAAGTTGACTAACCCAATATACTTTCTCAAACTCTTACACTCCTCGTTACTCATTAGAAAAACATCAGCATTTCAAGCATTTAATTAAAATGATCCATCTTGGTTTCGGACTCATTTCTATACATCAAAATTTACGATCACTTCAAAATATTTAAGTTTATATGATGCTGGGCGAAGTTGACATCATACTCAAAATCAGCTTTCAAACCATCGTAAATCTCTAAAAACGATAAGTAATTCGTCAAGTAATAAAGGTAATAATCCTCGGCTTAACTGGCGAGAATACTGTGAAGAAACGAGTGAAAACCTGATAAGTCAATCTTTATTTAACTTTAAATCTTGAAAAATGGTCGCAACTTGATATCCAAAAGATTATACAACTTACCATTATATTCCTACTTTTTATCACAAATTTTCACAAAAATCGTAATTGCTACTCAATTCGTATCCACCATCGTTACATTTAAAAGTTGAAATATGCTTTACTAATTGTACAGCCCCTATAAATCTCGTTACTAGGAGTGTTAATAATGATTGGTAAAATGGTAATCTATGGAAAATTTAGAGGAAAATGTCAGTGATTATACAAAACATAGATTTATGCGTAAAGCTTTTACTTCGTATAATCAGTACTAGTAACGAATCTAATGGAACTTAACATATTAAGGGGAGTATTTAAGATGTTGAGGAACTGGTGAAAGAATTTCATGAACTAGGTAATAGACATACTAGCATTAACATGATTTTTGATAGGGTTTTTTCTTAATCAAGTAATAGACTAAAGGGTTTGCTATATCCAAATCAATTAAATATTCGTCGTTACTAACGGAAGTAGCGCTTTGAGGTAATTGAATAAAGGTGTTTAAAGAACTTATCTAAGAAAATTCTTAAGCAAATCCTTACAAATGTATATAAGGGTGTTAAGGGGTACTATTGCTAGCGATACATTTACTCTTCGTTATTAGGTCTTCCATTACTTCAACCATGGTAACTTATAAATAAGAGATATCAGCCAGATTTACCTCCTTTCTAATTTTGTCAGAGACAAATATTTTACAGTTACGAAACTCATTTCTTAAACTAGTCTTAGCTACCTCCACCGACTTTTTCTATATAGCAAAAAACCAGCTAATCAAGTATTCGGTAAGGTCGTAATATATGTGGGAACCGGCATTCATCTGTTAAGAATCTAATTCTGAAATAAATTAGCCGATGCATTTAGTTCAATATTCCCTAAGAACATCCTAGGTTTGTTCTTTATACTATAAGTATAAATCGTAATACTTAATCAAAATTGATCCGAGCCTTTTTAAGGCATAATCAACTTCATTATCGGTTATCTCGAAGCTTTCTTACGAAATCAATTAACGATCTTATAATAAAGGGTTTATGTTAGTAAGCTTTACCTAATAAGCCTTTAGAAGTTGCAACGTTGTCGATTCGAGACGTGGGTCGAAGTAACAATAGTATTGCAGTGGTCAAGTGGTGGATGTATTGTTCTAGGTTTGGTAGACCGCTAGCCGGTCTGCACAGTACTTTATAAAGATAATTGCTTAGCCCGTGCCCTAGTGTGAAGTGGTTATATACTGTACTTAACTTAGAGTCAATCTAGTAAACCCACACAAAACAATACACTTAACTTGAATTTAGTATAGTCAACTTTATTGTAAGCAAAGTTGACCTATTGCACTGCAATTGCTACTATTCCAACACTAGCAGCTTTTTATTTGGTGTGCATACGTTAGTATGGTCAACCAAACTTTTCCAGTTATCGCCGAATTACATCCTTGTTAACTTACCGGATCCGTGTCAACTCCAGTTGATCTTTATACACAAATTAGCCTCAATTACATTTAATTACCCTACGGCTCCAAGTCTAAGCTTTACTTATTCCCATGTACAAGTCTTTCGCTACATATTTGCGCGTATTGCTCACCACTGTTATTAGCTTTCCTAACCCACATAGGTTAAGTCATCTGTTACTTTAATCAACTCACGTGAGTTAATTAGGCTATTAATACCCCTACTATCTCCTTACTGCTGCTAGCATTACCCTTACTGTTATTATCTATCTTATAATAACATAGTTTAAACCACCTTTTGATATTATTTAACTTATGTAGATTAATTATCCACTACTGCCTTCAACTTAACTATGTTATTTAAAGAAGTTACCAACCCCCTAGTAGTCTTTCAATTTTCTAACACGTTTTTACCTACTGGTACGTAACTTAGCCTGGTTAGGTAGCCTATTAACATAGCTCTTGATACGTATAGTTAACTTATTACTATTTATAAATCTTTTAAGGGCCTTATTCGGCGATATTTTTGTTATAGAGTTCATATGATTATCTTTCCCATCGATTCATCGGAACTTTTAGATTTACCTTCATTTGTGAGTTTTACGAAGTGCTATTACATCGATTATCAGACTTTTTTTACTAATGGTTTCGAACTTTAAAAGGCATTCAAATATTTTTTTTTGAATTGGTACAAATTATTATCATAATATAACCAATCATTAATAGCTTAGTAATAACGTTTAAGGTTTCCCACGGTGCTATACTTATATTGAAGTCACGTATTTTATCTTAAACTTCTAAAATCAAA
The DNA here is from genome assembly GCA_038502455.1 of Anisogramma anomala. Classification (NCBI taxonomy): domain Eukaryota; kingdom Fungi; phylum Ascomycota; class Sordariomycetes; order Diaporthales; family Gnomoniaceae; genus Anisogramma; species Anisogramma anomala. Next base: position 14,515,306 of record JASMMZ010000003.1, on the reverse strand, counting down.
ACATCTCGTATGATTCTATTACACTTAACGATTTTTTAGTAAATTAAGTTACCAGTAATACTAAACTGATCTTCCCGCCTATTTCCTTTAACGACATTTATTAAAAAGCCGATTCATAACAACAAGTTGGTGTTATTTATATAAAGAGCTATCCGTCAAAATCATTAACTTGGCTATTGACAGGTTAATCGGAATTATATTAATCCCTTTGTCCAAATTATGCATTTGATATTTAAGCATTTTATTTGGCCGGATAAGGTCTTCATTTTTTATGTTTTATATTTATGTTGTTATTAATAGGTCTTAAAAGGCTTCTGGTTAGTATAAGGTGATGATATCACTGTTACAAACACGTTATTTGAAGGACCGTTAAGCAATAACTACGTTAATCTTATAAACTATGTTCAAATTAACACCTTAACACTTTGAACAAAAACAAAAACTAACATCAATACTAAGTATACGGATTAACTTTCGTTAAAGTTAAGTTGGTTACCCTTTACCAAAATTTTAACCGACTTATAATTCTAGAACTTAAAATCCTCAATAGCCTACTGTCCCAATGCTATAAAGTTAACAGTTCCGACGAAAAGGGTATCGTTAATTTATATACCTACCAAACCGAAGTATCTTTCTTACTTAATACATCAGTACGGGTCGTATATTGAAGATTTTATACCTAACCGTAACTTAATATATAATTAATAGGTTAAAAACCAATAGACGCCTATTTTAACCAGTTTGTATGATAACTTAGTATACCTTATTACCGTCCCCGAAGGGTATATAATAATCAATTCCTATAGTAACTTTAATATGGTAATCCGCTATAGATCGGTTGTTCATTACGTATATATTTTCGTTATATCTCGACTATTCATTGTAAAACTACCTTTAGTCTCAGTCCGTTTTGTAGTCTTACTCTTAACCTCTTATATGATTCTCGACCTAAGGATTATAACATTCGGGTTTTGAAGGTTAAAATCGGGTTTAGGTACAAATTATACAACTTCTCGAAATAAAATTCCATCGATCTCAACCTTATTACTTTCCTCGAAATGTTTTCCAAAGGTTTTAACAATACCTTATACCCGGAACTTCAATATTAAGTCTTCGTTATCCTTTTCTTGCCTGTTTACTCAAGTAATATTTTTAATAAGACCTGATATACATTCTTCCTCCTTAACGTTTCTTTTTTTTAGTAGTAGTCCACGCCGACGGCGTTTTATTAATTTATCGATCACAAGTAGAAAAAGTTCGTGATAGCTGAGTCGCTTGGCTTAGGTTTTTTTATTTTTAGTCGTTCTAATATAGGAATTAACCTACATAATGCGAAACTTTACAAGGCTGTTATCAGTTTCAATAACCACTTTAAAGTTAGCGATACGTAAGGTCTTATATAAACTATATCATTTAACTGGCTCCCGCTATACAATGACTTTACTACTTAACTGCAAGATAAGGAAGTCGATCATAGTAAAACCGTTCCTATTATTAAGGATATTATTAACTTAACGCTATGTCTATTTCTTTTGTAACTCTTTCAATACTTTAGTGTAAGCTATATATCTATTTTACTTACTTACTAATAATAGATATTCACTCGTTAAACATAGGCATTTTCGAATGACCAGCAATATCAACACTAAGCTATCAAGGCCTACAGTGTCATTAAAGCCTTTTACAGCCATTTGAAAGCGTGTCTCTCACTCTGTAAAGTTTTTAATCTCCAGCGTATAAATATAATACGCTCAGCGAAGTAATACGTATACCTTTTTGATCTTTCCAATACTCTAATAGGCTTTTACAAGCACCTATTTTCAATAAATCCCTATTATCTTAACGTTTATTTAAAGCTCCGTCGCCACGAAGTTAATACTGGAATCGTAAGCGATGATATCGGATAAACTCAGGAATATATAAATCTATAATATCCTTAACGTTTCCTATGTATCCTTTTTCGACAAAAACATTAAAAAATTGACTTTATAAAAAGTAGTTACGGAGTGATAAAGTAAATAACAGGCTTATAATATAAGTAAAATACGTTAATAAAAACCTTGTAATAAAAATACTTATCGTTTTTAATATAAACTTCAATCCTAGGGAGGCTTAAACATACGTTTGTCGGTAATGACAGAACTTCTTGATAGTTTTTAAAACAAAGTATTCCATATTTTTATACACTGTTGACTTAAGAACTCTTTACAACCTTTCAATAGTTTAGTAGTTAAATCGATGGTATAATTAACTTATTTATTACGTTGTTAGGTTTAACACCATTACCTTTCAACTTCAAAAATAAAACCATAAATACATTCACTTAGGGGCTAAAGAAAACCTCTAACCGTTTTAACCTGTTTATCGACATTAAAGTCAAAGTTAACACCGAGGGTTTTCATATCTTCCAAGTAAAGAAAGAAATGAGTCAAGGACTTAAGGATGTGAAACGTAATCAACCTAATAATAGTTTTAATTACCGTTATCTCTAGTAATGATAATTGTTTGCCTGGTATGAAATCGACTTTGACTTTTCCAGAATATTAACTATTAATCTTGGTGGCAATTGTTATTTCCATTCATAATGTCATATATTACGAATAACCTCTTATTTAGTACCTTATTGTCCCTATATCTGGTATAATATCTTGAAACGTATGGTATATATAACTATCATAAAGGTTAAAAGTATGTAAAGGTTTAGAGGTTTAGTTCAAGCTAAGGTAAGGGTCTTTGCCACCTAAGAAGTGTAAAAATATATGGTCGGCTAATTACTAAGCCGCGCTAGGAATAATATCATTATACCAAGTAACCCGTTTAGGGGCATCGTTATTGTTAGAGTTCACTTTACCTTTAAAGTTTTAGATACGGTTAAAGTATTTTTTTTTTAAATGAAATAAGGTATTCGTTATAATATATCGCCTATTACCAATAGAATTTAGCCAGAAGGTGACGAGTAAACCAATAACCAGACTTACTATAAATCCAACATCTTTTGCCACTATTACGACGAAGATTTTTACGGTTAACAAATACGTTTAACTCTTACCTTCATTAGTGTTAATATGGTTATAACTTCCAATTTCAAGATATTAAACCAGATGTTAAACGTTGTGTCCGTCCGTACTTACAATTGATATAATATACTATTATGCGGTCTTCTTTATCCACATCGCAAAAATTATCCACTTAGGGGTATATACTAAACAAGTTTGGCGTACGCGCCATTACAGTCGTAAAATAAAACCGTAACTAGCTGGAAAATCCCTTATAGGTGGTATCTAAGCGCTACAAGGCGCATTTAAACTCGTTAATGCTCGTGATAGCTAACCGTTACCTGATCATAAAGCGTACTTTCGCTAGCGTATACCTTCCCTATCGCTTACTAGCATAATATAAGCTAATTAAACATCTATTTTTAAATTTACATCCGCATTTCTTACTTTTTCTTCTTCTCTATTATCGTAATTTATATCGTAATGGCCTAATCTGTATAATATTAAGTAAGGTAATAATCGTATTTGAAATACCTTTTCATGATGTCGTTAATCTCGTGAAAGGTTATTGTTCGTATTAGGAAAGCCAAGTAATTATTCCTGGCATACCTGATAAAGATTTCGGAAAATAGTAAGTAAAAACCAAAAGGATAGAATCTTATCCACTTATAAATATTTAAAAGGGCATTATCTTCGTGTTAGAAGGGTTATAAGGCTTTTCTTCATACCTATTTACGTTTTTTTTTTTGGCGAGATTCGTAAAAATCTTGTAATTAATATTAACCATCTTTAAAAGTCTTACAAAAAGGTCGTAATAATCGTTACAATAATCGTTGGTATTTCCTAACAATTTAAACCTTGGAATTTCCGAGTCGCGGTGTTAAGGGTGATTACCAGTTACCTAACCCTAGTGGTAAAGTTCTATATTAAGACCTGTGATAAGTTCGTGTACATAGTAGTACTTACGATAAAAAGATTTTTAAGGGACTTAACGATTTCAGGTAAAGGGTCAAGATATAATAGATACTTAATCATAGAGAGAATTTTGGGGAACTTAACGATCTTATTGATTCAATTATATAACACCAACGTTAATACATTTTACCTCATTAAAGGCTATTACTTTTCGCGCTTTTCCTCCACTGAAGGCGTACTCCGCTTCTTTACGTAGAGGTGCTAAACTTCCGAGTAGGTTAATGTGTTCCTTATCTTCAGCGCGTAAAGAGGTTTAGCTTAATTAAGGGTAGGGGGAAGGTCCCTTGAAACGCATGTAAGGGCGTTAAGGTTTTTCAACACTTTTCCCCTTGAGATGTAGGTCTTAAGGGTATTCCTTAAGTTAAATTAACTCGAAAAGGGTCTTTACTCACCTGGAAAACCCTTTTTTTAATACGTATATTCTTCATCGTTTTAATTTTGCTTTCAACTTAAACTTAACACCTTTTTAAATATTTTTCCACATATTAATAGTTTAATCGTTGAAAATCTTATGATACTTAAGAAAGGTATGATCGCTGCGGTCAAGTTCTTTGCCGCTATCTGATTCGATAATAAAGTAACTAACGAAGTTGACTAGATGCCTTTCTATTTAAGTCTTTATCGACATTTGGCTCCTAAAGATTTTTATTGTTTTACTTGGTGAAGAAGGATCCGAGAGCTTTAATTCCTTTTTGTAATTCCTAAGTAGTTGGTATTTTGACGTCCTGGTTAGTATAGGATCTGATGGTGTAGGGATTTAGTAGTTTGAAAGCGTAGGGACTTGGCGTTAAATCGCGAGACGTAGTTTTTCTTGGTGCGATTTGGTGTCTTCGCTTAAAATAGAGATCGTAACAATTGAATTTATGTAGGGAAGGGAAGAAGAATAAAGTAGGGGAAAACTTAGTATTTGGGTAAAAGTTTGGTATAAAGGGTAAGGTTGGAGGTTGTTTGTTATAAACCGTAGGACTTAGGTATTTTTTACAATAGTAGCACTTATAGTAGTACTGACTTAGCCGTTTGTCGACTTGTCGTTTATAACTTTTTGCGGTTAAGCTCAACGGTTTTTAAATAAGACCTGGTAAATATTTCTTTGTGTTTTTAATAAATATACCGTCTCTACCTCTAAACTACCCTAAAAACTGACGTAACCCAAAGGTAATCTTTATTTATTGCTCTAAATATTAACACAGTAGTATAGGCTCTTCAAAAGAATCTTTACTTTACCCTAGCCACCGTTTAACGTAAAGCGTAACCAGGAAGAAGCTTTTTCTTCTACTCGACTTATTTGTGCTTAACCTAATTAATACTAATCAGTATTAGTAGGACTTTAGAAGTTGGAACATTGTCGATTCTATTAGTTTAAATAATAGTAGTATTATATAATCAAGTGGTGGATGTATTATTTTAAGTTTTGTAGATCATTAGCCGGTTTATACAGTAATTTCTATAGCCAATTGCTTGACTTATACCTTAGTGTAAAGTAAGTATATACTGTAATTAAATTGCATCCAATATAATAGGCTCATACAAAACAATACACTCAACTTACAGTTAGTATAGTTAACTTTACTATAAGTAAAGTTGACCTACTGCTTTGTAATCACTACTATTCTAACAAATACTATTATTATGTCGTACATTTCAGGTATTTGACCACTTCGTATTATTTGTGTATATCTAGCGTATTTTTAGTGTAAAGGTTACTAGGGATTATAAATTGCTTATTAGATTTATTTTTATTAACGAGTATCATAAAGAGTCCGATTTAGAAAGTTATATCGATATCATTGGTAAAGGAATAATTAGTAAATATTATTGACTTTAAATTCGTGAAGCTTATCGGTATTATATCAATATTTTTATCTGAATCATTCATTTGTTGTTATATGTATTTATTTAACTTGTTTAAGCTTTTAATTTATGGATATTAAACTTGTATTAATCGATAAATCGTAGGATCTCTTTAGTTGATATAGTATAACAATAAAGACTGTTTAAACCTATTGTTTTATATAGTATTATGGTTTTAACTTATCGGTTTCGTCAATTTCTTTTAAATTAGTAACCTAATTCTTATAGTGTTAACTTAAACACATATTACGGTCGCTTTTAATTTGATGAATACAGATGAATAATTTATTGAAATTAAGTTGCCTGCCTTTATCTAACGTTTCAATCAGCTTATAATTTTAAATTATTGAATTTTCAATGGCACGTCATTCCGCTGTTATAAATCTAATTGTTGGTAGAGCGTTAGATCATTATAAAGTTGTCGATTCCATTGGTCGAAGTAACAGTAGTATTGCATTAGTCAAGTGGTAGATGTATTATTCTAGGTTTGGCAGACCACTAGCCGGTTAGCACAGTAAATTGTATAGCTAATTGCTTGGCTTGTACTCTAAAGTAAAGTGTAGCGTACTGCACTCAACCTACACTCAATTCGGTAAGTCTATAAATAATACACTCAACTTGCAGTACAGTCAACTTTACTGTAAGTAAAGTTGACTTACTGTACTGTATGTAGTACTATAATAACACTAGCAGCTTTTTGGTTTCTGCGCATACGCTAGTGTGGCTGATCAATCTTTTTTGGTTACTACTAAATTACCTCCTCGTTAACTAACCAGACCCCTGTTAACTCCAATTAACTTCCATACTAAATTTCACCTAATTGCATGCAAATTAACCCTATTAGACCTTATTTACTCCTTTGCTTTGAGGTCCGAGTTTATCAACTCTTACAAAAAGTTCTTTCGCTATAAGCTTATATAGGCCTTTTCTTTAACCATGCCAATCAAATAGATCTATATCATTAATTCTCTGACAGTCTTCCAGTTTGCTATTATATTCTTGACCGATGTTACGTAATCTGGGCTTTCCGGTCGGCCTATTAATATAGCTCTCGATGCATATAGTTAGCTTGTTGTTATCAATAAACCTTTCCAGAGCCTCATTTAGCACTACCTTAGTTATAGCATTTGCGGAGTTATATTTTCCATTAATCCACCAGAATTACTTAATCTCCCTCCTTTTGTAAGCCTTACGGATTGTTATTACGTTGATTGTTTGACGTTTTTTACTGGTAGTTCCGAGTTTCGAAAAGTATTAGAAGAGGCTTTTCGAATCAGTATAAATTACCACCTGGATAAAGGGAATCTTTAGCTATTTAATAATAAAGTCCAGTGTTCTATATTGTATTATACGTACTTAAGAGTCTGCAATTATATTGTAAACTTTCGAAGCCAAAAAGCTTCGTGTAATCTTCTTACACTTGACGGAGGTTCAGTGGATCAAGTTACTAATAATGCTAAATTAGTTTTCCCGCCTATCTTCGTTAACGAGGGTAATTAGGAAGCCGATCTAAAAATATAAGTCGGTATTGTTTATAAAATACCCGTTTGTAAAGATTATTAACTTAACCTTCGATGGGTAGATTCGGACCATATCAATCCTACGTTCCACGTTTCGTATCTACATTCGAACCTTTTATTTTACCGGTTAAAGTCCTTATCACCGGGTCTTATTCTTTTATTACGATAGAGAGGTCGTAATAGGCTTTCGGTTAACATAAGATAGTAATATATCTACCCTAAGTATGCTGTTTCAAGTACCGTTAAGCTTTGTCCCCATTAATCTTGTCGATTATAGCCAAAATAGTGTCATAGCCTTTTTAGCGAAAGCTAAGACCGATATTAATACTAAGTATACGGATTAACGATTTATTAAAGTTAAATTGGTTACCCTTCGTTAACAATTTTATTAGTTTGCAATTATAAAACTTGGAGTTTTGAATCCCTTATTGTTTTAGTACTATAAAGCTAGCCGTTCCGACGAAAAAGGTATCATTAATTTGTATACCTGCCACATCAAAATATCTCTTTTACGTTACTAATAAGTACGGTTCATACGTTAAAAACTTTATTACTAGCCGTAATTTTAATTACTGATAATAGATTGAAAATCAACAGAACTTTGCTTTAACCAGTTTATATAATGGGTTAACATACCGTATTACCGTTACTAAAAGGTAGATGAAACGTAATTCCTATAGTAATTCTAGCAGTATAATCCTCTATAAGTCCGTTGCTAACTACGTATAAGCTTGCGTTATATATCAGCTATTAAGCGTAAATTTGCCTTTAGTTTTATCTAGTAAACTTATTACTAAAGCGACCAATAAGCGTTATCCAATCTTTTAAATCGTTAGCAACTACGTCAGAATTAAGTCCTTGCCTTTTTCTCTATATATTTAAATGATTAGGCGTGACTTTTCGTACAGTCACCCCGTGGTCTTACCTTTGACCTTATAAATAATCCTTGACTTAAAAATCGTAACGTTTGGGTTTTAAAGGTTGAAATCGGTTTTCGGTACGAATTGTACAACCCTTCGAGTTAACAGGCTGTTAGTTTTAACTTTGTCGCTTTTCTTAAAGGGTTCGCCAAAGGTTTTGACAATCCTTTATACTCGAAGCTTCAATATTAAGTCTTCGTTATCTTTCTTTTTCCTATTTTCCCAAGTAGTATTATAGATAGGGCCCGGTGTATATTCCTCCTCTTTAATGTTTCTTTTCTTTGGGAGTCGTCCGTGCCGGCGGCGTTTTATCGGCTTATCAATAACGGGTAGAGGAGGTTCATATTAATTCGTTCGTTTAACTTAAGGGTTTTTATCATTGATAACCCTAATATAAGGCTTAACCTAAGTGGTTCGACAAGATATAGGACCGTTAGTAGTTTTAACAACTATTTTGAAGTTCGTGATACTTAATATCTTATACAGGTATTTCCATTTTCGTAGCTCCCGCCACACGATAACTTCACTTTACAACGGCAAAGTAAGTACGTCTATTATTATAAGGCTGTTCCTGATATTAAGGGTCTTATTAATCTGGCGGCGTATCAATTTTTTTCGTAGATTCCTTAAAGCTTTGCTATAGGACATAACACGTTATTAAGTATTTACCGAGGGCGGAGATTCACTTTTTAGGCATAGGTATGCTCTAAAAACTAGTAGCGTTAACATTAAGTCTTCAGGGCCCACAGTATTATTTAGGTCTTTCACTATTATGTATAAGCGTATGTCCGAATCCGTAAAACTTTAAATTTCTAACGTAAGGATACTGTATGTTCGACTAAGTAAGGTGTTTGCCTTTTTAACTTTTCCAATAATTTAATAGGTTTTTTCAAATACCTGTTTATACTGGATACCTATTATCTTAACATTTTCGCAAAACTCTCCCGTCGTAAAGTTAGTATTGGTATCGTGAACGACAATGTTAAGTGGGCATAGGTACATATTAATCCATAACATTCTTAACGTTTTCTATATATCCTTTATCGAAAGGGACTATGAAACTTCAGCCCCATGAAAAGAAATTACGAAATTAACGACCTAAAGGATAAACTTGTTATTTAAATATAATACATCGACGAAAATCTCGTAATTAAAGCCTTTGTCGTTTTTTAATGCAAACTTAAATCTTCGGAGGGCTTAAATATGCGTTTAGAAGTAGTGATAAAGACTTTTAATAACTTTTAGAGCAAAGTATTTCATATCTCTATTTCCTACAGACTTTAAGACTTTATAGAGCTTGTTAACGGTTGAATAGTAAAGGAGCCAGTATGATTAACGTATTTCCGGCTTCTTTAGGTTCAAAACCACTACTTACGGACCTTAAATATAAAACTATAGGTACCTCTACTTAAAAGCGAGGAGAAACATTTAGCCGTTTTTAACTAGTTCGTCTACGTTAACATTGACCTTAATGCCGAGGGTTTTTATATCCTCCAAATGAAGTAGGAAAGGGGTAGGGTATTTAAGGATATGGAATGTGATTACTTTCAAAATAGTTTAAATTACCTTTATTCCTAATAACGATATTTGTTCGCCTGGTCTAAAGACAACTTTAGCCTTGTTAATATCGTACCGATTAATCTTAATAATAATAATGCTTTCCCTCCGAAATGCTACGTATTGAGAATAACCTCCTGTTAATTATCTTATTACTCCAATGTCTGGTATAATACCTTAAAACGTGTGTTCCACATAATGATTACGAATATTAAAGGTATATAAGAGGTTAGAAGTTTGATTAGGGTAAAGATAAGGGTTTTTACTACCTAAATGATATAGGAAGGTGTGGTCAACTAATTACTAAGCCGTACCATAAGTAGTATCTTCGTGTTACTTAATCTGCTTAGGGGTATTAACGCTGTTAATTTGCTCGTCACCCTTGAAGTTTGCGATTTAATCTAATTCTATTTAAAAGAAGTGAGGTACTAAACGTAATATATTGAATTCCTGTTGTTACATTCGGCAGAGGGATGTCGAGTTAGCCAACAGCTAAACTTGTTATAAATCTAATATCTTTTACCACTATTATGACTATAGTATTTGCGGTTAATAAATCTGCGTAAATCATAACATTGTTAAAGTTAATGTAAATTTTACCTCCAATTTGTAACCGGTGGGCCAGACCTTAGGCTTTAAGGGCGCCCGTAACCGTACCTGAGGTCTATATATTTAATTACCGTAAGGTTTTCTATATTTATATTAGGGAAATTACTAGCTCAAAGGTATATACTAAATAATTTTGGTATACGTGCCATTACAGTGGCAAGTAAGGAACGTAACTAATTAAAAAAGCCTTTATAGGTGGTATTTGGGCGTTATAGAGCGTATTCGAACTAGTTAACGCCCGTGACTGCTATCTGTACCTGCTCGCGAAGTATGGTTTTATTAATTTGGGATTTTCCCATTGCTTTTCAATATAGTATCGACTTGTTAAGTATCTAATTAAGGATATCCATTGGTATTTCCTCATTTTTCTTCCTCGCTATTATTGTAGTCCGCCGCGTGGTAGCCTAGTTTATATAGTATCGGGTGAGGTAAATATCGTATTTAAAGTGGCCTTTTATGCCATCGTAAATCTTGAGAAACGTGGTAACTTTAGTAAGGAGGGTAAGGTAATAATCTCTAGTATATCCTGTGAAGATATCTGGAAATAATAAGTAAAAACCTAAAAAGGTAATCTCCATCTATTTGCAAATATTTAGGAAGGGTATAATCTTGGTGTTGAGGAGGTTGTAAGGCTTTTTATTATACTTTTTTACGTCGTTTCAAATCTGAGCGAATTTCTTAAGAAGTTCTTAATGAATATTAATCATTTTGACAAGATTTAGAGAAAGTTCACAATAGGTATACTAAACTTAAATGGTATTTACCGGCAGTTCAAGCCTTGAAACTTTCGAAGCGCAGTGTTAAGGGTAATTGACAGTCGCCCAATCCAAAGGGTAAAGTTCTATGGTATTTGTAGTAGGCTTTTACGTGTAGGTAAACCTAAAAGAATAAGGGTTTTAAAAGGATTAACGGTTTAAAATAAAATATTAAAGGGGAAGTGATATCTAATGACTTTGAAAAACTTAACGATTTTATTTAATTAACTGGTGTAGAGCGTCAACGTTAATACCTTTGGCCGCGTTGGTAGCCTATACTTTACACATTCTACCTCTGTTAAGGGTGTACTCTACGTTGTTATATGATAGTATTAGATTGTCGAATAGATTAATAGGTTCCTTGTCGTCAGCGCATAAAAAAGCTTAATTTAGCTAAGGGTAAAGGAGAGGCCCCTTGGATCGCGTATAGAGACGTTAAGGTTTTTTCACACCTTTTTCTCTAAGTCGAGGACTTTAATGGTATTTTTCAAGCTAAGTCAATTCGAAAAAGGTTTTCGCTAGCTTAGTAAAGCTTTCTTTTAGTACGTGAATCCCTTATCGTTTAAGTTTAGCCTTTAATTTAGACTTAACGGTCTTTTAAATTTCGTTTCATATATTAATAGTTTTGTTTTCGAAAAATTCGCGATACTTGCGAAAAGCGCGCTTAGGGTTTTCACCGCCGTTATGATTTAAAATAAAGCAGTCAATGAAGTTGATTAGGTGTTTTTCGGTTGACTTTTTATCGACGTCGTATCTTGAAAGTTCATGGTTATAGTACTTGGCGAAAACTGATTCGAAGGCTTTAATTTTATCCATATATGCTTAACTTAAAGCTTTCTAAACGGTTTAGCTTGCAAAAGGCGTATAGAACGTGTAAGGCGAGGGACTTGGTAATTCTACGGCGTAAAGGTTTGGTGTTTTTAATGTGAAGTCGCGTGAGAATTTGACAACTTGGCAATTTAGTGGTTTAGTGTGAGATCACGCGACGTGGCTTTCTCGGCGCGACTTAACGAGTTTTGGTATTTTCGCTTAAGGTAACAAACTTCATGATTAAATTGGCATAGGGAATGTGAAAAGAGTGAAATAGAGGGAAAGGTTTGATATAAAGGGTAAGGTTGAAAGTCGTTTGTTATTATTAGTAGGCGAAGGTTGAAAGTTGTTTGGCATAAAGACTAAATTGTTTTTATAGTAGTAATACCCGTAATAGTACTGACTAAGCCGTTTGCCAATTTGCCGATCTTTAAAACTTATAACAGTTAATCTCAACGTTTTTAAAAAAAGTTAGTAGAGATTTCTTGGTATTTTTAATAGCGATATCGTCGTTACCTCTAAACTGCTATGAAAACCAATGCAGCCTAAAAGTCTTTTCTACCTACTGCTATGAAAACAGATGTAATAGTAGAGGCCCTTCGTAAGAATCTTTCCTCTACCCTAACCGTCGTTTAACGTAAAACGTAACCGGAAAGTAGCTTCTTTTTCTTCTTAGCTAATCTATGCTTAACCAAATTAGCACTGATCAGTATTGATAGAGCCTTAGATCGTTATAAAGTTGTCGATTGGATTGGTAGAAGTAACAGTAGTATTGCAATGATCAAGTAGCGGATGTATTGTTCTAGATTTGGCAGACCGCTAGCCGGTCTGAACAATAATTTGTATGGCCAATTACTTGGCCCGTGCCCTAGATTGAAGTGAAGCATACTACACTCGACTTACACCCTATGCGGTAAGTCCACAAAAAATACACTCAACTTGCAGTACAGTCAACTTTACTGTGAGTAAAGTTGACCTACTGCACTGCATATAGTACTATTCCAACACCAGTAGTATTTTAAAAAAGCGTATTATTAGTTTGTATATCAATTATAATAAACTTCTTACTGTTTACAATTAATATATTTGTGTTAAATATCGACTGCTTTATGTTTATTCTAGTTTTGAAGTATGGTTAGATCGTTAGCAACTAATAGATGTTTATTTTAACTAGTTTGTTAACAGGTTTATTATGGTATATAACTGTTTCACTGGCGAATTAATTTATAGTTTTCCCAGCAATTTATATAGTATAATCTTTTGATTATCGGTAGTTGATTGCTTTTAATATTATGAAATATGGTGACTATGAAAGTTTAATTAATAGTTTGCATTGATAGTTAACCCAGTAGAAATTACAAATATTATCCTAGTTATTTTTTTAAATTGTAGGCGATTAATTGAGGATTTCGTTTTCGCCTTTACTAATGAATCTTCAATCGATTAGTTTTGACTTTTTATGTGGTTGGGTTTTGATTTTATCTTCAACATATAGATCATCATGGACTTGAAGATCGTTATGTTTTTTCCTTCAAATTGTTTTGACAGAATAACTGAAACCATATTGCGGGTGAGAACGTTATTAATTTTAACTGAGTTGCTATTTTTAAAAAGACTAACCTGATTTATTTATAATACTTGTAGCACATAATTTGACTGTTAGCATTCATTCAAAATTTTATTATTGTGGTATCTGGATCATAATATATGTTCGTCTCGGTTTGTAATACTTATTGTCATTTTTATCTTTTTTTTGAATCTTTTTTTTTTGGGTTGTCGTCCGCGTTTTCACAGTTTTATAGGCTTATTAATGATTGGTTTAGATAGGCTATATTAGAAAATTCTCTCGGCTTGAGTATTTTTCAACTTTCAAGAATATATTGTACGGTTTGAATTGTGCAATGCGAAATATGACGGGACCATTATTGGTTTCAATCAACACATATAGATTCGTAATATTGAAGATTATATAGAGCCAATCTCATTTACCGAGCTTTTTTCACGTGAAATCGTCGCTTTTAAACGGTAAAGATAAAATATAAGTTATAAATAGTATAATCCTAGTATTGATAATATAGTCAATTGGAGTATTTGCAAATTTCCTTTTAAATGTTTTGAAGCTTTCACTATATACTATAACTCTTTTGTGAGATATGTGTTAATAAACATGATTCATTCGTTTTATGTGTACATATGTTTAATACTAGTAAATTTTATACAAAATATTGAAAACTAAGAACATAATTTTATTTTTCCACTAGTATTTTAAATGTTTCCTCTAATTTTATAAAACTGTTATTTGCTATCGTTGAAATATTTCAAAATTTACGTACAATCTGTTATATATCTTGAACCTTACTAATAACCTAATAGACTTCAACAGCTTCCCGTTTACACGAAATCCTCATCTATATAATGTTAGATCCAATTTTTAAGTAATGAAGTTGGTGTCAACCTTGTAGATTAAAACTTTTAGGGTTTTTACGTATGTATGAATCTATAACGAACGCAATAATTCTCATATTTCCTACTCCATAGTGAATTTAAGAAATTTATTATCGTGAAACATTTTTTCCGAATTCAAAATGTAAAGTGTAGGTTAGCTATCTAAGTTCAATATTTTTACGGAAACTTTAAAAGTGATATTTTAATACTCTTTCAACGTAAACTTGATTTTAAGGGGTGTTTAGGAATGCATTTGGCAGTGATAGCAAAGTTTCTCAATCATTCAATACGAATCGGTTCATGTTTTTATAAACAGTTGCATTAAGGACTTTATACAGCTTATTAGTCGTGGGATAGTTACACATTGAGTCTAATTGACGAAGTTCAAACTTTGTTGACTTTAGAACTATTAACGTTGACTTTTGAAGGTCAAATTATTAATGTCACTATCATAAACTGAATAGAAATCTTTGGCTGTAACCATTGACTAATTTATCAATTTTTATATTAATATTGACACCAAACATCTTCATAATTTTTTTATTTTTCAAAAAAAGGGAGTAAAGGCTTCAAAAATTGAAGAACAAAATAAATCAAAAGATTGCAATTACAATCGTCAACCCAAGTAAGAAAAGTTCTTTTTTAGGACCAAATTGAAATTTAGCTTTACCAGAGGTAGTGTAGTCAAATTCCGTAATAATATTAGTATTTTTTTGTAAGAAAATGTATTAAAAATATCCTTCTATTAAATATCAGGCTGCCTTAGTGTCTGGTATAATATTGTGAAAGATATGTTTTTTGTAGCGGTTATGAATATTAAACATATATATAGGTCCGTGCTCGTTATCAATATAATATCAATAGGGGTTTTTATCTATTAAGCGGTTTATAAACATTTAATCAGCTAATTATTACAATGTTTTAGGGTTAGAACTAGTTTTTTTATTCTAGCCAATAGTTTTGAGCGTTTTTATTATATTTTTAACTTCGGTATATTTGAAGTTTGCAACCTATTTAATATATTTCAAATGAAAGGAAAAAGGATGTCACACGTGGTATATGACATGTTTAGATTTATGTTTTACAGAAATGCGATATATTAACAAAAAAAAATTACTTATTATGAATTCAGCATCTTTCAATAACATTCAAATAATGAAAATTTGGGAGTAATTTAAACTTGAGTCAGAATATCGTTTCTATGCGAGTTTCTATTGAGATTTAGAAATCAAGGTATCTTATAGTTCATCATGCTTAAGATCGATACAGTGAATAGTTGCGTGTCTTTATTTTTTCTATTATCATCAACGATTTTATGAAATTGAAGGAATATATCGATTAAATTTAGTATATATACTATTATAGTTGCAAAAGATAAACATAATCAGCTAAAGAAGCTTTGTTATATGAAGTTATAATATTGAAAGGTGTATTGAAACCTTTTGTATTACTTTATAGTTTGGTAAACTTATTATTTCTATATTTAATATTATTCATCATTCGTTAATTAAGTATTTGTACGTCCAGTATTTGATTAATGAGGTTTACTTTAGTTTTCGATGTGTTTTGGTATTTAAATATGTGTAACTATTTTATATTATTATCGTTTGTATAGTATTGTGTAATATTAATATCGTGTTCGAAATAACCTTTAGAATTATCGTCGTTATTGCGAAACAACATATAATTCGTTAAGTCTTGAAGGTATTAATCTTTAACTTTACTGGTAAGGATGTTGGGAAACAATAAGTAGAAACTTTATAGCTGAATCCTTACTCCAAATCTTTATAAAAGTCGTAATTAGTATATGATCCATATCCACTATAATAATATTTTAAGGGGTAATTTTTTTGTACAAATAGGACGACTAATTTGGATCTTTACATCGGAAGTGTTGTTAAGTAAGATAGTTAGTTACCTTGAGTAGAATTTTAAGGTAAAAAGCCAGTAATTATTCATGATGTAAATTTTTATATAAGACCGTTTCTTTTTTTTATTATATTCAGTATTATTAAATGATTCGTTGAAAGTGAATGTATAAGAGGGTATATAAAAGACTTCCGTAGGGTTGGTTAGGATTTTGTTAGTGTAAAATAAATTTTTGGTTGGAGTAGTATTTAATATTCCTTCTATAATATTGTTGGTGTTTTAACTTTACTCGTTAATGGACTTGAGAATGAGTTGAATATCAATCTGTTAATGATTTATTCTTCATTGCTTTAGGAAGTAATACGTTAGAATGTTTAATTGAAGGGTTTGAAGAATTTATTTAAACTGGATTTTGAATGAATCTTCGAGAATTTATGTATAGACGCTAATGACCGTCATCCTTAGCGATACTTTTGCTCTATCTTTCACGTAATAATTTTAAACTTGTCTTCGTGATGGTATAAACGTAAAGTAATTCAACGAAGTTACTTTTATCTTAAGAAAGTAAGATGGTACATTCATTTAGTTTAATGTTTAACCTCGCTTTCGTTACTTTAGTAACTTTCTTTTATATAGCCATTAATCAATTGCCGAAGTATTTATGAAAGATCGGGTAAGTATTAGAGGCACTATTACTTAGTTTTTTAACGTAGGATTTTGGGATAAACCATCTGGCAAAGTTTGTTAGGCGATTTTTTGTTAATATATAGATTAAATTCTTATACTATAATTGGTCGTTATAATATTGAAGGAAAATAAATATAACGCTTTCTATGGCTTTCTTAGTATCTTTGTCTACAATTCTGTTTTTGGGGATATCTAATAAAAGTGGATTTATCAAAAAGTTGTCTGTCAATAAAAGGTTTTTGAATTTAACGACCTAATCGTTTATTAACTTTAGTACCTTAATAACTTTGGTGGTTGTTTTTCAGTTTGAAGGATTGATATATTTTAGCAGCTATTTTAAATTTTGAATTTTCGAGATGAGTTTCATAACCATATCTTAATGATTTAGTTATAATGTTGATATTTTCAAGTACATATTAATAACAACGTACTTAGAATATTTCCTTTTTTGTATCTGTAAACAGTAGCGTAATAGCCGGAGCAATCCATAAGAATCTTTCTTATATATTAACGCCTTCGCAAGGTATGACAACCAGAAAGTAACTTCTTTTTTCCCCAAGGTTATATATACTTAAAGTAATAAATACTGATGAATATTAGTAGGCTTTTATAATTATAACGTTTTCGATTAGAATCTCTGAAGTAAAAGATCTATTAAATTGAAAGTGGAAATATGTTACTTCTAAGTTTAGCAGACCGCTAGCCGACCTGCATACTAGTTAATATAGGCAATTGCTTAGCTTATACCTTTTATTGAATTGAGCACTCAATTGAAATTGACTTGTTGTTAATAAAGTCAGTCAAATTACAGCCAGTACAGTTACATTCACTGCACTGCACTTAGCTTCTACTCGATAACAAATTTAATTTATATACATGTTCCTTTAAAATAAATTGATTTATTATGAAATATACTAATATCAAAAGGCTGAAGTCATTGGATTTTTATTACTATAAGTAACAGAGGGGTTCTTTTCTTTAATTACTAGCCTTTTCTCTATTACGTGACAGAAATTATATTATCGTTGGCTTTTGTAAAAAAAATTATTATACGCGTGTAAAAGAATTTTTGATTATTTGTCAATTTTCTTAAACCTTTCAAATTTGTATTTTCTAATTAGGTTTTCTAAGTTCGAAATTGTTATGCGATACTCTAAAAGTCGGTGATATTGATTTTGATTTTAAATTCTTATTAGGGTTTTGGAATCGAGAGTTTTTAATTTTCTCACGTTAAAAAACTTATGTTATAACCTTTATTTAAGAAACATTTTTCCTGTTCACCTTGAACAAGGCCTTGATAAGTGTTTTAGTAGTAAGATTAAGAATATTTATTAAATTCGAAACGATACAACTTTCATTTAACTTGAAAAATTGAGTAAGTAACGTTATTGTTATTATTATTTAATTCGTCTCCTTCATCATTTTCCATAAGGGTGATAGCCGTTAAAATGGTATATTATAGTTTGTTTTGAGGATCAGTCACATTACTAGTATTAAAGTTTATTATCTCGATGTCCTGATATATTAGGTTATTTATTTAAACTGCTTGGTTTATATTAGTATTTTGGGTTTCAAGGCCCATTATTGTGGAAAAAAACCTTGTGACTCGCCTTTAGAGGTAGTATCAGAACTAGTGGTCTCAACGCTAAGTACAAATATTTTAGTCAATAGATTTGAAATCTTTTTAAGCCTCATGAGTAATTTTAGCTTTAAATATTATACATTTAGGTGCTATTTCAAGTAATTTAAAGAGAAGAATCAAAATTATTATATATTGAGAAAAGTTAGATAGACGATATAGTAATTAGTAAGACTCTTGATAATTAATTCAGTGTACGCAAAAACTAAATTAATTTTGAAGAGATTGAAAATTAGTAGTTCATTATATTTAAAAAAGGTAGCTGTTTATAGGAAGGAGGATACCTTCTATTATTAGATCAATTTAATCGGTTCAATACTTCATAAGACTTATCATAACCCCCTATAAGACTCTGTTTATTGTGTCAATACTAAAGGGGCATTGACGTCTTTGTCTAGGTTAGCCAATAGCTGGGAAATAACATATTGTTACATGTAACCATCAACGTATATATATACTTTCAAGCTTAATAAAGTCAACACGAAATATACATTATAACGAAATAATGTTATATTACATATACGTATATAATTAACACACTCTATTAAGTGTGTAATATATTAGCAATTGAATCCCATGACAGAACCAAACGTAGATCGCTATGTTAAATGACTTAAATCCTAAACAAAATTGGTAATATATATAATCTGGATTTGTTCTAAGTCATGAACATTTGTGCCTGTCATTTTCACGAAAACAATATAGTTCAGGGATTTGACCTAACCTTGTTTTTTCAGGAGAAAAAGTTGACGAAAGCCCTGTTATTTTGCTTTTCCAAGGTCATCGGTTCAAATTGAATCAACAAGCGTTTCTTTTTGCATTCTTTTTGTCATTGTACCTGGAAGATTACAATTTTTGAGCGCCGCCTTATTATTCAAAATGAGGAATGGTTATAGATCCAAATTAATACAGCTAAAGCGGTCAAAGCTACGTCGAATACGGTATGAGTCAAAGCCGGTTACAATACTAAATACAACTATTACAATCTTTATATATTATAAATGCACCCCAACTATAGTCTATTACATCGTTCTTTTTAATATACGACGTTCTAACAGCTTAAAGATATATCACTACAAAGTCAGTAATTCGAACCTTGAGCTGGGAATAGTCACAAACCTGCAAGCACAGCTGCAATCCTCATACAAGTAACCAGTAAACCCCAGTTTTAGTCTATTAAATTTTTCTTTTAAATACACAATAACATTGCACCAGCTTTAAGATCTATCAATACAATATCAGTAATTCGAATCTTGAGCTAGAAACCGTCATAAACCATTTTGGTGAGTAAATGTTTAGTTAATTGAAAAAGGAAAAACTTTTAAACTAGTATTGCTACCGCTATACTCTTACTATATGCTATGTATATAATAAGGCTCTACCATGTAGTAAGGCTCGCTTATGAAAACAGTTTAAATTATGGGAAAGTTTACGAGAATATTTTGTCATTTGAGTTGTATGCCCTTAGTAATGTACTATGCAGTTTATTGAAGTGTTTTAAGTTAGAACTTGTCAACTTTTTATTTTACCTTATTTAGATTCATACTATGGTAGTATAGGTAAATCAGAGCGTCCATGTCATGTACACATAGTCCGTGCAGCTATCTTAACAAGGATGCATTCCATTCGTGTCGGTATCTAATAGGGGTAATTTTGTTTCAGTACGATACCATGGTATGCATTCGAAATACACAATGTTTTTATATGTGCTGAACAAAAAGTTTCCATACCAAAATGAATCTCATGTTATGAAGGTAAATATTTCATTCATAAGTTCGTGAAACATAAAGCTATGCACTTACTAGTAAGCTGTACAATTAGGCTTCGTTTTCGTACATGTAGTAACCTTCAAAGCCAATTCCCTAGCAAGATGAAGCTCATGTTATGAAGGTGAATATTTCACTTATAAGTTCGTAAAACATAAAGCTATGCACTTACTAGTAAACTGTTCAATTAGGCTTCGTTTTCGTTTATGTAGTAACCTTGCAAGGTCAATTCCTTAGCAAGGTTCCCATATAAACTACATAGTACCTTGCTCATGTGTTACATGCATATATTTATATGAACGAAATGATGAGTACAAAAAACGGTTTGTTGAACATCTTTACGATAACAAGTATCAATGAAATATACAAATGAATGATGGTTTCACTATATTCGAAGTTTCAAATGATTTTTTTTTTTTTTCGCTTCGTGAACTATAGGGTTATTCTTTACTAACGGCTTACTAACTCATTATATAAGGTAACAAGGTTACATATGAACAAGGTGTAATGTAAAGAGATTCATTCAATGTCGCTAAAATAGATACTCTATTTACAAGTTAGCTAATTCTTTAGTTTTAGGCAGGCATTTCAGGCAGGCATTTCAGTTGTTACGTTTCGTTTGGTTATGTATTATGTGTACGTATATTAGTAGGTACCATTTTACTATGTAATTCCCAGTGTTGTTCGATTCAACTCCTCCTTCATGCATGGTATTTACGACATGCCCCAATCATTTGAGAATTCACTGGCTAAGTAGACTTGTATAGATTCAAAGGACGATATCCAAATGAACCATGTCATATTGATGTCCCATTCATTTTCAAGCGAACAACTTATTCATAAGCCATTGGAAAATACGTGCATTTGCTAGTTAACGTTAAGGCTTGTAGGCCGGTGCAAAAGGCAAGAGCTTAGCTAGGTATATGATAGCTTCTACAGCGATGTTGAAAGGAGAGCCTTTTTGTCCTCCACATCCATTTACTCGTATGTCTGTCTGGCCATCTGACGACTTCCGTGCTATTATCTGGAGACGACAGAAATGGAATCAACGTCGCCGCATTTTTATCATTGCTACCTTTGCTGCCCTCTCTTCCCAGCCATCAAGTTGCTTTGCTATTACTACATCTTGCTTATAAGTAGTTCTACCAAAGAATCCTCTGCCTTCTTTTCCAAACCGACCTCCCGAGTAAGGCCAGTGAACCTTGGCATGTTTAGAATTCGAACTGTTGGTCATGACTAAAACCACCGCCGAAAGCATAAAGCCGTTGAACCTTCAGGCTTCGAGGCCTCGTTGAATGTCGTCGGTACAAAGGACCGATCAAGACTGGAATCGTTGGAATAACAAGGATACTATGTATAACGGAAAAGTTGGCGCAAAGTTCCGGTTGTGAAATTTGGCAATCAAAAAACAAGGTGTTATTCGATGGGCTGTCGGCGGTTCATGACGATGATTTCGGGGTCTCGGTTTCAAGGAGAAAAGGTTATCACGTTGGCAGGTACCAAGGGCCAGCTGCAACAGCAACCTCGCCATCTCGACAGAAAAGTTTCTGGATCCCCTAGATCGACTGATTCGTTTGGCTGGCCATCGAACCACTGACTGCAGTGCCACACCAGGCCCTATATACCGATTTCGGCGGCTCCTGCACCGGCCAAGGCTATATACCTAATGCAACACTGCGATATAGGAAAGTCTAGGATCAATCAGCGGCTGAAAGGGGTCAAGCCCGTGAATTTGGCCTGCTTGATTGGCACAAGACAACTTGGAGCATTGCCAAAGACACCAAAGACAGGCAGGCCATCTTGGACTGCAGATACAAGCACCAAGCACCAAGCACCACGACCAACATCGCAGAGATGGCGGAAAGCACTCGGCAAAGCGCCCTTCAAGATTGGCTGAAGAGGAGAGACGCAGTACCGCGACTGTCTTTGGGTTTCTGCATCCGCGATCTCGATATCCACGGATTTGTTTCTTCGGCGGGCATCCAGTACACGGCGTTCTCCTATCTGCTCAGGGTCCCGAAACTGCTCTCCAGGCTTTTCTTCCGAGCCCGATCAGGCAGAGTGCAGATTTTGAAAGACATCAATGGCTGCGTCCACAGTGGAGAGATGTTGCTAGTCCTGGGAAGACCGGGCAGCGGATGCACTACCTTGCTGAAAACTCTCGCAGGCGAAACGCACGGCATCTTCGTCAGTGCCTCGAGCTATGTCAACTATGAGGGTGAGTCATGGCAAGGGGACAAAGACTGGACGAGTGGCAGGAGATATGGCGTCCACCCCCTAACATTGCACAGGAATACCATACCACCGGATGCATCGTGAGTTCAAGGGCGAGGCCATATACCTCGCAGAGCTCGACGCCCACCTGCCAGAGCTTACGGTCGGGCAAACGCTCACGTTTGCCGCGGCCACGCGCGAAAAAGGCCGCGACCGGTATGCGGCCGCGGCAACGTTGGCGCAAGACGTCGCCAGCCTCTTGGATCTGGACAAAGCCTACAACACCTGGATGGGCAGCAACACCGTTCGCGGGGTCAGCGGTGGCGAGAAACGCCGGACCAGCATCGCCGAAGCCATCGTGGGCGGCGCTCAGCTCCAGTGTTGGGACAACAGCACGCGCGGTCTGGACAGTGCGACTGCCGAGCGCTTTGTCGAGCTGCTGCGAGAGTCGACCACGGAGCTACGAGCGACCGTTGCCATGACCCTGTACCAGGCGTCGGAAGCAATGTACAAGGTGAATATGGACCGACGGCAGACCGAGTGGGGACGAGACACTGACAGGATTGGACGGCCAGAACTTCGACAAAGTAACGCTGCTGTACCAGGGCCGCCAGATCTATTTTGGCCCTGTGCAGGAAGCGGCTGCGTACTTTGAAAACCTTGGACTGGTACGGCCCAGCCGTGCTACCACGCCTGACTTCCTGACCTCCTTGACCAACCCAGCCGAACGAGTGATCCGCAATGGCTTCGAGGCCACGGTCCCGAGGTCGCCAGACGAGTTCGCGCAAGCCTGGCGACAGAGTGCACAGGCAAAGCTGATGTACCACCAAATGAACCGCTTCGACGAAGCACACCCAGTCGACCTTCCGGGCGGGCAGCATCCAAGCTCGGGGGCGAGACAAGAGCACGATGAAAAGCTTGAGTAAGTCGAATCCCGCGCCTGTTCTTGCCTGCCGACCATACTCAAACGGCACCTAGGTTACGTACCTCGACCTACTCGATTCCCAGCCACCTTCAGGTGCGCGTTTGTCTCCAACGCGCCTTCCAGAGAGTTCGCAACGACCCGGCTGCTCCCATCTCGTTTTCTGTCGCCAATGCCATTCTGGCCCTCGTGCTTGCCAGCGTCTTCTACCACCTGCCCTCCACGGCGGAAAGTATGGACAGACGCGCGGTGCTGATCTTCTTCTCCTTGATGTTGACCGCCTTCACTCCGGCTTTTGAGGTAAAGACAGACCAGTCAGGCTCGTTGGAAGTCGCGGGGGCAGTGTTGCTGACCGCGCGAACGGTGAACAGGTCCTCATGATGAAGGCCTCACGACCCGTCGTGGAGAAGCATGCTCGATACGCGTTTTACCACCCTTCAGCCGACGCCACAGCAGCCATGATCTGTGACCTTCCCAGCAAGATCCTGACCGCCGTGCTGTTTCAGACGACCATCTACTTCATGACGAACCTCCGAAGAACGGTCTCGGCCTTCTCTACCTGGTTTCTGTTCAACTTCGTCCTCGTGCTCGCTATGTCCATGTGGTTCCGGGTTCTTGGATCTGTCGCCAGAAAACGAGAACAGACGATTGCGCCAACAGGAATCCTCATTCTGCTCTGCATCATCTACACTGGATATGTGGTTCCCGTGCCCTATATGGTGAATTGGATGGCCTGGTTCCGCTTCGTGAACCCCATCTCGTATGCCTTCGAGAGCTTGCTGATCAATGAGGCCAGTCTCGCGATGCGTCACACTGTGTGTTGGACTTTGCTGACGTTGTGGCTATAGTTCCACGACCGCCGGTTCCTGTGCTCCACCTTGTTGCCTTCGGGTCCAGCCTACGACAGCCAAGGCACTTTCGGCCGAGTATGCGCTCATCTAGGAGCATCTTCCGGCCAGGACTTTGTACAGGGCACAAATTACCTCATGGTCAAATACAGCTATAAGCCAAGCCACCTCTGGAGGTACGTTGCCCTTGTCCTAGCGTGGACCGTGGCCATCCAAAACGGCAACCCAGGGCACGGGCACCTACTGACCGGCACATCTTGTCCCACAGAAACCTTTTGGTCCTTGTGCTCATGGCAGTCGTAGCTTGTGTTTTGCATTTGGTTGCTTCGGAGCATGTCCGTGCTGAGCGATCCAGAGGAGATGTTCTCCAGTTCTCTAGACGCCCTGCGCAGCCCACATCGAAGGCCGCGGAGGATGAAGAGGACAACCCGACCGTTGCCTTCGCGCAAGACCTCAAGAGCGAAGACCAATACACGCAACACACTTCCAAGGACCAGGCGGGCACCACAGTCTACAGGATTCAAGAGCAATCCAAGGTGCTCCATTTCAGTCATCTGAGCTACGAGGTCAAGACACCAGATGGCACGAAAAAGATCCTGAATGGTGTAGATGGCTGGGTAAAGCCACACTCTCTGACCGCGCTGATGGTAGGCTTCTCCCCTGCGGGGCTTCCGAGATCCTCACTGATGGATCCATTTCTACAGGGCGTCACTGGTGCCGGCAAGACGACTCTTCTCGATGTCCTCGCCAAACGGGCCACCTCTGGACGTGAAACCGGCGAGGTCTGCGTGAACGGCCGGAGGCGCGGCGCCAGTTTCCAGCGCAAGATTGGCTATGTCCAACAGGAAGACATCCACACCCCGACCGAAACGGTCCGTGAGGCTCTTGAGTTCAGTGCTCTGATGCGGCAACCTGGCGGCGACGCCAAGGCGAAGCTTCAGTATGTAGACAGCGTGCTCCATCTGCTGGACATGGGCGCCTATGCCGACGCAGTGGTGGGCGTTCCGGGGAACGGTGAGTTCCTGTGACTGGACTGTCTGTCTGCCACGGGCCATCTGGATGCTGACTGCCCGTCTCAGGCCTCAACATTGAGCAGCGCAAGCGTTTGACCCTCGCGGTCGAGTTGGTGGCTAAACCTGAGCTGTTGCTCTTCCTAGGTACGACACGTGCGGGTCCGTGACCACTGCGTGATTTTCTGACCGCCGTCTCCAGATGAGCCCACGTCTGGGATGGACAGCCAGACAGCGTGGTCCATATGCACCCTCCTCCGCAAGCTTGCAGACAACGGCCAGGCTGTCTTGTGCACTATCCATCAACCCTCGTCCCAGTTGTTCTGCATGTTCGACCGACTTCTCTTGCTCAGCAGGCAGGGAGAAACCATCTACTTCGGCGAGGTCGGCCCCAATGCGTCCACGCTGATCAGCTACGTCGAAAGCCACTGCGACTTTCGGTGCCCATCGGACGCGAATCCTGCTGCCTGGGTCCTCGACATCACGAGCACCACAGAGCCCGCTGACGGCCAGGGGACGTGGGCTGAGGCATGGCGCTCGTCCTCCCAATATGCAGACGCCATGGACCAGCTCCACGCGTGGGAAGGTGGGAGCGAGACGGGAAGCCCGGCGAGTCAGTTGGAGGAATATGCGACTTCGTGGGTCCAACAAGTCACCATCGTATGCAAGCGCCTCTTCCGGGAGTACTGGAGGGACCCTCCCAATCTCTACATCAAGGTGGCCCTGTGCACTGGCATGGTATGTCAGCCTCCAGAGCCCCATCTGACGATCGGAAGCCCCCCTCTTGCTCCTCCGGCCTCTTTGCTTCGGGGCCTGGAACTGGAACGCTGACCTCGATCCATAGGCCCTGCTCGACGGACTGTCTTTCCAAGATAGCCAGCTCACCGTCCAGGGCGTGATCAACATCCTCTTCTCCATCTTCCTCGTCGCACAACTGTTCTCCACGCTCAACCAGCAGATCGTGTACCGCTTCAGCGACTCCGTGGACCGTTTCGAGGCCCGCGAATATCGCGCCAAAACGTACTCGTGGTCCGCATTCCTAGTCTCGAGCTTTGTTGTCGAGATTCTCTGGCTGACCTTGACCTCTGTCTTGTTGTTCGTGGCTTGGTATTATCCGACTGGTCTTTGGCGGAACGGGGACCCGACGTTCACCGCATGGGGCCGTGGCGCCCTGTCGTTTGTTCTGGTGTGGCAGTTCTGCCTCTGGGTGGCCTCGCTGTCGTTCTGCGTTGCTTCTGCCATCAAAAACTCCGATGTGGCTATCCAGGTGTGCACGCTGTGTTCCTGGTTCTCCCTCGTGTTTTGTGGGTGAGTGAGAGGCACCACCGCGCCATGCTCTGTTGATCTATCTCCCTCTTCCATCTTGACCTTTTCACATGCTCTTCACCCCGCTGTCTCTGCCGCGTTCGATGTCACCATCGTCATTTGGAAAACAAAGGAAACAAGGCCGCTGACCAAGAACCACCTGGCCCTATAGCGTACTGATAGCACCGCGCGACATGCCCCGTTTCTGGACCTTCATGTACCACATCACGCCCCTCACCCACTTCATCGACGGCCTGGCCCTGGCCGGGCTCGCCAACACCAACATGGCCTGCTCGGCCCAGGAGATGCTCCGGATCAGCGCCTGGCCTGCTGCGCTGGACGCGAACGCCACGGCGCGCTGCGACGCCTACATGGCGCCGTACATGGCGGCGGCCGGCGGCTACCTCGTCGACCCGACCGCGACCGCCGACTGCGCCTACTGCCCGCTCAGCCGGACGAACACGCTGCTGGCGTCGCTGTCCATCGACCCGGGCGCGAGTGCGTGGCGGAATGTCGGCTACATGACGGTCTACATCGTCGTCAACGTGCTGGCTGCCTTTCTTCTGTACTGGCTGAGCAGGGTGCGCAGGAGCTGAGCGCTGGGGAGGCGGGCCGGCTTGTGCGAGGCCGAGAAGCCATGCCATCCACACATACTGTACTGTACCTACCACCACACACCAAGCCATGGCGTGACGTGGCAGTATCCACTTTCTTTTTTTGTCTCGGTCATTTCACTAGGCTTTAAGGTAACGGGCTATGCAATGCGACGATGTAAAACCTACCTACGATGCCATGGAAGCTACCCAAGTAGACGGAATCTACACTTCCCCCCTGTTGGTAGGCCTTTATCGTTGCAACGTAGTCGATTCGAAGCGTAGTCGAAGTAACTGGTGTATTGCATTGAAAGTGGTGTTGAGGTATGTTGCTTCTACGTTTGGCAGATCATGAGCCGGTCTGCACACTAATTTGTATGGCCAACTGCTTGGCCCGTGCCCCACATTGAATTGGGTACTTGACTTGCAGTCAACACAGTTTGGTAGCATGGAGAATCGGGATGCATGCTAAGCATGACTTACGCTGGGGAAATGACTACCCGAGGTCACAGGAGGGATGTATGGAGGATAAGGGAGACTCATGGGCGCTAGCTAGACTAGAAACAACAACAATACAAATCCGCCTCCACCCCTCAAATACCTCTCCGAATTCCCCACCCTCCAATGTAACCATCTGGTGACCTGACCTGTGCAGGGGTCGAACTTACAAACATCCTGATTCGCAGTCAGACACAAACTTGATGAATTTACTGAACGAGAAGACAACGAGAGCGCACCAAAAGAGAACAAAAACGCACCAGAAGAGAACGAGAACGTACCAGAAGAAAACGAAAACGAAAACATACCAAAAGAGAACGAGAACGTACCGGACGAAAACGAAACCCCCCACAAATCTTATAGTCAGCCTGGGCTGGCTACGCAAAACTAAACCGGGTAAGGTTGGAAACACAAGCAAAGAACAGATTATCCAAATACATACACCTTATCCGATAATTACGACCACCGAACACTCACGTTACTTTAAGAGATTTTATTATCTTAAAAGTATAATAATACTAATTAGTTACAGAAATTCCGCAATTAATTACTACTATTATGGCCACTACACTTTTTAAGATAAGTTTTACGAGGATATTTATAAGATAATTTAATAAAAGCGCTAATATTACGTCGAGTACATAGAGATCGTGGTGAAAACATAGTTAAAAAATGATAACCTTGTTAAAAAGCTTCATAAAAGCTATTTTAAAACGTCTTAAAAAAGGTATAGTTAAATAATACTGTAACGTATTTAAAAACGAAAAATAAGAATAAAACAAGCTAAAAACGTTATTTATCGCCCGATTTAAGTCTCAACTAATAATAATAAACACTAATATAAATACCAAAGTAAATTTATTCGAACGACATACACGAAAATCTTTAGTTGAATACGTATGAAAAGCGAATAATCTTGCTGTTTAATACCCCTATATACTACAAAAAGAATTGAGAAACAGATTCTTAGCCTATCTTACGGATAATGGATAGGACGCGTATATAATATTATAAACGAAAGTTATTAACCGCCTGATTTTCAAAAATCTTATAAACGAGTAAGAAATATAGAAAAACAAGGTTACTTACAACATAGTAAAAAAACGTTGATTTTAGCAATTATAATATTAAGCCATAACACAACCTATTTTTTTAAAAAGTAAAACGATTATTAAGAAAATACAGTACTTTATGAAAAAAATACTTGTTGAATTTATACAAACTATGAAGCTAATATAAAATGAATAGGCAAACTGATTCCTTAAAGTAACAGAGGAAATACTTTTTACGACCTATAAAATACTCGTAAATATCAGAACCAACATTAAGCCTGTTTTTGATTCGTTCCTTGGGCAACCATAGCGGATTCGGGGGACATTCAGTCACCTGTTTATATGAATGAAAAGATAATATAGATAATGGATAACAAGTTTAAAATAACATATAATGTATTTCAATCGTAAACACGTTTTAGGTTATATTACAGGTTTTATAATTATCTTTATCCCCGATAATTATAGGTAATAACATACCAGATACGAGACCTTACGTTAATAAGACAACTAATCCTTAAAAAACTTAAGATAGAAAGCGAAATAAACGCGAAAATAAACGAGCTATTATTCATAGTATCGATGGATGAAACCGAATGATAGGATTTTAATCCCACATTTAACATTAATTATACCAACCCTTCGAATTCGGCAAACTTCAATATACTAAGAAATAGTATATGAGATACTTAACCCGAACCAAAGGAACGTTAATATACTTATAAAAAACGCTGACATATTCGTGAAAATTGCCAATATACTCGCGAAAAAGAGGGAAAACCAACGAAATTATACACAACTTACTCTTAATAACTACTAAACGTCGCAATATCAGAAATACAAAGCGTATAAACCTATATACTCGCGCCGAAGACGAATAAGAAGGGCCGTCTACTACTTACACGAGACTAAATTCTCCTTACCTTCGAGTTTTATACTCTTAAACCCTATATCTCCGAACGTCGTAATTTTAAACCATACCTTTACTAAACTAAGTGGGAAACCAATTCCGCGAAAGCTTTGGTTAATTTCTCACCACTATACAAAGAAAATACGGAGCAAATACCGTAAAAAAAGATACTGTACCTATACGAACTTTTTCAAACTGCCTCAAAAACTTTTTAACTTAACGGATACCCTACGAAAGATTTACCATAAAATTACTTTTGAGCAATTGTTAAATTGTATTAGCATTCTCTACAGGCAAATAACGAGGAAATATAATCTTAACACTAGCCAGCGTACGCGAATAGGAGAGAAATCCAAGAAAAAGCGCAAACATACGGCATCTATATACACGACAATAATGATAGCTGTAAAAGATCAAACCATATCAAAAACGATAAAACCCCAATTTAAATACATTTAAAGCTATACTTATAGCATCCATATTAATAGGTACCTGATAAATAATCATTTGCGCGTTAAACGCATTATACAAAATACAATTACTTGTATAGTTGTCACTATTTAGATAGCTAACCCACGAATAATACTTACAATAGCCAACAGAAATCGTACAACAATAACGACTTATATATTACTTCTTTTCATCATCGGCAGCATTATTTCTTTCATTTATATATTTGTTATCGCTAATTACCCCTCATGAAATCCATTATACAATTGTAACTAACTTATTTAGTACTCTAATATGAATTATTATTATGGGAATATCTTTACGTTTGTATCTGAAAGTCAATATTTTGTTACCGCATTAATCGAACGCCGTATAAAACCATTACCCCTTAATATTCAACCGGTGTATATAAATAAAATTCTATCAGGAATTAATATTTGTAAATAATCCTAATATTTTCGTAAGTCGTCAGAAAAATCGAATCAAAGTAAAAAACCGGTTCGGAAACGAATACTGAAAAAAACGATAGTAATAACGAAAAAAATTCAAGTATTAAAGAAAACTAATACGTATGAAAATTAAACAAACTTCTCGATTGGGCCGAATACATTTAATAAGAGAGATAACAAAAATAACGCAGGTTTTATACTTAAGGGAAACTAAATAATAACAGAAAACTTTTAAAAATGTTGAAATAAGGAAGAATAATAATATTAAATAGATTTATTTAAGGAGAGTCCAAATTATATTCAAGGAAAAGTAAATCAAGATATATAAAAATGAAAAAAAGATGATGGTATACTAAAACGAAATAAAAACGGCAACTACGGTCGAAGAACGAAACGAATAGGTGAAAAGAAAATCGAAAAAAGCTATTACGTTTTACGAGGTCAAGGGGTTGTTTATTAAAAAAGAGCATCTTAATATTATTAATTGTTCATTACTTTTCCTATTCTGCGTACGTTAGTTTAAATTTCAAAGAAAGGGGAAATAAAACTTTCCGATTACTTTATGTTACTACTATTACCTATTCAATTTTCAATTTTTAACCACGACGAGAAACCTAATTCGGGACCAAAGTCTTAGAACAACGATATTATAGCGTTACGGGTGTCAAAAGTTGAAAAGAACCGGGATGTATTTTTAAACGTACTAGTATACTCATATTAACAGTAATAGAGAGGAATAAGGAAAGATAAAGGAGAATGAACAAAAATTTACTGAACATATAGTAAAACGAAACGAAAATTAATAACGTAAAATTAAAAACTCGACAAAAATATTAAATGTCGATCCGATCAAAAAAAATTTAAATGATTCACTCTGAATAATTATTACCGAATGATTTAAATTATCCAGCATATACATTGAAAATATAAATAAAACGAACAGGGTTCACGAATTCGCTAACAAAAAAATACCTAACATTTAACGAGGAAAGGAAAAAAAAAAGAGTTAATACTAGCTCAGAAACTGATGTATACTAAATAGGATACTTTTACATTCGATGTAGAAAATATACGAAACACCAACCTCATTACTTATTTCATTGAAATCGAATTGAAAAACAGGTCATTTAAGTTGAAAAATATAAAATACTTACAAAACGAGGTGGCTTTCTCTGAAAAGTTTCATATTATGATAAAAACAACAGGATTTTCCGTATTAGGTGAGTAAAAATAGTGTGCGTACTCACGTTACCCATAAAAAATAGTAAACATCGATCTATTTACAACTATATTCCAATGAACAATTATGAAATTAAACTACAATAGCCAACACACTTACAAAATAAGGTATTCGATACTCTTCTTTAAGAAAAACATAACGTTTTCTTTTAAGGTAACGTGACGAACAGGTATTAGATTATACCCAATACACCTAGAAATAAGTACAAAACGCTATTTATTACGCCGAACATATAATATTTAATACTCAAAATGCTTTGGGGAATAATAAAAAGTAAAAATACCTATTACATACTATAGGGTATTAAATTTAGTAAATAGCCGTTACCAAGCGGTGAAAATAATACAAAAATTAACAAAAAAGCTACGAAGAATGACAGAATGAATATTAAAATCAATAAATTAGCACTGCCATCGCTAATTAAATAAAACCATACCTGAAAAACGGCCTTCAATATCTATATTAATAACTATAACGCCTCATCATAAGGCATTGGCGCGATATCCAACTTCCTTTATCGCTAATATTTCTCTCTATTATTATTCTCAAAAATCAATCTCACATTTTACAAAAATGTCTTATTCGAAAGCTATATTTACTCGTTAAGTTTTAAATTATTACGAAAATAAGTTCGGCTGTCTATAAAACATCATGATAATTTCGAAATATAAGCGAAATCTGAAAACCACTCTACTTTATCAAAGGTGTTAAATAAATTCCTCTATCTTACACTATATATCGCGAGGTAAATACCTGGTAAATAATAATAGAGAACGATCCTATAAACATCTTACATAAAAATAGTACCAAAATTAATACCGAAGGGAAAAGTTTCGAAATAAATACTATAAGTTCCTTAAGACTTTAAATGAAAAAGGGAGTATACCGATGCTTTTATTACCATATACCTAACAATTCAATAAAACGTTACAACAACTCCAAACCACTTGCTTCAATACCAATTCGCAACGGATATATCTAGTAAAGGGATCGGTGATATCGCTTTCTAGTTAAATGAATTACCGACAAGCACTAAAATTGTTAACAAATGGATATCTTACGCGAAAATCATAGCCTTCTTTTCCTGAAACCTAAAAGATATCAAGACTAGATATACCATTAGGAAAAGGGAAGTATTAGCTACTGTAAAATGCGTAAAACAAACACGAACTTGGGTAATTAAGTCGAATTTATCAACAATGATTTATATTAACCATACGAATTTCATTTCTTGATTCACGAGTCCAACAATACGTACGGGAAAAATGACGAAATACATAAACACGCTCGGAATATTCGATACTCGCATCATATACCGACTTAACTTAGATAAAATAATCAAAATTGTTGATAAAACGTCGAAATTATCGGGCCAACTATAAAACTCTTAAAATCAAATGTAAAAGAACTATTGTAGAAAGTAAAAAAATGCTTATTCGTAAGACAAACTATACTAAAGGATCCAAAAACGGGAATTCTCTTGCCCATGAAAATTTTAAATTCAGAACCAATATTACGACCAGATATAATAATAATAACCGCATATATCAACGAAACAAACTAATATGGCAACATTATAAGGCATCTTATAGGCGGTTAAGATATAATCAAATACTTACCGACACAAGTAAGAAAAAAGGTAAAACGCGATTCACTACAATTCCGCATCTAAAACGACGTATAATTAAGGCGAAAAATCGATAAAAGATACGCTGTTTACGTAAGAAAAGACGAAGTATCTCGGTTATTAAAGTTGGTCCACGATTTTCATGGATATTCCGCTGTAACTTTAAGCTTTTACAAATTAAAGGGTTTATTATAGTGGCTAACACGGTACATCTATATTAAGAAATACGTCAGAATATGCGAACCGTACGCTTTATTCAACACAACTAAGCTAATCAACGCTAACCTCGTACCTAAAGTAGCTTTGAAGCTATGGAATATTATGAGAATAGACTTTGCAGGTGAAATCAACTACTATATTACCGTCCCCAAATAATAGGTGGAATATAGTTCCTATGACAACTCTAATAAGACGATCCGCTATCAATTAGTCGCGAATTATCTATATACTTGCTTTATATTTCGGCTATTAAGTATAAACTTTCCTTTAGTATCAGCTAATAAACTTGTTGTTAAAGCGATTACTAAGAGTTAACTTATTTTTTGAATCATTGGAAACTACCTAAAATTAGAATTTTTACTTTTATTACCATATTTTAGGCGATTTAATATAACTTTTGCTACGGCCGCCTCGTGGTTTTGCCTTTAACCTCGTGTATAGTTCTCGACTTAAAAATAGTAATATTCGGGTTTTAGAGGTTGAAGTCGGTTTTAGACACGAATTATACAACTACTCAAGTTGGGAATCCGTTAATCTCGACTCTATTACTTTTTTTAAAGGGTTTTCCAGAGGTTTTGATAATACCTTATGCATGGAGCTTTGATGCTAAGTTTTTGTAATCCTTCTATTTTCTATTTACCTAGATAATATTATTGATATAACCTGGTATGTATTCCCTATCTTTAGCGTTTTTTTTTTTTTTTTTTTTGATAGTTGTTGGCGCCGGCAGCATTTTATCGGTTTATTGATAATAGGCGGAGGAGGGTTATATTAACTTAATCGCTTAGCTTCAAGGTCTTTATCACCAGTCTCACTAATATAAGGTTTAACTTAAGTAATGAAAAATGTCGTAGAGGCGTTAGAAATTTTAACAAATACTTTAAAGTTAGCGATACTCATGGTTTTATATAGGCTATTCTATTTGTCTACAAGTACATCGATTATTGTAAGGCCTTTTTTGGTGTTAAAGGCATCGTTAACTTGGCGCCGTGCCGATTCTTTTCGTATTTCCTTCAATATCTTACTGTAAGTCACAGCTTTCCTTTAGGTACTTGTTAATAGTAGAGATTTACTCATCAAATGTAGGTATACTTTAAAGACCAACAACTTTGGTACCAATCAATTAGGGCCCACAGTATTATTCAGACCTTTTACCGCTATATAAAGGCATGCCTTTTACTACGTAAAGCTTTTAGTCTTTAACATAAGAATATGGTACGCTCGGTGGAGTAATGCGTATGCCCTTTTGGCTAGTTTAATACTTTAATAGACCTTTATAGGTACTTGTTTTCACTAGATTCCTATTATTTTATCGTTTGCCTAGAACTCCGTCAACGCAAAGTTAATACCAGTATCGTTGAAGACGATGTTAGGTGTGTCTAAATATGTTTTAATCTATAGTATTCTTTAAGTTTTCCACGTGTTTTTTACCGACAAGGTTTTTAGGAACCTGACTTCGTAAAATAAGGCTTAAAAATCAATAACGTGAAAATAGGGTTTTAATCTATATAAAACATGTGAATAAAGACCTTATAGTTAAAGTATTTGTCATCTTTTAGTGTAAATTTAAATTTTAGAAGTGCTTATATATATGTTTGGTTTTGGAATAATATTACATGCAGTGTAATAGGTTAACTTTACTTATAGTAAAGTTAACTATACTACAAGTGTATTGCTTTGTGTAGACTTACCGCATTGGGTGTAAGTCGAGTACAGTACAATATACTTCACTCTAGGGTACGAGATAAGCAATTAGGCATACAAATTACAGTGCAGATCGGCTAGCAATCTTTCAAACCTAGAATAATACATCCACTATCTGACTACTGCAATACTACTATTACTTCAAAGAAGACCATTCGAATCAACAAAGTTGCAACTTTTAAGGCCTACCAACATGTGGCAGTAATACTAAAGCTTTTCAACGGCTTTTAAAGTAAAGTATTTTATATCTTCATGTCATACGGACTTTAGGATTTTATATAACCTGTTAACAACAATGTAGTTAAAGCACCAGTATAATTAACATATTTTTAACTTTATTTGTTTAATACCATGAAATTTACTTTATGAAGATAAACTCATATATATCTTTACTTAAAAATAAGGGATTTTATTTGGCTGTTTTTAACTAGCTTATTGGCGTTAACTTTAAAGTTGACGCCTAGGGTCTTTATATTCTCCAAGTAAAGAAAGAAAGAGATCAATAACTTCCAAATATGAAACGTAATCGATTGAACAATAGTCCAAGTTACCATTATTCATAGCAACGATAGTCATTCGCTTAAGCTTAAGCTGATTTTGGCTTTATTAGAATTTGAAAGATTTATTCTAGTAGCAGTAGTTCTTTTCCTTTGTAAAGTTATGTATTACGAATAACCTTTTATTAAATAAATTGCTACCTCTATATCTGGTATAATGCCTTAAAACGTGTAATTATCGTAACAATCGCAAGGGTTAATGTTATATGAAGGGTTAATGATTTGGTAAAGGTAAAAGTAATTGCTTTTATTACTTAAGCGGTATAGAAAAGTATAGTCGGCTAGTTATTGGGCCGCGTTAAGGGTAGTATTTTTATATTACTTAATTTACGTTTGTGTCTTGTTATCGTTCATAGTCTCTTTCTTTTCGAAGTTTACGAGATAATATAATTAGTTTTTCCCGAAATAAATGTAGTATTGGATATAACATATCACTTATTTATTATCAATTTAGGTAGGAGGGTAACGAGTTAATTAATAGTCGGACTTTCCACAAATTCAATATCTTTTACTACTATTACAACGATAGTTTTTACGGGTAGAAAGTACGCTTAAATCTTGCCCTTATTGGTGTTAGTATAGATGTAGCTATTGGTCCGAAGCTATTAGACTAGATTTTATGCGTTAAGAGCGTTCAATGATATACTTACGATTGATGTAGAATACTAACACTCGGTTTCATTTTTTTATATTACGGAAGTTATTAGTTTGGAGGTATATACTAATCGAGTTTGGTATACGTATTATTACGGTCGTGAGCGAGGAACGTAAGTAGTTAAAAAAGCTTTTACACGTAGTAACTAGGCGTTATAAAGCGTATTCAAATTTATTGACGTCTGAAACGACTGCTTATACCTGTTCTCAAAGTATAGCTTCATTAGCGTGTGTTATTCTCATTGTTTACTGGTATAATATAAGCTTATTAAATATTTGATTTAATATATTCATCGGTATTTCCTCCTCTTTTTTTATTATTATCGTGGTTTACGTCGTAGTAGCCTAATCCATATAATATTACGTAAAGTGGATATCGTATTCGAAGTAACTTTTTATACTATTGTAAATTTCGTAAAGGGTTATTGTTTTTATGAAGAAAGTTAGGTAGTAATCCTTGACGTGTCTTATGAGTATTTCTGGCAATAGTAAATGAAAAGTAAAAGGAGAAACCTTTATTTACTTGTTAATGTTTGAAAAGGGCATTTTTTTCGTGTTAAAAAAGTTATAGAATTTTTCATTATATCTTTTCACGTTATTTTATATTTTTGCGAAGTTTGTAAAAAGCTTTTTGTTAATGTTAATTATTTCAATAGGTTTTGGAGGAAGATCGCGATAGTCGTTTTAGTTTCGGTTAATGTTTCCTGAAAGTTCGGGCTTTAAAGTTTCTATTTTGCATTATAAAGGGTAATTTCCAGTCG
Source organism: Anisogramma anomala (assembly GCA_038502455.1). NCBI lineage: Eukaryota > Fungi > Ascomycota > Sordariomycetes > Diaporthales > Gnomoniaceae > Anisogramma > Anisogramma anomala. The sequence goes on along the minus strand of JASMMZ010000003.1, from coordinate 14,477,894 downwards.
TCTGGCACCAGGAGTAAAGTTTTATGGTAAGACTTATATTAGACTCGTGCATGTAAACGTACCTACCATGGGAAGCTTTTTGAAGGACTTGGCGATTTGAAGTAAAAGGTTAAGGTGGAATTGAGATTTAGCCTTAGGAAGAGTTTTGAAGAACTTAACAGTTTTGTTTAATTGAATGGTAGAGGGTGCCGACGTTAATTCCTTTTGCCGCGTTAGCAGCTGTTACTTTACGTTCTCTGCCGCCGTTAAAAGTATAATTCTCATTATTACGTGGGGGTATTGGATCATCGAGAAGATTAATAGGTTCCATATCGTTAGCGCGTAAAAAAGACTAACTTAACTAGATACGAGGTCTTTTGGAACGTATGTAAGGACGTTAAATATTATTATTACCTTTGCCTTTTTTCCCCGAAGATTTTAAGGGTTTGGAGCTTGAGGTTTTTTTTTTCGTTAAGCCAGTTGAAAAAAAGTTTTTTCCCAAACATAAAAGAATCTTTTCTGGGATATAAAGGTTACAGCGAGTATTATTTTTTTCAACTTGGCTTCAATTATGCGTTGGATTATTTTTTCAATAATAAGTATATATGTTGTAATAGTAGTATTTGCATTGCAGTAGGTCAACTTTACTTACAATAAAGTTTACTATACTGACTGCAAGTTTAGTGTATTGTTTTGTGCGGGCCTACTATATTGGCTGCAAAGCAAGTACAGTATGCGTCCATCTCATACTAGGGTACGGGTTAAGCAATTTGTCATACAATTTACTGCGCAAACTGGCTAGCGGTCTACCAAACATAGAACAATACATCCACCACTTGACTATGCAATACTACCGTTACTTCGACCAATAGAATCGACAACGTTGTAACGTCTAAAGCCTTACTAACACTGATCAGTATTTATTGAGTTAAGCACAGATAATCTAAGTAGAAGAAAAAGTTACTTTCCGATTACGTTTTGTAAAATACCAAGGAAGAGGAAAAATTCTTGCGAAGAGCCTTTCTTATTGCGTTGGGTTTCACGGCAGCTTAGAGGTAGCGACGGTATCGCTATCGAAAACACCAAGAAATCTTCACGTATCTTTTTTGAAGACGTTAAGATCAACTGTAAAAATTCTCAAAGTTCGAAAAGTTGGCAAACGGCTAAGTCAGTATTACTTCGAGTGTTACTATAATAAGAAAAGCGATTAAGTCCTACGGCTAAAACAACAAACAGCCTTCATCTTTTACCATTAATAAACAAATATCGACCTTACCCTTTATACCAAAAATTTACCTCTACTTTACTATTTTTACGTCCCTTACGCCAATTTAATCGCTAAGATCGCTATTCCGAGCGAAAACATCAAGTCGCGTCGAGAAAGTTACGTTATGCGACTCCACGCTGAATCGCCAAGTTCCTACGCAACTCTACATCGAAACACCAAGTCTCTACGCTTCTAAATCGCCAAGTTTACTCTACTTTACGCCAACAAATACTATACAAGCTATAAATCTAAGATGGCACCCAATTAAAAATACATAAAGAGTCGAAGCCCTTAAAACTATCTTTGTCAACTATTATGATAAACAACTCTGGATTACGAATGTTAACGAGACTTCGATTAGAGCTTATCTAACCAATTACGTTGGCTAATACATTCTCGACGCTAACCTTAGAAAAAACTACGGTCGTGGTACCAGCATTTTTTAAGATTTCCGTAAATTTTTTAACTATTGGACCTTTGAGATATATAAAATAATCTAACGTACGATGAAATCCAAGTAAAAGAAAAAGGCTACTCGACGTGGAATTTATATCCTAGAGAAAAAACTGTTATGATTAGCTAAACCTTTCTTTAAATTGATTTAACAAAAAAAAACCCTTAAAATCCCAATCTTTAAGATTCTCGAAGGAAAGACAAGGGCGTTAAAAACCTTCAACACCCTTATACGCGATTCAGGGGACCTCTCCTTTACCTTTAGTAAAATCAAGCCTCTTTACGTACTAACGATAAGGAACCTGTTAACTTGTTCGGCAACCCAACAGCATCACATGAAAACGCGAAATACAATCTTAGTGGCCACAGGACACGTAAAACAACAACCGCCAACGAGGTTAAAGGTATTGACGTTAACTTTTTATATTGGTTCATCAAAAAAGATCGTCAAATACCTTAAAACCTTTAAGCCCTTAATGCCCCCTAACCCTTTAATCGCCAAGTGCCTTAAAAGAATTTTTATGGCAAGTTTACCTATATGTGAAAGCTTACTATAGGTTCTACTATAGGATTTTACCCCTCGGGTTAAGAGACTAGTGATTACTTTTAACACTGTGCCTCGATAGCTCCAAGGCCTAAACCGTCAGGAAATACTATTAATAAAGACTGGGATAACTATCGCGACATGCCCTTAGAACCTGTCAAAATGGTTAATATTAATCACAAAGTTTTTACGGATTTCGTCAAGATTGAACAAGATGTAGAAAAGTATAATGGGAGGCCTTATAACTTCTTCAACACGAAAATGATACCCTTTTTAAATATATGCAAGTGTATAGAGGTTTCCTCTTCTGGTTTTTACTCATTATTTCCCGGAACCATTACAAGGTATGTAAGGTACTATTACCTAACCTTTTTAACCCGAGTAACCACTTTTCGCGAAGTTTACTATAGTATAAAAATCCACTTCGAATACGACGTCCACCTTACCTAATACCATATAGACTAGGTAACCATACGGTAAACTACAATAATAGCAAAAAAGAAAAAGGAAAAAACACCAATGGATATGCTTAACCAGATGTTTCACAAACTAATATTATGTCAGCAAATAATAGGGAAAGTCCACGTTGGTAAAGTTATACTTCGCGAATAGGTATGAATAGCCATTACGGGTGTTATCGAGTTTAAATACGCTTTATACCGCCCAAATTCTACTAACAAAAGCATTTTTAACCATTTACATTCCTCGTTTACAATTGTAATAACGCGTATATCAAATTCGTGGAGTATATACCCATAAGCCGGAAATTTTCATAATATAAATAAAAAAACCTTATAGTAATTAATTATATCAACCGTAAGTACGGTTATAAACTCTCTTAACACTTAGGATTAAGCCTATGAAGTACAAAATGAAGGTAGAAACCATGTTAAAGCTAATAGGGCTAAGATTTAAACGAAACTATTAACCGTAAGTATTATCGTCCTAATGGTAATAAAATATATTGGATATACGGTAAGTTTAGCAATTCGTTAACTCGTTACCTCTTTGAGAAGCGAAATAACAAAAAAATTAATATGTTATATTTAGTACCTTACTACCTTGAAACAGGACCACTTAAATGAAATCGTAGATTTCGAGGGCAATAAGCTAATTAACAGCGATGATACCCCAACATAAATTAAATAACATAAAGATACTATTCTCGACTCGTCTTAGTAATTGGTCGACTATACTTTTCTATACCGTTTAGGTGGTAAAAACCCTTTCCTTTGCTATGATTAAGCTCTTAATCCTTTATAAACCTTTAATTTTCGCGATCGATATACGGACCATACGTTTTGAGATATTATACCAGATATAATGATATCAAGGTATTGAACAAAGGGCTATTCGTAGTATGTGGCACTAAGGATAGAAAACATTATAGCCACTAAATTTAATCGTTAATATATTCACAAAGCTAAAGTTTACTTCGGACCAGGCGAATAACTATCGTTATTAAGGTTAACGGTAATTTAAATTGTCATTAGATCGATTACGTTTTACATGATTAAGTTCACTACTCATTTCATTTTTTATTTAAAGGATATAAAGATTTTCAACGTTAACTTTAACGTTAACTCCAACATATTAGTTGAAAACATCCAGTAGTTTCCCCTCGCCTTTAGGTAGGGACACTTATAATTTCATCTTTAAAGAGTTAAAGCAGTGGTATTAAACCTGACGAAGCCGTAAATACGTTAAATATATCAGCGTGTCAACTACCTAACTATTAACAGGTTATATAAAGTCCTGAAATCCATAAAGCATAAAGATATAGAATAATATTCCCTAAAGGCCAGTGAAAAGCTTTACCGAAACTGCTGAACGTATATCCAAGCCCCCCGGAAATTTGAATTTATATTAAAAAAAGATAAGGACTTTAATTATAAAGTCTTCATCGATATATTTCATTTGGATAACAAGCCTATTTTTCACGTCGTTAACTCCATAATCTCTTTTTATGAATCCAAGTTTTTAAAATCCTTTTCGGTAAAAAACACGTGAAAAAAGTTAAGAATATTGTGAATTAACACGTATTTAGGCCCACTTAACATCGTTCTCCACGATATTAACACCAACTTTACGGCGGCAGAGTTTTAGGAAAATGCTAAAATAATGGATATATAGTGTAAATAAGTGCTTATAAAGGTTCACTAAAATATTGAAAAGGTTAAAAAAAAACACGCCCTACTTCTCTGAACGTATAATATCTTTATACTAGAAATTGAAAGCTTTACGGATCCGAAGGAACGCCTTTAAATCGCGGTAAAGAGCCTAAATAACACTATAAACCCTAACGGTCTAGTGCCAACACTATTGGTTTTTGGCATGTACCCACGCCTAATGAGCGAATCTCTACTCTTAGTAATTACTTAAAAGCGACTTATAACCTACAGTAAAGCTTCAAATAAACTACGAAAGGAATCGGAACGCCACCAGGTTAATGATACCTTTAACACCAGAGACGGCCCTTTAACAATCGACGTACTTGATTTGCAGTTACAAAGTAAAGTCCTCGTATAAAGAAAACTATGTGAATTATAAGGGCTATGTAAAAACTTAAATATCGCTAACTTTGAAGTAGTTATTAAAACTACTAACGGTTTTGTATCTTTTCGTACCACTCAAGTCAAGCTTTATATTAGAGTTACTAACGATAAAGATACTTAAACTAAGCGACCAAACTAATAATTATCTCCTTTACTGGTTATCGATAAGCCAATAAAATTCCGCCGATACAGATGACCCCCCCCCCCCAAAAATATTAAAAAGGAAAAATACACACCAGGTATTATTTTCAATACTATTCAGGTAAATAAGAAAAAGAAGATAATGAAAACTTGGTATTAAAAATTCGAATGTAAGGTATTATAAAGACTTTCGGAACACTGTTTTAAAAAGCGATAGGATTAAGATTAACGGCGTACTAACTAGAAAATTTGTATAATTTATATCGAAGGCCGATTTTAACCTCCAAAACCTTTACTTTACAATCTTTAAATCAAAGATTGTTTACGAGGTGAAAAGTAAAACCACGGGGCAGCCGTACGAAAAATCACGTTTAATCGCTTAAAGATACGGAAATAAAGGCAAAAACTGAATCCTTACGCAATTTCCAACGATTCTAAAAATCAGTTCACGTTTAGTAATGACCTTAATAGTAAATTTGTCAACTAAAACTAAAGGCAAGTTTATACTTCATAGCCGAAATATAGCGTAAGTCTTTACGTAATTAATAACCAACCAATAAAGGATTGTATCGGTAAGGTCCCAAGACTTGGTATTCATGTGAATTAAAGTCTTTGAAGAGTAATCAGAATGATTGGTATTGTAGTATAAAAGATGATGAACAAAGGAGCATCTAGAGGTGCACGCCACAGGTGAGGGTTTATAAGTCCTTACCCGGAACGTACTACTCTAGACCGCTCCACGTATTGCCGTTCGGTATGGTATAGTCATTCCAGATCGATCCATGCATTTCCGTTTGGTCTGGAATAGTCATTCCAGATCGATCTGTTCATGGAGCACTTTTCGTTTTGTAAGAGTGCAGCCTGCAGTGTGACAAGTTATCGTGAACTCTGCAGGAGTGTAATCTGCAATACAGTGCACTATTATTTTCTCTATGTATACTATATATGAGGGTATGTAGTAATATCTACAGATTGTATTACTAGAATTACCATAGGAATTACGGCTTATCTACCATTTACAAACGATAATACGATATATTGAAACTTTTTACGTATTATTTAAAATAAATCTTTACTGGTTTTTTACCTATTAGTCGTACTTAAAATGACGGTTCAATATAAAATCTTTGATATATAAGCCGTATTTGTTGGTAACGTAGAAAAAGAACTTTGGCCCAATAAGTATGTAAATTAACAATACCTTTTTCGTCGAAATGGCTGGCTTTATATTATCGGAATAGCAGGCGATTGAAAACTCCAAGTTTTGAAACTACAAGCTGGTAACGATGTTGGCGAGAAGTAATCAACTTAAATTTAACGAATCGTTAATCCGTATATCTAGTATTAATATTAGCCTTAGTTTTCGTTAAAAAGGTGAAGGTAATAATTTAGTTACAATTGATAAAACTGACGTGGCTAAGTTCTAATGGTACCTCAAACAGCGTATTTATAATAACTATATTTCCATATTATGTTTACCGGAAGCCTTTTATGACCTCTTTATCGCAGCGTCAGTATAAAATTCAATAAATAACGACTTTATCCGGCTTAACAAAAGGATTGAGTAATGGATACGAAATTCAAACCGAGGGATTAATATGGTTTTAATTAACTTATCAAAGGCTAAATTAATGATCTTAAAGAATAGGGCTTTTATGAATAACACCGACCTATCGTTACAAACCGGCTTTTTAATGACCTTTATTAACCAAAATTAGCAGGAAAACAAATTTAGCATTATAGGTAGTCTAATTCACTAAACATTTATCAAATGTAAAAAAATCATACGAAGTGTATTAACTTTCAAGGTTTACAGTATAATGACAAGCTTTAATATAGGCATAACACTTTGAAAAACCCTTAACTTCATTACCAGGCAGTTATAGATTCCTTAAATCCCGATGGTAATGTGTACCAACTCGAAAAGCCTATTCGAATACCTTTCGAAACTCGAAACCACCTGCAAAAGACGCCTGATAATCAACGTAATGACACTTCGCGAATCTTACGAAGGAAAGGAAATTAAATGGTTTCGATAAATTAATGGTAAACATAATACTGCTAAAGTTATAACTAGATCGTCGCCGAAGAAAGCCTTTAAAAGGTTTATAGATAATAATATACTAACTATACATATTAAGGGCTACATTAATAAGCCGCCCAGCAAACTTAAATCACGTGACAACGGTTAAGGATATGCTGGCAAACTTAAAGACTGTTAGGGGATTGACGATGTTAACTTGTTTAATTGGTACAGAAAAACTAAAAAACTATATGGATTTATAGCAGAAAACCTTTTTATGGGAGTTGATAAAGTTGTACCTCGGAGCCGTAAGGCAACGAGCGGGAATTAGGGTTAATTTACATATGAATGGGTGCATTTTAATGTAAAAGTCAATTAAAATTGACAGGGGTAGAACCAGTTAAAGAGGTCGCAATTTAACGTTTACTGGAAAGGATTGGTCAATCACACTAGCGTACGCGCACAAACTAAAAAGCCGCCAATGTTGGAATAGTAGTATTTGCAATGAAATAAGTCAACTTTACTTACAGTAACTTTGATTATACCGACTGCAAGTTTAGTGTATTGTTTTATACGGGCCTACTGTATTGGCTGTAAAGCAAGTACAATATGCGCTCACTTCATACTAAGGTACGGGCTAAAGAATTAGACATACAAATTACTGCGCAAACCGGCTAGCGGTCTGCCTAACCTAAAAAAATACATACACTACAAGACCACTCTATAATACTGTTACTTCAACCAATCTAATAAACAACATTGCAATGTATAAAGCCCTACCAACAGTCTAGTAATTTAAAAAAACTTACGTAAATTTTGAAAGGCGCGAACGTTACAGTTGTAGTCTTCGCCGAGATCCGTTTCAAAGATATACTAACTCGCGTAATTGGTTGGATAAGCCTGAGTCAAGGTTTCATTAACATCCGTAATTTAAAGTTATTTGTTGTAGTCATTGACAAAGATCGTTTCGAAGGCTTTAATTACTTTTTTTAAGGTGGGGTCGGTAATAGTTTGGAAGTGAGAGTTTGAGGTAGTTATTTTAATGTTTTGGCTTAGGTAGAACTTAGTAGCGTGGCATGGAGTGAACTTGGCGATTTGAGAGCGTAAGGATCTAGTTTTTTGGCACGTAGTTGCGTAGGAATTTGGCGACTTAGATTTTGATCGCGTGACGTGGTTTTCTTAGCGCGATTTAGCGATTTTTGGTGTTTTCACTTAGAGTAGCGATTTTGGCGATTGAATTGGTATAGGGGGAGAGGAAAGAGTAAAGTAAGGGTAAAAGTTTGGTGTAAAGGGTAAGATCGAAGGTGGTATGTTATCGATAAAGGTTGACGGTTATTTTTCATAGTTATTTGGCGTGTCACTTAGTCGTTTTTCTGCAGTAATAGTACCCGTAATAGTATTGACTTAGCCGTTTACGAACTTGTCTTTTAAAACTTTTAGCGGTTGATTTTAACACTCTTGAAAAAAATATTTGGTAAAGAATTCTTAGTGTTTCCGATAGCAAAATTGTGGCTACCTCTAAGCTGCCGTGAAAACCGATGTAACAATAGAGGCCCTTCGTAAGAATTTTTCTTCTACCTTCGTCTTTTACAAAGCATAACCAAAAAGTAGCCTTTTAGTTTACTTAGTTTATCTGTACTTAACTTCATAAGTACTGATTAGTGTTGGTAGAGATTCAAACGTTGTAACGTTGTCGATTATATTGGTTGAAGTAACAGTAGTATTTCGTGGTTAAGTGGTGGATGAATTGTTTCAGATCTGGCAGACCGCTAGCCCGTCTGCACAATAATTTGTATAGCCAATTGCTTAGCCTGTGACCTAGTATGAAGTGGGTACATACTGTACTGGACTTGCAGCCAATAAAGTAGGCCCATACAAAACAATACAATTAACCTGCAGTCAGTATAGTCAACTTTACTATAGGTAAAGATGACCTATTGCACTGCAATTACTACCATTACAACAATCGACGTTAAAAAAAACGATGGCTAGATAGACCCGAAAGATTATATTGAAAATGATTTGCGAATTTAAAATAAACCCCAAATGAGCGGCTTCTACTTCAACGATCTCCTAAAATAATATGTTTTGATTAAATAGGTAGGTTATATATACCTAACTTGAAAACCGTTTTAAGCTTATCAAACACCGCGGACCTTGACGTTTCTAAATCCCTTTATAGTTCGTTCGAGTATAACGACGGAATTTTCTGCTAATCATGTAAATAAGCGTATATTGTTACATTTTATATCACTAAGTTATGTCAAAACTATTTTTTACGTATACTGAGTACGCAATAAGTTTTTATTATCATTTCTATTACAACTGTAATTACTTCACCATATTTTTATATTCACCGTCCTTCGAATTATCTCTTAAATCATTGATGGTCAATAACTTTTCATTTATATTAATTAGTTTACCGAAGTTATCATTGATACGACTGAATTTTCATTAATACGTTTAAAAACCTCTACCCATTACTTGGTTGTCTTCAACTAGAATTTTTACCTACTCGTTAGCCGGAGACCTACTTCTTTTTCTAATATGTTTTATTTACATGAAAATTACGCCTTTCGTAGAAGATTTGTATGGATCAGAATCCGTTAAAACAAACAGAAGTCAAGGGAACCGAATCGGAATTGTTATGTATTTCCACTTTACCGTAAGTAATTTGATGTACCCTTATTACCTTTTTCAAAACGATCATCTAAGTGTATACGTTATTTAACTGCTTTTTAATATTGGTGAAACAACTTGTAAACGAGCGATTTACTCCAGTTTTATGTGTCGAATCCTAGGTAGACCTCGGAGAGTTTTTCTACAGCCTTATTTATGTCAGGATTCAAGTCCAAAAGGGTATACGTATGACCGGAGCTTCGGTTGATCGCTTTAATAACGTATAAGAGGTATTTGATATCAGTATCTAACCGTTTATGAGTAATTTTCGAATTGCTATCCGGTTTGATTCTTATTTTTAGGTTCTCAATAAACCATTCATGGGTTTTAGGCCATCTTATACATATTTTCGCAATATATGTACTCCTGATCATTAATTCGGTATATATTAATAGAATGTATGTAAAAGAATTACATATTTGTTCACGCAATTTAATCGGCTTGAAAACAGGTATATTTACGTTTTGAACAAACTGATCGACTTTCGCGGTAAGTCTAGGATTTATATTGGCGATGAATACATTTACGACAACAAAAACAAAGAAATCGTTTACCATAATAATATAAGTCTTTAATAGATTAGGGAAAAATAATTATACGTTACTTATAGGTAGGAGGTGGTTATATAAAAGGTGAAGTGATATATTTTGGGGGAGAGGCTTACGAAACTGTTTATAGCAAGGAGTGTAAGGAGGCTCATATCAGTGCCTTCTATGTAATACCACATCATTAGATGGCTGTAACCTTCTACACGATGCCATAGCATTTTAAGCCTCCTCAAAACGGTTATTACGCACCTTCCAAAACGGCTTGTGGTAAGAACGCACCTTTCACTACCTTTTATGGTTCTCTAACACCTTTAACCGTCTTTTATACCGGGGTGAGGAGGAAGCTATAGGTAATTTTAGACTGGTACCTCAGCTATTGGTTACCAGAGATCTAGCACTAGTGGTTGCCATACTTCTACAATGTTTTGGAGCTGCTCGGAAGTATGCCCTCACCTATTACGTAACCGGGTCACCCCCTTTTCTTTAGCTCTGTAACAGCTACTTAACAGAGGTTTCTCCTTCCTTCTTTATCGAGGATTATAGACAGTGTCCAACCGCCTTAAGCGATAGCCCTAATATAGTCCCTTCACAGCTAAAGGTCTATAAGTTTTTCAAACCACCAAGTCTTTAAGTAAGAAAATGACCACCAAAGTTTTAAAATTAAAAAAAGTGGTTAAAAGTTAAGTCGTTACTACAATTGCTATTTAAAATCGAAATCCCCAAACTACCAAGTTCTACAACCACTTAAAACCAAATAATAAATTTGGAAAATAACTTATAAGTTACCCTTTTAAATTATTGGTTCCCCATATACTACATTAAATTTTCCTTTTACATACCCTTAAAATTGTTTAAACAACGTTAATAACGGTATCTTGACCGATTCCATCGGAAAGGAAGCAATAAAAACCCTCAAAACTTTCTATATTAAACACTTTAATAACAATTTTAAGTTTACAGATGCCAACGAAACTGCTACATAAAAGTATTTTGCTAATATAATCAGCTGCTTCATCCCCGACTTAAACTTAACAAAAACTAGTGAGGGTGCTCTTATACTCAACAACATTTAAGAATAGTTTGTAAAATAAACCTTGAATATGTGAAAGAAGGCACATAAGAAAGCTAAATTAAGGCTAAATATGCAGTTTTATAACCGCGGGAGGAACCTTGTAGCCAGGGAAAAGAAATAAAAAAACCGGCAAATATATTATGCGAATACGTTACGGATACAAACCTATATTTGATATATTAAGGTAAGGGAAAAATTATCGGTATTGTTGGTAATAATGCCCCTCAAATCCCACAAATATATTTATAAGATCCTGTCCAAATTTAACTTCGTTCCTTAAACTCCATTATTTAGATATCTTAATGCAATGACTACTTTATGATTCTGGATATAGTAAATTATCGGGTTCATCAATCGGTTTAGTATGAACCTGATTATAATACCCCTTAATACCTATATAATTATCTGTTGATAAGCCTTTAGACGTTGCAACGTTGTTGATTCGAAGTGTGATCGACGTAACAGTAGTATTGTAATAATTAGGTTGTTGATTACTGTTTATTTTGAGTTTGGCAGACTTCTAGCTAGTCTATACACTACTTTGTATGGTTATTTTCTTAGCTTATTCTCTATATAGAATTAGCACCTCTACTGTAATTAACTTGTATTAGTGCAGTCAACTTTGACTGCACTGCATTTAAACTCTATTCCAACATTAACGACTTTTGTTTTTGTAGTATTTAGAAGTATGGAGGATCGGGATGAATGTCAAGTATGACTTACACTAGGAAAATAGCCACCTAGAGTTATAGGGAGCATATCTGGAGTATAAGAGGGATATACAGGGCACTAGGAAAACTTAGATAAAACAGAAATACGAATATCTCTCCTAATAACCAAATATTCCTCTCAAAATACTCTAAATTCTCACGTATCTATGTTAGTGTATCTTGTAGGGAAAGATTTTGGTAATGAAAATGCTTCTCTATACCTTTATTATTACCATTCGTAAATTACTTTCACTTTCTACCACTTATAATACCATTAACAAGTATTATATTTCTTTTACACTTTTATTCATTAATTTATAGTCAAGTTAACCATTGTCATCAATTATATCTGTATCGTTAACAGCTTTAATAACCAGGAAGTTTTCTAATTTTCCAAAGTACCCCTACCTTTTGTTATGTCTGTCTTTACGTAATACGTTACTAAGTAATCTTCAACCGAAGCCCTCGATTCGTATAATTAGGTAATAACTATCTAGAATATTTACAAGGCTTCATTTGGTTTAACCTTTGTTATAAAATCATATGTGTTGGTTTTTCTTTCGATTTATCAAATCTTTTTAATTTTCCTGTTATTGTAAACTTCTAGAGAAGCTATTACATCAATTATCTAACGTTTTTATCAGTAGTTCTTAACTTTGAAAGGCAGTCAAACAATTTTGTTTTTAAATCGGTACAGATAACAACCGACAAATGTTAATTCTTTCATTGTTTGATAACAATGCTGAAGGTTTTCAATATAAACATACATATGTGGAAATCGGCCATTATAACGTAAATTTCAAAAGTGAATACGTTTCTTACAGCAATATTACATTTGTAAAAGGGCCAATGAATCTGGGTTGCAGTAATGACGAATTGATTTTCTTATAATTTATCTTCGTCATTGATTATAATAAGGAATTGTAAATGTGACCATTAGTTGGTATTATTTGAAGAAAAATAGTCTATAAAAATTATCAATTTAACCTTCAATGAGTTCATAAGAACCACATCAATCCATCGGTTTTAGTATTTTTTTATTACTTTAATCGGGTTTTCAATAGATTGTAGTCTTGAACAATCGGGTATTAAAATTATACCATTAATATCATATCGTATAATACCTCTGGTTACAATAAGATCACGATATAATTGTCACGAGCATATTATTCCAAGGACTTTGAAGCCTTTACGACGTTAATCATATTAATTTCAACTAGGCTAGTACCTTAACCCATTTGAAGAAAATTGAATCATTTATCGTCAACATTTTTGAAGTTAAATTTAGGAATTAACAATTTATTGAAGTCTAAATATCTATTTTTGATAGAACTAGAATTGTTTTTGAATTTCCAGAACTTTGATCCGGAATCGAACGCTGTTTTGGTATTCAAAACCTAATTTTTTAATGAAAATTATATGGTCGATTTATTTACCAAGTATACTAAAGTTTTATATATTTACAAAACATATAGTTCAAGGTTGTTGGTTCAAGATTTCTACATATTTTGAATTGAAAATATAACTACTGGGTGAGAATTTATTATATACTGGTTTTAGCTTATTCATATAATATTTTTATACATCTCATAATTATTCATAATAGCTATTCATTACGAAGGGTAGAAGATAATACCAGCAAGATGATTTTTTTAAATCTATCGCTAACTACTTGTACAATGAAATAATTTTCTACATACTAAAAGTGAACTTTTTATTAGTATTTATTATTACGCCTTTTGCTAATACGACTACTAAGCGTTGGCTCGTTTTAATAATTATTAGAGATAACACAAAGATCTAGTTCTTAACTTCATTACTGTATCCTTAAACGATCAGACGTGATGTTTGTTATGATTTATTCGTAGTTTTTTCTTTGATTTTTATAAACAATCCTTAACTTGAAGATTTTTATATTAGTGTCTTTGAGATTGAAATCGTATTTGGGAATGAATTATACAATTTATTATATAAAGAGTTAGTTAATGTCAATCCTATCTTTTTCTTCAAAATATCGACCTATAGTTTTTATAATTCTATATTTACGGAGATTAAGTGCTAAATTTTAGTTTTTTATTTTCTTTTCCATCAATTCAAGTAGTTTTATTAATGTTCTCCAGTGTTTTTTCTTTATCTTCATCTTTTATATTCCTTCTATTCGATATTAGGCTGCGTCGCTGTCATTCTATTGGCTTGTTTATTACGGAAATAGAAGTGTTGTATTATCTTATTAGTTTGTTTTAAGAATTTTTACCGGAATTCGCTTTTATATAAGGTTTGACCTAGGTTATGTTAAATATTTTAGGATTGTTAGTAGTTTGAACAATTACTTATAGATTGGATATAATCAACATTTTGAATAGGTTATTACCTTTACATAGATTTAACTGCACGAAAACTTCGCTTTATAATAACAAAATGAAGAATTTTATTTTAGTTAAGCTATTTTTGGTGTTGAGGTTATTATTGACTTGAATCCAAACAAAATCCCTCTGTAATTATTTCAAAGCTGTTCCATACGTCATAGCCTTTTTTAAGGTATTGAGAAATGGAGGATATTCACTTAGGAAACAAAAACATATCCCAAAGATCAATAACGTTGGTATTGGGCTATTAAGACCCAAAATATTATTCAAACCCTTTACCGGTATTTAAAAACATGCCTCCTAATCTGTAAAAAATTTTATCTTAAGCGTAATTTTTCATACACTTTCCGAAGTAACGCGTATACCCTTTTAATCTTTCTAACTCTCTAGTATAAGTTAACAGGTATCTGTTTATATTGAATTCTTTTTATCTTGTTATTAGTTTCAAACTTCGATATAGTAAAATTAGGACCAGCGTTGTAATAAATACAGTTCAATAACCACAGGTATATGTTAGTTTGTTATATCCTTAATTCTTTCTAGGTTCCTTTTATTGATGGCGATTTATAGAAATTCATAGCGTGTTCAAATGTTATTGAATATATGACGTAAATAACAAGTTGATTACGAAAGTAAAAGACGTCATTCACGATTTTACAATTAAAAGTTTTGTTGTTTATTAACTCAAAGTTAAACCTTCCAGAGTATTGGGTTTAAGTGTAGTAAAAGTTATATAGCCTTTTAATACTTTTTAAAGAGGATTTTTTTACATCTTGATGTTTTTTGGATTTGAGGATTTCATATAGTTCATTGACGACTAAGTGATTAAAACGCTAGTATAACTAACGTATCTCTGACTTCGTTAAATCGATTACCATTACCTTGAGATTTTGAAGGTTGAACTATGGGTATCCATATCGAAAGACGACATGAAACATCCAACCCTCCTCAATCAACTTATTAACGTTAAAATTAACATTAACGCCAAGGATTTCAATGTTTTTAAAATGAAAGAAGAATAGGGTAAATTATTTTAGGATGTGAAAAGTAATTGACTTAGTACTTGTTTATATAATTTTTAATCATGGTAACCATAATTCCTCGGGTACACCGAAGCCAACTCCGGGTTTTCTAGCATTTTAACTATTGATTTCCGTAAATATCATGCTTTCCAAACATAACGTAATATACTACAAATACCCTTTTCTTAAATAACTTAATACATACATATGTAATATAAGTCCTTAAAACGTATATGTAACGATTACGAAAATTAAAGGTGTATAAAGGGTAAAAGGCTGGATCTTCATACTAAATATAAGGGTCTTCATCATTAGGCGATACAAAAAGGCGTGGTCGGATAATCAATAGGTTTTTATAAAAGTAGTATCTTTATACTAAGCGCTTTTATTTAACACATTGTACTTATTATATGACATATCATCGCTCAAATAAGTTACGAAATATTCCAACTAGTAATTTTTCAAGTAATCAGGAACTAGGTGTAATATATTACCTACTATCTATAAACTTTAAGAACGGGTTTACTATGTTACTAATAACCGGAATCACCACAACTCCAACACTTTTTATCAATATTGCGGAAACAATACTTACAATTACCATATCCGCCTAAATTTTAGCCACATTACCATCGATAATATGGCTCCCAATACGGTAAAGGTCAACCGGATTTTAAGTTCGTTTGACTTCCATATTGACGGTTGATATAATACACGATAAAAAGGTTTTTATTTCTTCAATAACGAAAACTATCAACTTAAGGAAATATGTCAACTAAATTTGATGTACGTACTATTACTGTTGTAAATGAAGACCGAAACTAAATCAAAAAAGCTTTCATCAATAGCATCGAAATATTATGAGGCGTATTTAAACTCGCTAACGCTGAAAATAGCCATACGAACCTATTTACAAATTATGAATTCGTGAACGTATACTTTTCATATTATTTGTTAGTATAATGCAAAACTGTTCAATATTCCATTAAAGACAATTATTGGTATTACCCCTCTTTCTTTTTAAATATTATCGTCACCAAACTTTTCATAACCTAATATGTGTAACATTACGTAAAATGAATATTGTGTTCAAAATAACTCTTTATTCCGTCATGTATTTCACGAAAAGCACGTACTTTATCCATCAAAATCAGGTAGTAACCCTTAGTATAACCTGTGAAAAATCCTAAAATCAATAAATGAAAACCTCAAGATTAAACCTCTATTTACTTGCAAATGTATGAAATGATGTTATCATTATATCAACCAAATTTTAAGGTTTCCCGTAATAATTTTTCATGATATTTCCAATATTAACGAGAACCGTAAAGAGTTCATAGTTAATGTTAAATATTTTGACCGGTTTGGAATATAGGTCTCTATAATCCTCTTAATTTTCGGTAAAATTTGTCATAATTAACTTAATTTTTGAATATTCAAAATTACGATCGTAAAGGTCATTATCAGTCATTAAACCCAAGAGGTAAAACATTTTGATAAGATCTCAAGTAGATTCATATGTGTAGACATACTATTTTGGGTTTTGTATAATCAAGCCACGCCATGCTTTTTGTTTTAAGAATGATCTTAATAATTTTAACAATCTTCCTCAATGAAACGCCGGAAAAGGTTAACGTCAATTCCTTATTACGCATTAATAACCGTTGATCTATATGTTTTTCCTCCTTCAAACGCGTATTCCGCGTTGATATAAATAAAAGTTAAATTATCCAAGTAACCGATCAATTTTTCAAACTACTACACAAGTTGAAAGCTTCACTCATTTCAAGATTGAAAGCCTATTATATAGAACGTATCTAGTTGTTTTTGTTAATAGTAAATTTTCTTTTCCCCTTAAAATCTGAAACTTCAAATGTTTAAAGGTATTTATCCATTTCTACAAGTAGAAAAGAGTATTTTATAAGTTTAATATACTATTAAAAATAAATACTTCACGACTATAAAGGTTTATTTTTAATATATATTTAAACGGTTTTGGTATTTTGGTCCATATTTTCACAATACCGTTGCTAAAGCAACTGTAAAATTCTCAAAAGAACCGAATACTTCGATTTATATTTTCAAGGTTCATGGCAATGACGAATGAACTAACAAAATTATTCAGATGTTTTTCAGTTCAATAGATATTGACTTCTTCTACTTCCAGGTTTTTGTGGTAATACTGGAGGAAAAGAGATCACAATTCCTTGTTAATTTTGATTTTCAATTTTTCTAAAAATCATATGAGCATTATACTAATGAATTAACGTTTACTTGATTTGGGTAAGGTAAGAATTTCGGACTTTAGGACGAAGTGACGTAGTTATTTGTCGCGACTTAACAATTTTTATGTTTTCGGTATGTGTAATGATCTCAATGTATTTTCCGATATACACAATGTATAATTATAATATGAAGGGATACAAATGAAGATTGAAAATGAAATTCAAGGTAATTAATCGTTAAAGTCGGGTTTTTAAGCATGAAATGTCTCAAATTGATGATTTTAAATTGAAATGGATATAATGACAACTTAACCATTTTAGGACTATAAAATTATTTATTATTTGGTCATGCATTTTAATGATTCAAAACTTTAAACGGTAAATCTAAACGCCTTTCTTCAACAAGGGTTTCATAAATATTTATTAGTGTTCTCAATAGAAATACCGTCATCATCTCTCAATTTCTGTAAAAACCGCCGAAATTTAAAAGTCTTCCCTGCCTACTACCGTAAAAACCGCCGCAGTCTGTAAAGTCCTTTCGAAGGAATATTTCCTCTACCTTTCAATACGATATAAAGTGTAACTTGAAAGTAACTTCTTCTTTTACTGTACTTGTATAAAATTAACCTAATAATCATCAATCAGTGTTGATAAGTCTTTAGACATTGCAACATTGTCGATTAAAAGTGTAGTCGAAGTAATAGTATTATAGCAATAGTTAGGTTATGGATTGTTGTTTATTTTAAGTTTAGAAAACCGGTAACAGGTCGACAAACTACTTTGTATAGTTGATTGTTTGTCTTATTACTCATATTAAATTGGATACTTTACTATAATTCACTTTCAGCAGTGTAGTAAACTTTGAGTGCACTGCACTTGAACGCTATTCAAACATTTTCACTATATTCACGACAATATTTAAATTCTCTAGCACATGTAATTTCTGCAGGTTCACTAGTAATACCAAGTATAAGGAAGGAATCACTTTACACGCCAAAGTACAGTAAATACAACTGCTGGTTTTTCCCTCGAAACTTTATCAAAGATAATTGCTTTATCTACTAATACCTTTATTAATATCCCTAACACATTAAATTAAGAGATTCAGAGAGTTAATACGATTAGTGCAGCACTTTTCACCTTCGTAAAATTGTCATAGCGGATATTAATTACGTAGCGATTACAATTTTTGTAAAGACTTGAGGTAGTGAGGATAAGTATAACAGTAAACCGTATAATACTTTAGATATTAAATTGCAATTATTTATCCAAGTGTCCCATCAAATAGGGATTGAAATACAAGTTTTCCATACGTTTTATCCCAATATTCTTTCCGGTTAAGCCTAAAATAATTATGTTTGGTACTTACTGAATTGCTCGTCGTTTCAAGAGACTAAAGATAATTTAAAAGGTCTCTTGGAACACGATGTTGACCTAGCCTAGTATTATATAGATCGAAACGTCATCAAGCGATTCTATATGTTAAAATATAAGAAAGACTCGAAAATCAAAATTAATTTCCTTAATTAGATATTTAATAGGCCAATCCTTTGATAAAGAGCGATAGAGAATGTAAGAGTTAGAAAAGTCATATTACGCTTGTAAGTCCGCTAGGCTATCAAAAGTTACAAATAGGTTAAATACTTCCTAAATTGCACTGATGCTACGTGTAAAGAATTTTTTGGCTAATTAAGTTTTTTGTTTACAATTGTAATGATACGTGTATCAAATTCGACTTGTATATACCCGTCAGCTTACAACTTTAGTAATAACTATAAAGTAATTACGTATACATATTACATCGACCGTAAGTATGGTAAGTCTAAGTAATTAGGTTGCCCAAAAACTTGGGATTAGAAGCCGGAACAGTAAAAACACTTAAGGAAGAGGATAATCTAGCCCAAATCTTTTGAGTTTGTTCTATAAGTTCCCTTAAAATATCATTAAAAAGAGTTAAATTTTATCAAAAAATGTTATTCATTAGCACGTTTGATTGTCACCAAATACTGATCGAAGATAGTGATGTATCATACGCAACACTCTTTTACTTTCGACCAGAAATATATTAAGAACATTGTGAAATTTGAAAGTAGGGAAGTGAAATATAAAGAAAATGTATCCAAAGCTATTAACTAACATATAAATACCAACTATAACTTGAAGATAACGTAAAAATTAGCCTTATACGCTTTTTCATATAGTTTAACAAGAAAAAAACACTATTATCGTTATAATGATAACTATTGCGAACTTTCGTATTTATTTACCATTTTGAATTGTTACGTGAAGTAAGTATTTCAAGGTATTATGCAGAACACTAGGGTAATGTGATACTTAACAGGTGGTTATTCGTAATACATCGTATTACGAAAGGATATTTATATCGTTACGGAACTTAACTATATGGATAATGGCAATTCCAAAGTTAGATTTAGCTTTAGGAAAGAAAAATCTACTTGGATCAACGACTGTAACTATAATAGGTAAACCTATTGCTTTCTACATCTCTCAATCATTCACTTCTTTTCTTCATTAGCTGGAAGATATGAAGAACCTCAGCATTAACTTCGATATTCAGATTGACGAACTAGTCAAAGTTTATAGTTAAAGGTTTCCATTTGTGTTAGAATGGGGATATTTATGGTTTCATTTTTAAGGAATGAAGTTAATGGTATTGAATATGACATAGTTGAAACTTTTTGACTTCACTGATTATTTAATTACCCCGCGACCAATAAGTTGTATCAAATATTTGACGTAAAAAATTATGAAAATGTGAACTTATCCGTTTTAAAAGCGATCAAAACGCTTTGCCACTATATCTAAACATACTTTCAAACCCCTTTTAGATTGAAGTTTAAGTTAAGATAAGATTGAAACTTTAACTTTCAAGGTTTTGATAACGTATTTTACTTGGATAGTAAGCTTATATTTCATGTCGTTGACTTAATAACCACATTTCTCAATGACAAGTTCCTTAAAATTATTACGGAGAAGACAATATAGGAGGCGTTGCGTACCCTATAGATTGATACGTACTAAAGACATCTAAACGCTTTTATTAACGATTCCGATATTAATTTTACTACATTAAAGTTTCAAATTAATGTTACATCTTGAATTATTTAATATAAATAAATTTTCGTTCAAGCTTATTTATATATTGGCAAGATTGAACAAAATATACGCGTTTTCACGTAAAACTTACGATATTCTTACTTTATACATCTTCAATTTTACAAATTCGAAGGCAATATTATAAATAATAGTAAAAGATTCTCAATATACTATTAATAATAATGATTCAATATCAACTTTGCTTGTAATTAAAAGGTACCTATAAATAACGACTAAATCGCCTTAGTCGCAAAACATTGAGAAATGAGTTATGGTATAAAAAAAAATCTGAACGGGATTGAAGACGGAATTTATACGCCGTCAGATTAACGATACTTTTAATATTTAAAATAGATCATTAAAAATAAACGTATTATTTTTACTCTCTCGAAGTTAAATCCTTAGTTTGAAATTTCCAGAGAAATAGAATAAATGTTGGAATATCAGTCAAATGCAGTACAACCAAATCAACTTTACTTGCAGTAAAGTTGATTGTACTGACTGCAAAATTGGGTGCAGTTTGTGAGACTGCACTGCAAGTGCAGTGCGGTAGGTTCCCACTTCAAAGTTGGGCACAGGCCAAAATTTTTGGCCGTACAAATTAGTGTGAAGACCAGCTAGCGGTCTGTCAAACTTAGAACTTTCATCTCAATCAATAATATCAACGCAATACCAGTTACTTTGACTACAGTTATTCGAATCGACTACGTTGCAAAGATAAAGGTCTATCAACAATAAATCTAATAAAACATTGAATCTCATTAATGTGAACGTAATATTCAAAATCGTTGATATTGTTATAACATTTCGCATTATACAGGTTAAATCGTGAAAAATACCTATTGAATTATATGAAGACCATGGAACCGAGTGACTAACACAATATAACCTTTCTTGACCAACCGTTAATAAGCTAATGGAACGAAGAAAATGAAAAACCATTTAAGGAGGATATATATTAAGAAAAGAACAGCGATAAAAACTATAAATTTGAGGAAACATATACTACGGTTACTATATTGAAAAAGTTAAATTTTAACATTGAATTGACTTTCAAACTACACGTTAGAGGTATTATTAACACTGTAAGTGGGCTTTTAAAAAAAGGACGAAATAGAAATTGATAGTCTTCTTATCCATAAAATAATTCAAGTTACGCTATTAATACAATTTTAAAAACGAAAGTAACAATATTTAAGTTAAAAATCATGCACGAAATTGAGGGTACAACTAAGAACCAACCATACTAAAATCCAATGATAATCTCCTAAAGATACAATAATGAACAAAGAAACTATATTTATATTCAATAGCTTATGAGATAAATTATTCGTCAAATTTTAATAATTTTCATTGATGCTAGTTCAACTATTGGTGAAAGCTGTCAATTCACCATTCATCGTCGTAGAATTAAGGAAATATATATGTAATTAGCAATAAATCTTCAATAGATTGTATTATTAAAACTGTCAAAAGAGTTGCTAGATTAGTTTCCTATAGAAAAGGAAATACTATGTATTAAAAGTTTTTACGAATGAACCAAATTAAATATTGGTTAGTTTTTAACGTATTACATACGATTGATACCTAGGCTGAATAGAAAAAAAGTTAATATTTAACCTATACCTTTTAATTATATTAAATTCATTATTTTAACATTGTTCATATATAGATTATTGATATACTTCTCGGGGAACTATGAAATGTGTAGCGGCTGATTAACATACAATTTAAATTTGGGGTTTGAAAATTAGAAACCGATAAAAAAGTTGGCTTAAGGTATATAATTAGACTCCGTCAGATTTTGAATCAGTATTCATAATACTAACAACATCTATAATACGTCACTTAACCTACATTGAAAAAGTTAAGGCACGAATCGAGCGAAAATTTACAAGATTTTTTTTTTATACTTTACTATCACAGAGCAGTCTATAGAGTGATCCTCGCTAATATAAAGTTATATATTCCGGTGGGAAGGCTCGCAATATGAGAATTCTCACCCAAACGACCACTACCCTATTCAATTCCAAGTTGAAGCTATACCCCTTAACCTGTTAAACAAACAACCAGACTTCTTATAATACAAATATATAAATCAAAAACGTATCGTGTATACCTATGGCTAATTTACAAATAGTATGCTATATGTATTTTTCAATTCTGATGGATCCTTTTATCAAATATATAGGTCCTTCTATTATGGTTCGAACCAAAACCGCATTACAAATGTGTATCAAATTTGCATGAGTTTATCCATATTTGACTAGAAATCGACAACATACTACTAGTTATTTCGAATATTCTTCCAATCTATTATACCCATAATAAGATATAGCCTCTTTCTCATATAATATATTGTTAAATAGCGATGTTTAGCGGGACACAGGACCTCAAATCAACCTTACAAACAAGGTTTTCAGGTACCCTATAATTTAAAGACCTATAACATTGTACAGGCGTAAAAACTGTTGCTTTAGCCAGGTTGTATTATACGGCTGTCTCAGTTGTTGCTCGACGTATACTTATATCGAAGATCTGACAGCCGTCCTCAATTAGTAAAAAGACCTAAAAAATACATATATCATGGTTGAAAACCTGTGGCAATATGGATAATATACTCTACAACTCGTTCGGCGAGTCAACTGTTTGCCACAAACCGCAAACGCAAGGAGTGAAAAAGAACGTAAAAAAAGGAAAACCACTGAGCGGATGATATCCCGATAAGTTTTCCGTAGACAGCTAAAATTATCCAAAGAAAAGTAGAAGACAAAAACCCTATTAAGCGGATGGGGCGCTGGTGAAGATGGTGATAGCTTGAACATGAATAAATAAATAAATAAAGCCTTTATATAAAAGCGCTTATAATAAAGGTCGTAGCCTAGGACTTTGAACCGTAAAAGAAACCAGAATTTGGTTGTATCGTAATTTAAGTCTGGAGGGCTGTGTTGATATAAGTCATAAGGAATGAAATCGTTGTTTATAAGGGTTGTTCTTTGGATACACTATTGTGCAAGCAGTGCGCCAGGTCGACAACGATCTTCATAGTTAAAAAGGGTCGCCGAAAAAGATTCAAGTGGTGATAAATCCTATTAGTAATGTTGTGGTGGAAAAAGGTGCGTATGAAGTGATGGTGTTGAGAACAACTAGATTTGAAAATGTTTCTCGAAGGTAGGCACTATTAGGGTTTACAGTGTAGGCACCATACCTTTCTTAACAAGGTGGTCCGTGCAGCTATACCAAGAAAGTTGATCTCATGTCGAAGATGAATTAACAAAATGAATGAGTTAAAGTTGTAATGGTATTTTAAGTAATGAGGCTGAATAACTTACATTGTGACGTTATATTAACCGGAGGAAACGTATTACTTATCTTTTGCAGCATAGGTTCAAATTGAAAAAAACGAAGACCTGAATAGGTCAAATGAATATATTCAATAGAAAAATATATGATTCAGATAAGGCTTAATATGATTTCTATTAATATAACAACAGAAAACTTAATAATTTTTATAGACGATTGTTTTGAAGAAGTACACCAACCTTACCTTTAAGATTAGATTCCTTATAATACTCGTTGACAAAATTGATCTGATAAGCAATTTACGATTATTGAAAACCTTATACGCTAAAAATTCGTTAGGTATAAGCGTATACCACAAAATATACTAATATCGAAGGTTTACGTTATAATAATAGGATTTAACATCGGTATATCAATCGACAACAAGTTAAAGATTATTAACTAATAATTGAGATTACCTTCTATACCTATAATTGTTTACAATAACTTTCAAAGCCTTGAAAAATATTTTAATAAATTGAGAATAATTTAGGAAAATAGAGAATCATAAACGAAATAGTAATAATAGAGGTATATAAAGCTTTAGATATTGACGAATTCAGGTAGATTAATAGCAAAAAGAATCTCTTCGAAGTTATAACCAAGACTAAGTTGAATGTTTCTTTGAAAAGGTCTGTAAATGATACTAGACCAACTATAAAGATGAAAGTATACGTAAACCAGCAGTTATGTGATACAACGAAACAAGGATACTCTAGCAAACTGGAAGACTACCAGGGTGATAATGTGCAAAAAAAGCGGGCTTAAATCTATTAGCAAATATTATAAGATTAATAACATACAAGTACGTGATGAAAGACTTATGTATAGAAATAAGGGAAGTCGATACTTGGAATGATGGGGTGAAGGATTGTAATTGGATTTAATTTAGGTATGCAAAAAAGTTAGAATGAAGATGGGTATTATTGACAAGAATTGGAGGAATTTCAGTGATTATCACAAATTGGTGACCAGTTTAGCCAATGTATACGCACAAAGATAAAAAGTCGCCAGGATTAAAACAACAATTAATTAAAATACAACGAAGTCAACTATACTAATTGTAATTTGACTATATTATCTGCACGTCAAATATATGAAACACCTAATTTAAGGTAAGAAATGGGTCAAGAAATTGCTCATACAGATTAATTTATAGACTAGCCAGCGGTCTTCCAAACTTAGAAGTAACCACGTCACCACTTTCAACGCAATACTAGCTACTTTGAGTATAGTTCGAATGACCTACGTTGCAACGATAAATGCCTACCAACAAAGTTCCAACATCGTCAAATTCAATATCATTATATCTAGTCCTCAAAAGTAAAAATACAAACATCTCAGTTTAAAACTAAATATGGACTTTTAGCCGTTATCATTTACTAATTTGTCGGTTTGGACAATAATAATAACTCCGAAGTTTTTTATATTATACAGATCAATAAAAAAGACGTAGGGGATTCCAAATGTTGAAAATAATATATTAATTATTATATTTACAAATGTTGATCCAAATAAGAAAGGTTTATTTTTAAGTCCAACTCTAATGATAACCTTACCAGCGTCTGTATAATCAAATTCTATAGCGGTATTAGTATCTCTTCACAGTACGATATACAATTCATTGCCTTCTATAAAGTATCGTCCTTCCCTAGTATCTGGTAGAATACCTTGAAAGATCTTCTTAACGTAATGGTAAACAATAAGAAACTATTAATTAACTCCAACCTAATTATCGTTAAAATGATGATAGGTGATTTTACATGTTAAGCTATGGAGAAAGGTGTGGTTTAGTAGTTACTATAACTCTTGAAGAACAGAGATAGTATTTCAATACTAATTAATAGCTTTAGACGTTTTTTTTTTGGTTTTCTTTTAACTCTATACCTTTAAATTTTGCACCGCGTTATACCAATGGTTCAATGAGAAGGTATATTAGATATAATATATTACTTATTTTCATCTGTAATTACAATTAGTGTGACGTATTAAGTAGTAATTTTATTTGCCATAAATATAATACCTCTTAATATTGGAACAATAGTAATTGTAGTGCAGTCTATCAACTTTACTTATAGTAAAGTTAACTGTACTGACTGTAAGTTGAGTTCATTATTTTGTGGGCCTACTGTATTTTCAAGTACAGTATATACCTAATTCACACTAGGGCACGAGCTAAGCAATTTTCCATACAAATTGATATGCAAACCGGCTAGCGATCTACCAAACCTAGCATAGTACATCCACAACTAGACTACATAATACTACTGTTTCTTTGATGAATTCGAATCAACAAAGTTGTAACATCTAAAGTCCTACTAATACTTATCAATAATTATTAAGTGAAGTACATATTAGCAATATAGAAAGAGAAGCTACTTTCCGGTTAAGTCTTATAAAAAACTAAGGTAGAGGAAATATTTTTACAAAGAGCCTTTAATACTGCATCGGTTTTTCACGGCAGTTAGTAGAGAAAATCTTCCGATTGCATC
The DNA here is from genome assembly GCA_038502455.1 of Anisogramma anomala. Lineage (NCBI taxonomy): Eukaryota > Fungi > Ascomycota > Sordariomycetes > Diaporthales > Gnomoniaceae > Anisogramma > Anisogramma anomala. The sequence goes on along the minus strand of JASMMZ010000003.1, from coordinate 14,451,359 downwards.
GGTTTTTTTACGGTAGTTTAGAGGTGGGGACGGTATCGCTAATTGACAACACCGAGAAATATTTATCAGATTATTTTTGAAAAAAAGCGTTCAGATTACTGTTCAAAGTATTGAAGATCATTAAGTTGATAAACGACTTAGTTAGTACTATGACAGGTACTATTATTTCAAAAGCGATGTAGTCTCACAGTCTATAAATTTTAACTTCAATCAATAACAAACAACTTTCGACATTACCCTTTATAATAAACTCTGCCTTTAACACCAAGTTTCTTCTTCTTGATACCATTCATTTCTATTCTTCTATGTTAAAATCGTTAATTGAATCCTTCAGATTACTATAACGAGCGGAAACATTAAGAATCGCGAAGTAGCTTTAAGAAAAACACGTCTTGCGACTTTACGATGAATCGCTAAGGCCCTTTATAATAAATCGCTAAGTTTTCTTCCTAAAATACTAAGTATCTATAACCTTAGATCTTTAAATTACTTCGACTTTAAGATGGATTTGGACTAGAAGAGAATGAAAGAAATTAAGGACCTTGTATCTCTTTTATCTACTTACTTTGACAAGAAACTATAGCGAAGAGATATTAACAAAGTGTTTACCAAAAATATTTGACTAATTATTTCGTTTGATATATTTTTAAATCTGACGCCGGCGAAAAGTTTGGTCACGGTACCCGCGCATTTCAAAACTATCGGAATGTTTTCAACCACTGGACAATTGATATGTGCAAGATGTTTCAAAGGGGTGTTAAAGCCATATTGAAGAAAAAAGTCAATCGACGTAGTATCTACGTCCAAGAAAAGACCTTACTGGTGCTGGCAAAAGAAAAATTCGAATCAGCCTAATGTGAAGATTCTCTTTAAGATCCTAATCCTCAAGAATCACATGGAAAAAGCTAAAGCGTTGAGGATTCTCAACGCCTTTACACATATTTTAGGGAACCTTTCAATACATAATGAATTTAAATCTTTAATATTATTACTGATACAAACTTTTTATACGCTGAAGATGAGGAACTTGTTCATTAATTCGGCAGCTTAGTACATTTACATAATAGCGTAGAGTACGCCTATAGCAGCGGTAGAGCGCACAAAACAGCGGTTTCCAACATGATAAAAGAAATTGACGTCGGTTTTATCCATCGGTTAATTGAATATGATTATCAATACCTTGAGAAATTTCTTTAAGATCGTTAAACCGTTAAGATTCCTCAAGGCTTTCCTAAAAATCGTTAAGTCCGTTAAGGCGAAACTTCCCATAGCAGGTACGCCTATACTCGCGAGCTTATCACAGGTTTTACCATAGGATTTTACACCTTGGGCCAGGATATTAGTAATTATCCCTACAATTTCGATTCGAAGGCCCTAAGGTTTGAGTTGATGGCAAGAAATACTATCGACGATTGGAACAATTATCGTAACTTTTTTCCTAAGATGATCAAAATAGAAAATATTAATTATAAACTTTTTACGCACTTGACGAAGATTTGGAAAGATGTAGATAAGTATAATAGGAAGATTTATAATTTATTCGATGCGAAGATAATGATATTTTTGAGTATTTGTAAGTATACCAATGTTCTTTTTTTAGGTTTTTACTCATTATTGTCCAAAAAAATATATAGAGTATGTTAAATATTAGTATTAAACCTTTTTAACGAGAGTAAAAACGTTTCGAGAAGTTTCTAATAGTATAAATAGCCATTTCAAATACAACGTTTACCTTGCGTAATATTATAAGGATTGGCTCATACCAAGGTAAACGATAATAATGGTTAAAAAAGAGGGAAAACGCCTATATATGCTCTTAACCAGATGTTTGATAAGTTTATATTATATTGACAAGCAATGGGAAAGGCTCATATTGGCGAAACCATACTTTTTGAGTAGGTATGTATAGTTGTTGCAGGTTTCAACAAGTTTTAATACACTTTATAATGCCTAGATACTATTTATAAAAGCTTTTCAATGAACTATGGTTCTAGTTTATGATTGTAATAATCCGTATTCCAAATTTGATCGTTATATATTTCTAATTTCATGATTTCCACGATGAGGATTACAAATATCGCGTAATAATATATTATATAAAATGTAAGTTGAGGAAGCCTTAGTGTTAAAAATTTGGTTTGAGCTCTTCGGATTGAATATTATAATTGAATTGCTGTTGTTTTATATATATATTATACTGTCACCGGACAGTGCTTGCCGCAATAAAGTACACTAGCTGCTATGAAATATACCTGTAGATACCGGCGGGTGGGATCTAAACCCGGGGTCTTTGTAGCATGACTGGATCTTTTCTGACCACCACCATTCCTCCAATCAAGACCTTAGGGTGCCCCTCAGTTTAGAGACATGTAAGCGTGTAAACTACAGCTCTAGTTAGCCTACTTAACGTAACTATTTTAGTCCCCGCCTAACGCCTAATCGTGATAGAGATGTAATTGCTTTGGTTTCCTAATTAAGAGAGATCCCGTAAAGCTCAAAAGAGCGAAGTAAAATCCTTCAAAAGGGACGAAAATAGAATGCGTATAAAGGTAGGTATAGGCGTGAAAGAAATTTTCATATTAATAAAAGGGCCTTTTACATATACGTGGTGGTTTTTACGTTGCCGTGCTATATAACAAGGGGCACTTTATTCATACGAACCCTAAATTTCAACCTTTCCTTTATTAACTACTGAATTAACTAAGAAATATAAACGACCTTTTATATTTTAATACATTCTTGCCTTCACATTTCCTTTCATTAGGGCATTTTAGTTAACATTTTTTTACTAATATAATTTTTACATAAAAGCTTTATTATATGTACTCGAGCTCTTTGAGTTATAACCCGCGAGCCGTTACGCTCTAAACGTGCCAAGCGCACCTTAGGTGCGACCCCCCCTTTAGATCCCTTGATATCCTCCTTTCTCTTTCCCTCCCCCCTTCCTTACATTTTTTTTTTAGCCCGCTCTGCCAAATTCTGTCCCATTGTTGATATTGAGGCGTAACCTTGTACAGGTTACATATGGTTTTTTTTACAGCGGGGGTTGGTAACGAGGCTTATATTAGGGGAGACTAGAGCGTAAAATACGCCCGTTACGCGTGTACGAACCCCTTCATAATTTTATTATACAAAACCGAACCTAATGTGTAAGGGTAATAATTCAACGTAGAGGTGGATGTATTCCTGTTGCCTTGAATGTCGCCGAGCCATTGGAGACCTAACGCGCCGCTGTCGCGGCGGAGATGCTCTTTAAGCGTTTAACAGCCTTACAAAGACTTTTACGCGTTGTTGTAAAGGTGGTAAAAAGGGATGCATCGTAAATCGCTGTAGAGGTTTTACTAAAACAGCGGAGACCTGTTATTAGGAGGGCTTGGGTAGGTGTTGCCGGCGACGTTAAAGCTAATAGCAAAGAGGAAACAGGCTTTATCCTTAATTAGCCAGTCATTTCCTCCACTGTCATCGCCCTTACCATTTCTTGCGCCTCCACCTCCACTGTTATTCTGAATCCCTTTTTAAAACCTATAATTTATTTCAGATAGGGCGAATTCTTCGGACGGCCGATGTTAAGGCCTTGATAACAGCTATAATAAAGTTAATAAAGAGATAGATTTCTTAATAGAAGTAACGGGTGTAGTAATGACAATGATATGTGTGTATACGCGAGTCGGCGGGTTTCATATGTAAACGCTGGCGGGTGTTAGTTGCGGCCTTATGGGGCCTTAATTTGATTTCATTTTTTTTCGAAAAATAATTTGTAACGCAGGTGAAATCCCGGAAGATTTTGAGGCTTATAAGGACCCTTTGTATATATATATCGTGTATCTGCCTATCTAGAGGCTTTTTTAGGGCCTGTGGTAGAGGCTTTCAAAACTTTTTTAAAGCTGGGTAATATATTAAGTAAGTTTCGTCATGTTTGCTATTGTAAAAAAGGTAGCTTATATCCGCCTTGGATCACCGAAATTCTATAAAATACGACGCGAAGTTTCTATATCCGTATTTCATAGTTGAAAACCTGTATAATAAGGGCTTCAATAATGGTACTACATATAAAAGGGTATCGGATCCACGAAATATGCAGAATTAAAGCTTAGGCCTAGTTTTATACACAAAAACCTAACACCTATATTAAAAAGGTAGTTTAGCCTTCCTTTCAATATAATATTCCTTTTTAATAATTTGAAGGTAAAACCGAAGTAACGATATCACTCCGTACGTAAAGTGTAAATCGTTACCATGAGAATGGGTAGAAAATTCAACACCTAAGTTAACGAGCTTATTCGAGGTCTTGTTTTCATCGATACCTGTGTATCCAGAGATTTATTTGACTGCAATAAGATCCGGATACCCCAAGATTACGGCGAAGAAACCTCGGAGAATATATTAAAAAGAAGTGGCTGAACTATTCATTAGGCCTTGTATTATATAAGTACCATTTATTTAAACTGACATTTCGTTTGGGGTAACCTCTAAAATCGCTTCAAACCTCGAAAGGCACCGATAGCTTTCGTAACGAAGACGTACGTATTAGGGTATAGGATATTAAACTCCTTTGTAATCTTACGTTTTTTTCAGGGAACCACGTACCCGTACCTCACGTAACGCCAATTATCGAAAGGGTACTTAAACTCTTTGGTAAAACTAATAATATAGTATTAATCGAGGTATAAATGCTAAACTTAAGAAGATATTATTAGATTTCCCTTAATTTACACACCCGTAAAGTTAACGAAGAAATTGGAGTAAAACCGCGGAGTAAATAAAGTAGGCCGTAAAAATCAGGAAAATTTGTCTTCGGCTACGAGAAATGGTAAAATTACCCTAATCGGCTTAAGCCGGCATCTTAACGAAAGAAATTCTTTAAGGTTAACGTAAACACCTTACGTTATATATACCTAAAATTGAATAAATCGTTTAAATATTATACTAACATAAAAATCCTCTCGCTTATTAATTAGCGTGGCTGTAAATGCATATGTTTCAGATTTTGTAAACGTTATTACAAGTATCGTTTTGATACGTTATACAAATGGGAATCTGAAATTTAAGGTTTCAAATCGGTATATAAAACGGAGCCATCATTATTCGAAATCAACTTTACCAAAAAGTAGGACGAAGTCCCTAAAGATGACGACATTGGGCAAAGTTTTATATAATAGGGCGATAGCCCTCGTCGTAACGATAAGTAAAACCGTAACCTATTCCTTAAGACCCTTTTACCCGTATCCAGAGTACTAATTTTCGACGTAATAAGTAAGTATAGAGACGACCACCGCGATGGTTATAGTACGTGAAGGGTGCGGCGGGATCCTATTCCTTATGTGTAAGAGTTCCTTATAGTATCGAACGACTTTTAAAGCTTTTGCTACGTGTTCCTTGACGTAAACCCGTCTCAATAAAAAACGGTTGAACCAAAACCCTCATTATTATAAATTCGGAAACTTGGCATTGTGTAAGGGGTTCGTAATTGGATAAACCGGTTTTACGGTGATGGAAATAAAGCGACTCCTCCATTCAAAAAGGCGTATTTAACTTCAGCGCCCCTTAATATATAAAAGCTTCATTTTTAAGGAAAAAACTAGTCGGTTATTAATCGCCTACACGTTCGCATTCCATATATCGATTTCGAAAACAATGAAGTTTAGTTTTCATAAAACAGATTTTGGTAAAAAGAACAAGTCGTTAATGTAAATTAAAACTCGGTATATATTATACTTTAGATTATTTAATATATATATTATATAAAAAACCAGACAAAGGTGAAAACCCTATTAAGTGTTACAATTGAGGTAGGAAGACCCCGAAATCGCCTTTTGATATTATATCTTTACTACCCTTTTAGTTCAAAACCCCTTTATATAGATAAATGAATTGCGTTAATATCTTAAACGTTGTATCTTTTAAATGAAACAATTATAAAGTAAAGCGTTCAATATACTTTAGATATTTCAGAATAAAATTGATACGACTTTATTTTCAGCGAAAGCGCATTCGATATTGTATATTAAAAACGTAACCAAATTCGCGCCGAATATTTTAGGTATCTTTTTTTTCATATTAGGTGATAACGAGCCCCTTGGTAATAAAGGATTACAAAATCTACCTGGTTACAATACATTCCAGCCCCTCAAAACATACTGGAATTCATACGATCGGCTTTTATAAGCGTACTTGCGGAAAGTTATGGTCCCCTAGTTTAAGTATTATGAAAACCTACGACTATCGTTATATTTACGAAAAAACCCTTGAACGAAGGTACTTGTTATAAAGTATATTAAATGGTCCTATAATATAAACTTAATAGACCTTAAGTAGTTGTATTATTATATCTTGAGGTCCGGCAGAGGTATTACAAACTCCTATAATATTACATTATACCTCCTTCATGAAGATATCAAACCCCTATGAAACCGTATACTCGAAACCATCTTAATCGTTCAGGGGGTTGTCGTTGATATCGTTAGTAAATAAAAACCTAATAAGGATATCGTTTCGAAGATTTGGGCCTATGAAACGGCGTTAAAAACGAAATAAAACCTTACTTCTAAATAGGGGAACAAAATAATAACGAAGAAATATACCAACTAATAATAATATATAGTTTCAGCCGGTTTTCAAACCATATATAAAACTTCCACATATAGCTGGAAAAAAGCCTTTACCCACCCGTATACTGCGGCCTTAGCTTTGATATTAAAGACAGTAGGTAGAGAGGTTATACCTATAGCGATTAGATCTTCGAATCTAAATAAACTAGCCTTCAAAACTCTCAATCGCGAAATTGAGGAGAAATAAGACCTGTAAGTAAAAAGAATTATTAAAATAACCTTATAATTGAATCCGTTCTTAAGGCCGAAACTAATTACCGTAATAGCTCTGGCGACATTAGTAAAGTTAAGGCCGAAAATATTCTTTAAGCGTTACATAAGAATTTCTACTTCTTCGTTTAAATATATACCGGTAACAAGCATCTATAAATCAAAGGTACGACTATCGCGGGCGTTATTTTATGTCGGTTTTGCCCAATTATATATGAAGTGAAATTCGCCGCTTACAATACTTTAATATCTGGTTAATTAATTACGAATTTCCGTTACAACCCTATCGGTAAACTAATTACTATAAATATTGATGATATTGATCCAATTAATATATAAACACAAAGAATCCAGATTAGGGTTTGGTTTTAAGTGCGTAACGGTAGGAGAAACTCCTCTTCGAACGTATATTAAAACCCGAGGCCTAATATTTAATCATAGGTTACGTCGCTCCCTTCAAGTAAAGGCGAAACCCCCCTTATTTAAAACCTATGAAAAAAGGTCGTAAACTAGGTCACTTTATATAAACTTTTAGCCGTTATCTTTTTCACCATACCATAATTCCTACATATTAATAACATCAACTTATTCGTCCATATAACCTATAAAAGGTGCCTAATACATAGTAGCAGCTTTACCTGCGTTCGTTTCAACAATCGTAAATCCCGTTTTTTTCGGCGTTTAATAACGCCTAGATTCGTTATATATTCCTAGAGTAGGCGTACTAAAAATTTAGGCATGTAAAAATAAATTAATCCCACGTATGAAATGGAGTTTCTGTCTCAAACTTTACTTTAATCCATAGAAACTACGGGTTTTTTTTTTATAAAATTAATAGTTCACAACAACAGAAACTCGAATTCGAATATAAAAGTTACCGAATTTAAAGTAGGGGGACCGCCGTCACTTAAAGCTCTGGTAACAGCCGCTAATATGGTTTGGAATCTAATCGCTAGGGTTTTCGAGGCTTTGAAACCAATCCTTTTAACTTTAGTTAAAAGATACCACGTTACGGTTAATTTAAAACTCATGATTTATTTACTTAGGGACTGGGGGCTAGTATTCTGGCACCTAACAGCCTTAGGTACCGTGGCCTTTATAACAGGATGCTCGGAGCATTAACCAGCGAATTCTTGCGAAACAGCCTTACCCTAAGTTATATTGAGTCCGGCTGCCTCTTTAAAAGTAGGGTCCGAATATATTAGGTTACGTAATGAAGTGATATAACTTGGCTAAATTATATAACCCCCAGTTTCGAGGCTATATATAGGGAACGCAGGTCTTACCATACCACTATTAATGAAAAATTGGCAAATACTAGTGTAATAGAGTTCAAACTCTCTACCCCTTTTTACCAAGAGAATAATATTATCCGTAGGCTTGACAGCGATGGTAACGTTCTTTACTAAAGTATCCGTTACTACCTTAATATTTCACCGGGTTTTGCTGACAAATTTAATTTTTTAAGGTGGTACTTCACAATAAGAATATCCCCTCCCCCCCATTTTTTATGGGCCGTCAGGCAGTCGTCATGTACTCAAGAAAAAGGTCCGTAAAAATCATAAAATTATAAAGACATTATATAGACCCCGAAAACATAATTTTGAGCTGAATCCAAGTTATTAAGGCAACATATTAAATGGACGTAATGTATATTTATACACTATTCTAGGCATTTGTCGCCGTAAAATTAGAGCTTATGTCTTTTATTTATTACCCGATCTCTGTTGAAAATATCGAAAAGACAGAAAAACTCCACAAGTCTAAGAATAAAGATAATGAAATTGTTAATCCCATATAAACATTTCACCTGTATACTAATATGTGAGCGTCTATTGGCGCGATCTCAGCTTAAATATTTATTTCCTTTTCGATTACTTTCGGGGCCTCGATTAGTGTTTTTCCACGAGTTTGTAAACAATGCAATAAATACCCTTAATTATGTATATACAATGAGTTTGGTAAAAAGTAACGAAGGTACCTTTATAAAGATAAAATATGACTAGTATTATCTCTATAAAAAAAATCTTATTTCTAACCCTTATATATATATAACGAACCTCGTAGGGGTCTTATCCATAGACTTAATAATGAAAAGGTTTAGTTATATCCTTTTAACAAAAGCGTACCAGAGGTAAAACCCTTTAATATTTCTCTTAAGTTCCTCAAACACCCTAATAAGAACCCGTAAGTTCTTTTTCTCTGCCACTTTCTAAGGTGTAATAAGTTATACGGAATAGTAATTCTAAAGGTTTTAAACGGAATATTAACGTCAATTTATAACCGTAAAGGTCTTTCGCAACGTTAATAGAACCGGAGTCCTATCCCGATCTATTACCGTAGCTTATAAAGTAATCGTTTTTGGCGTAATGAATGCAAAAGACAGAAGATCCTTATTCGCCATAGCCGCTAGCAAAGTTAAAGCCGTCGTAAAAGCATTAGGCAAAAGTATATAAAAAGTTCTTAAAGGGGGGTTTCGCGCTTATTCGACCCAAATAAAAGGAGTAACTAAAAGATACGCGAACCTTACTACCCGTATCTTCAAACTCTTATCAGTGAGGTAATCGATAGCGTATATCGCGATACTTGATGCCAAAGATTGGTATTTAGTAAAGCTGAGGCCGTTAAAACGAGTAAAGAAAGCATTAATAACCTATTTTTACACCTTATAAATGGACTCACAGACCTCGAGGTTACTCTTTTACGTATTGAGCGCCCTGTATAAGAATGCGACATTAAAACGTTAAAAGAGGTACGTAATAACGTCCTTTTCCACCGGGATTGATCCAGTTACCTAGTGCTTGTGTTAGTGCCTAAGGGTATTTTACAAAGGTTGGGCATTCTTTGTAAGTATACTAATGGCGCACGTGGTCGGTTTGGCCTCCCTAGTGGTAGCCATGGAGGGAGCCATCGAAACTTTTTCTTGCGATATTGAGAGATCTTATATATATCGGGTGGCAGCGCTACCAAATTTGGGGGATGCCTATGAATTTATCGAGAAGAATTTTATATTATCATTAGTAACGAGGACAAAACCTAAGCGGACTTATTAATCGTAGAAACTATTATCGTGATAGTGGTAAAAGGTGTTGGACTTATGGTAGGTCTAGTTGTTAGTTAACTTGCTAAGCTTCATTTAAACGATATTAATAGTAGGTAATATATGATACCTCGTAAAATATTGAGATTATATTATAGATTACTAGGGTGACAAGGTTATCAACGATAGTGATATTCTCAAGTAAGGTATTTAATATAAAAATATTACTCTTAATACAGTTTAATGAATAGTCGACCACGCCTTTTTATATCGTTTAAATGGTGAATAACCTTACATTTGCCTTGACTAAGTACCTGACTTTTTACATATATTTAACCTTCGCGACCATTATACAGATCATATATTCTAAGGTATTATATTAGTTATAGGGGTACTAAGGTATTGAATAAGAGGTTATTTGTATTATATGATATTGAGAAAGCAGAATTCTATTATTACGGACATTTATTATCAAGATATTAACAAGGTGAAAGTTAGTTTCGGATTTCGCGAACAATTATAGTTATTGGAAACGACGATTATTTAAACTATTATTAGGTTGATTACATTTTACATTTTCAAGTTCCTTACCCCCTTTTTTCGTTTGGAAGATATGAAGACTTTCAGCGTTAACGTTGACATTAATGTTGACGACTTCATTCAAACCAATTAAAGGTTTTTTGTTGCCTTTAAATAGAGACACCTTTAGTTTCATCTTTAAGGCTTAAAATAATAATGTTAAACCTAACGGAGTTACAGATGCGTTAATTATACTGCATGTTTAATTACACAGCCGTTGATACGTTATATAAATTCTTTAAGTCTATATGACATGAAGCTTTGGAATATTTTGCTTTGGAGGTTGTTGAAAGACTTTATCACTATTGATAAATGTATATCTAAGCCTTCCTAAAATTCAAGTATACATTAAAAGACATTAAGGATTTTTAGTTTAAAACTTTGGTCAATATGTTTTCCTTAGATAATAATTTTTTATGTTATTAACTTTGTATCTCTTTTAAGGAGTTAAAGTATTTCAATATTTATTATCGAAAGATACATGGAAAACTTTTAGGATATTGTGAATTAATACGTATTTGGGTTTACCAAACGTCGTCATTTACATTTCCGGTATTAATTTTACGGTAGCAAATTTTTATGCTAATATGAAGGTAATAAGGACTTAATGTAAATATGTGTTTGTTAAGGTTTATTGAAATATTGGAAAGGTCGAGAAGGTGTACATATTATTTTGTTAGATGTAGGATTTCTTTGAGTTATAGACTGGAAGCATTACAGATTATAAGGCACGTTTTTCGATAGCGGTGAAGGGTCTGAATGATATTATAGGCTTTAATAGTTTGGTGTTAACATTGTTAGTCTTTGAAGTATATTCTCATTTTATGAGGGGATTTTCGTTATTAAGTACTTAAAAGAGGACTATGGCATACGGCATGGCCTTGAAGGAATTACGGAAGAAATCGGTACGGTGTCAAGCAAACAATTTCTTTTTTACCAGAAACGGCCTTACGACGATCAACGTATTCTTTTGTCATTGTAAAATGAAGTCCTTATATTGCGTAAGCCAGGTAAATGGGATAACCTATTTAAAATCTTAAGTATTATTAACCATAGAGTAGTAATTGAAATTGTTAATAGTTTTGCAATGTTCTATATAACAGAAGTTAAACCTTATATTAGGGCGATTGACGATAGCGATAACGATAGCGATAAAAATCCATAAGCTCAGCGAATGAGTTAATGAAACTCCATTCTCCCGATGATTAATACGCCAATAAAATGTCAATATCGCTACCAACTATAAAAGACGAAGATTGATGAATATAATAAATATATACCGCGCCGGATTTATAATATTACTTGTATTAGTAGGAAAAACAGGAATAATTAAAATTTAGTTATAAAACTCCGGTTAAAAGAAATTATTAAAACCTTCGTAAGTATTTTTAAAGAGAACAATAAAGGTGAAATTAATTTATTTATTTCTTGAGAAGTTATATAATTTGTGTTTAAATCCGACTTCAACTTTTAAGATACAAATGTAACGATCTTAAAGACGAGGATTATATAGGAGGTTATAGGTTAAACTTCGGCTCGACCGCATGAAACGTTGACTTTAATCGCTTGATGATAGGGAAATAAAGGTAAAAGTTAGATAATTATGTAATAGCTAACAATTTTTAGAATAAGCTAACGCTTAACGGTTAATTAAACAACAAGTTTACCAGCCAAAACCAATAGAAAGTTTGATTTCAAGAGCTGTGATATTACTTAAACGTATACTTTATTGATAATTGATTTACAAATTATTCTCTTATTAGAATCATTATGAAACCTCTATGATAAATATCTTTCGGGATCGGTTATACGATGTATTAAATCACTATATGGATTGACCAAAATGAACTTTTATAGGGTTGTAACTTACTAGTTGAATTTTAAGTTAAAATTGAATACAAAATCTTCAACTTACGACTCGTATTTTCTAATTACGAAGGATGAATATTTCATTTTGGTGGTTAATAAAATTAATAATATCCTTTTCGTTGGAATCGCTGGCTTTATGGAATCGGAATAGCAGGCTATTAAATATTTAAAGTTCTGGAACTGCAAACCCGTCGAAACTTTAGCGGAGTGGTAAACATTTTAAATTTAATGTATAATTAATTCTTAAACATGGTGTCGACAATATTTACTGTAGTTTTTACCAAAATGCTTGAAATATTAACTTGATGAAATGAATAAGATTGACGTAAATAGGATTTAAAAGTATCTGAAGTAACGGGTTTGTGGAATTTCAATCGTAACTTTATACTAACCAGAGGTTTTTTACGATTTATCGATTGCAATATAAGTTCAAAACCTAACGAATGAAAACTTTGATTGATTAAATATGAGGTTGGAGTGATAAATAAGTAATTTCAACCGGATAATTAATATAGCCCCAAGTGTCTTATCGAGGGCCAAGTTAATGATTTTTACGGATAGTTTTTTTCAAATGAAAAAGACTTTTCATTACAAACAAGATTCCTTATAACAATCGTTAACAAGAACAAGTCTTTAAAAACTGATTTATTATTAGCGGAAACCTGTTTTTATACTCCTGGTAAATATAAAAGAATTATTCGAAGCGTATTGACTTAAGAGGTTTACTGTATAATAACTGGTTTGGATATAGGTATAGCAATATGGAAAACATTTAACATTGTTACCAAGTAATTCATGATTACTTTTATCCCGATGATAATCTTTACCGATTCGAGGAACTTATTCTCATAACTTTCAAAATTTGAAATTATTGGCGAAGAAAACTTGATAATCGATGTGATAATATTTCGCAAAGCTTACGAAACCAGAGATATTAAGGAATTTAGAAGTATTGAGAGTAAAAACAAAAAGGTTAATATGATAACGATATTAATATGAAATGAGGCTTTGAAAAAAAAATTTGTAAATAGCAATAAGTTGATTATACAGATTGAGGGCTAAGTTCATAGGCCACTTGTTGAGGTTAAGTTACGTGAAGGCGAATAGGATTGCCTTGGCTAATTGTAAAACTGCTAGGGAATGGAGTCGGGTGACTTAAATTTAATTGATTGGTATGGTTAAGTTGAAGGTTTGTATTTTTATAGGGTTAAAAACTTGTTTGTAGGAATTGATAAAGTGAGAACTCAGAATCATAGGGTAATTGGGGTTGATTTGGTTGTGGAACTAATAGAAGTCTGTTTGGTTAACGAAGAAGTAATTCAGTAGTAATCGGAAACGATTGGTCGATCACAATAGTGTGCGCGTACAAAACAAAAAGCCACTAATGTTGGAATAGTAGTAATTGAAATGCAGTCAGTCAACTTTATACTGATTGCAAGTTAAGTGTATTATTTTGTGAGTCTACTGTAATTCAATATATATTATACTCCTATTTTACGCTATTGCATAAGCTAAGCAACTAGCCATACAAATTAGTTTGTAAACCGGACAGCGGTCTCCCAAACCTAAAACAATATATCCACCATAGGACCACGCAATACTACTGTTACTTCGACCAATTCGAATCAACAACATTGCAACGTCTAAAGTCCTACCAACATTTAACTTTATTTTGATATGGATACTTACAGGGCTTACCTAACCTTAAGGAAGAGTATCCTCCTCCTTGCGTACGTTTCCCTTTAGGCTTCCAATCTAAGGTTTTTTGTAAGCTGAATTTAATAAACCTTGCTATATTTAAGAGTGATATAGTTGATAAACGCGGGTTTTCCTTCGACTTTTTCATTAGAGAAGTTGTAGTTTTAGGGGAATATATTAGTTAAACTTGATATTTAATTCATTGCAATTGCTAAATAAGAATGTACTGAACTTAAAAAACTCTTGGAGGTAGAGTCAAACTACTGCAAGGTGTATTCAAACTCTTTGTAGCTCGTGACAACTTAGCGAACTTATTTGCGTAATATAAGTCTTTCACTTTTTATATTCTCTATTATTCTATAGTAAAATATTATTATATCCAGCATGTAGTTAAAAAGATGCATCTTCGTTTTCTATTACTTTTTATATTCTAATATGAATGGCCACTTCATGATTTTCTAGTTAATATGATAATAAGCAAAGTTAATATAGTATTTTAAATGACTTTTAAAACCATCGTGAATTTCGAAAAAAGATACGAAATTTGTTAGGTAATAAAGTTAATAATATTCTGATTGACTGGTAAAAATATCGAGAAGCAACGGATGTAAACCTAGTAACTTAATGATTATGAAACGGAAAATATTGAAGAATAGTTGCAATTTATTATCTAGGAGGTTGTACAGATTATCGTAATTCTTTTCTTTATTATCAGAAATCTTTATGAAAGTGGTAATAGTTGCATGATCTGTACCTATCATAGCAATATTACGAGGGGGAAATTTGTTGGGATAGTTGTATAGCTCTTTTGAGATTTTAGATCGAAAATATAAGTATTAGTAAATAAGATAGTTACCTTTCACAGAATTTAAGGAGAAAAAATCAGTGGCTGTACCTATCGTACATTTGCGTGTAACGCCATTTCTTCCTTGTTGTTAATATGTTTTATGTTATTAGATACATAGGTAGAATTTAACATAGTAGGAGAGTGGGGGGGTGTTATTGAGAGTATTAAGGATTTTATTGAGGATTTCCTTAGATTTAGTAATGTTTTTGCTAGTGTTAAAGGGGTTTTTATTTGGGTTCCTACTAAATCGATTGTTACATTTGATGTTTTTTCACGTTGATATTGAGTAAACGTTTCTTTTCTTTAGCTGTAGTATCGAGTTGAAGTATTGGTGTAGGAGGGCTTGAGGAACTCATTTGAGATTAGGCAAGACCATGTGAATGTGTATAGGGGTGTTATATAATGTTATTGCTAGCGATGCTTTTACTTTTGCATTCACGTATCTGTTGTGGATCTTTATCCGTCGTAAATTCATAAATTGCGTTTGCTAGGTTACCTTCAATGAGTTACCCTACTAGAAAATTAATCCTTCGATTATAAAATTTAATTTTTAGCCTAGTTTTAATCTGTTCGTCCACTTTTTTTCTTTATATATAAAATCTATTTTTTTTAAATTCTTCGTAAAAATAATTGAGATTAATATGTTCTTGGGTGTTTTTCATTAGTTTCAAGTTAAGGATAAATTGGCCGATATGATTAGTCTAATAATTCATAATCAAAGCCTCGTTAGACTTTTTAAACAATAAATCACTATTGAAGATTTTAACGAATATAATACCGAGGTTTTTAATTGTTTTCTTCATTACGGAGTCGGATACAACATTTATATGGAGGTTGTTAGTAGCTATTTCGAGGTCTGATTACTTGTTTGATTAAAGATTTAATAGTAAAAGGAAATGTTGATATAGGAAGCGTAGTGGGAGGTTATAAGTTGTTTGCCATTCAAATTATTTATTGTTGTTAAAGATGTTTCAGACTTAGGAGTTTTCGATCTGTAGTAGCAACTTAGCGATTTGCGATTTGTAGTAGTGACCTGACTGTTTATCGAATTGTTGAGTTACATGAAATATAGTCTACACATAGAATTAAACACTAAAGATAAGGAATACTCCAGAAATGAGGATTTCCACCGGAGTACTAGGGAGGGGTATATTCAAAGGTATTATAAAATCGAAATTATAATAACAGCTAGTTTTGGCTGTTTGTAATAGTACTTATTAGTCCAAGGTTTCGATCGTAATAATCGATATCTATGAAGATTATATTGACTATATATTGAAAGATCTCCCCAGTAGATTTTAGGTACTCTGTAACTCATAAGCCTATACAATATATTCTTATATATTCAATTCTAAATATTATAATTATCATTGTACTATACTTCTATATTATAGTGATTGGTTTGGTTTTATAATTTTTGTTGCTTCAATTATTATATCTATATCTGTTCAATCTTTTGATAGTTTCAATAATGTTTGAAAAGTCTCTGTAGAATTAGTATCTCCAGAATCATATGGATTACTATTTTCACCACGTGGCCCATATTATAACAAAGCTAAAGATAGTAGTCCTTTATCGTAAGGGGAATTTATAGCTTCTGGCTCTTTAGGCTCCTCTAGTATTTCAGGTTCTTTCGGCGTTTTAATCCCTTCCATCTCTTGAACTAAGTTACCATCCCTTCATTTCCTTCGCTATCAAGAAAGAAAAAGCTCCCTGGTCATTCTCGGTAACTAAGCTTTAAACTATTAAAGTATGTTGAAGACTATACAAAGCTTTATTTAAATGTCCGTAAGACTGAAGCAAAACAGAAACTACTAGATGTTAACATTACGAAGTAAATTGATGGGGAGGTTAAAATTAATGTTATTAACGTTTGAGAGAATCTTAATAATAAAGATTTGAAATAGGGTACGAATTTATACAAAATATTATTCAATGGGTTGAAGGAATGTTTTGAGTCTCTATTTCAGACGCTTAAAACGTACCGAAAAATAAAATTAAAATTAAAATTAAAATTAAAACCTGTTGGTAGAACTTTTCTAATGATAGGTCTTTGAACGTTATACTATTATCGCTTCGAAACTCTGATCGAAGTAATAGTAGTATTGCAATGATCAAGTGGTTGATATATTGTTCTAGATTTAGCTGACCGCTAGCCGGTCTACATGGTAATTTTTACGGCTAATTGCTTAGCCCATACCCTAGTGTGAAGTAGTTGCATACTTTACTTGACTTTGAAGCTAATACAGTAGGCTTATACAAAACAACACACTCAACTTGTAATCAGTATACGCAAATTTACTGTAAGTATATTAATCTATTGTACTGCAATTACTACTATTCCAACCAAACCGGAATTTAATACGGAGTTGAAACGATTATGTCCGTACTATGGTTAAAAAGACCAAAAATATCCAGTTTTAACGCCAAGAATAATATTTTTACTATTAAAACTCAAATTACAATTATTGAAATATTGAAAAGAATTAACCTTCACGAATATAAATTTATAAGTGGTAATAATCAAAGTATGTTTGATTGGTAACAATTGTTTCAACATTTTGGACACAATATTAATCATGAAGTTGAATATATTATTTATGTAAACCAATAACCAATATTCATTTCTAGAAATGAACTTTAATCTGGCCAAGAATTCTAAAATCATGTGTGCCTTTATAGGTGTATATAAGTTACTTACCTTTTAAATACTTTATACTTTGAAATAATTACCGTTATAATAAAAGCTACCTTTGAATATTTTTTAAAATTAATTGGCATATGTTAAGGTACTGGATTGATTAACTATTAATGCCCTTTGAAAACGATTCGTTTCTACTAATTTTATATTACTTCATGGCAGGATTTTTTGTAATAGCTTCCAAAAATATAGGAAAAAGCCTTGACCACCTGATCAATAAAATGAAAAATGTTCAATATTCTCTCTAGTTTTAAGTTCATATGAAATCATGATTTTCTATCTCAATATTTCGTATACAAATTTAACAACGAAGACCAATTCTCTTAACCATTAAGAACCTACAATTAAATCTTTAACATGAAAAAAAATTAGACGAAGGAAAATCTGAAACTTCTATCCTTTAAGAAAAACCGTCGATTTTTCTCGTTAACAGAAAACCTGAAAACAAATCGATTAATCAAAATTAACGAATGAATGAGTTGTGAAAACCCTATATTTCTAATTTATACACGAGCGAGAAAGAGCAACCTTAATTAGTGCTTCATGTGAATATATGACCTTCTTACAATAGAGATGCATGAAACGAAAAGATATTTGTTAATTAAAAATTCATTGAGCAATGGATTTGATTATGGTTAATAACGGTCAAGTTGATCTCCGCTACAATACGTATTACAATTTTTAGTACAACCAATCTGGTGAAATATTCAATATGATTGGGTTAACCAATTTAAAGCTGTATGTTACACAAGTATGTCCGTTTAATAGTACGAATTTTTAAAGTTATATTATCTGTATTTAACGTTAACCAGCCGAAACAACTAATCAGTAGCCGCATTAAAAGCAGATAATACCGTCCTATATGATCTATTTTTAACGTTAAGTTTTAAAAAGGTAAAGTTTAATCATATCGAATTTCATCATTTTTCAATATCATCACATTGTTTTACAATCGATAAAGTTCAGTTACGAGATAATATAACTACTCTGTTGAATTTTTTTATGTAGGTTTAACAATAAAAAACGGGTTTACCAGGTTTAAATACACAGTAAACACTACTACAAACTTCGAATAAAAGGTGAAATAGTTTAATTTATAGTATTACTGTGGATATTACTATATACCCTCATAGATAGTATACATAGGCCTAGTGGCAGTGCACTGTATTGCAGAGTGCACTCTGTTATAACCCAAGAACCAACTGCAGACCATGGAACAGACCAGAGGCTAGAAGCTTGATGTCCAACACATCAAGCGGGGATATCTCTTATGTAAGGACCCAGGGTTAGGGTTGGGACCGCAAGGACCGAAGAGCGGTTCAGTTGATACTCCATCGGACCGCAGGAAGCGACTAGCGACTTCAGCGGTCCAGTACTGAAGATGGTATGAAGGCTATAGGATATAATGATACGGCCATCACCACATAGATAGTATTTCCTTCATAGCTTTTCAGTTGTAAATCTAAGTATTCAGTCTCAGTATATTCTGAATAGCCTCACGGCTTTTGACCATTACTTGCATGGTTGCGATATTGTTCAATCAGCACCTCTGCTACCTTCTTGATAACATAAACCCTCTGACACCTTCCATATACTCACGGGTATTTAGTGTGATCATTACACACTCCTGCAGAGTGCACGATAACGTGTTACGCTGCAGGCTGCACTCTTGTAAGACGCAAAGTGCATCATGCATGGATCGGTTTGGAATGGTTATACCAGACCGAACGGCAATACGTGGAGCAGTTTGGAGTGGTACGCTCTGAGAGACGGCTTATAGGCCCTTACTTATAGCGTGTACCTTTAACTTCTTTTTCCATTAAATTTTTCTTCTGTTATTCCAACTATTCTAATCTAATGATTATTCTTTTCTATACTTTATTTTAAGTAAAAAAGCAAAGGTTTTAGACCTTACCGACACTAATAAGTAGCCAACATGGTTAACTATAAACAGCCTAGGAAAGAAAAGACAACCCTAAGTTAAAAACTTATAGCGGAATGCTATAGCTATCCCAACTGTTTTTGTTTTACTACTACGACTTACAAAAACTATACGGGAGTGTGGAATTATGCGGGAGCGCCGAGAAACTCAAATCGTAACAAGATTATAAAATCCGGAGTAACTTGAAAAAGAATCACTTTTAGTACGATAACATTATCTAGTTAGTGCCCTGTTTACTAAAAAAACCCTGTTGCGTTAACCGTTAACTTATATTAACGCTTCAAACGTACCCGGGCACTTTTTTTGAAAGCGTTTCATTACATATTAAGCTACGTAAACCAAAACCACCAAGTTTCGGAATCTTTCGTTGAGACTCATCCGATTTTCAACAATTTACACCGATCGCCTTCACAATATCGGTTACACATAAAGTAAACAAACCGTTTTATTTACTAAGTTCAGTTACGATGCGCTAATTCAAACCGATTACCAAACACCGGATCACATAATTACACTTCCTTTACCTCGCCCACTTTCCCCATGTTCGCCTAGTGTATTCTAAGTTTTTCCACGTTCGCTTTATATATTTTAAGTATAGTATTTGTAACTTTCAAGTTTTACTAGCTTTTTAGATACTATAGCGTTACCAAACGCTAATAAAACTAATTTGAGACGTTTGACTTGTTTATAGTTACGTTTTATTTACGTATTATTTAAAATTTATTCGTATGAATAAGCGTTAGTAAGCTTTATTTCAACCTTTTAAAATATTTTATTTACTTTGTATTTGCCGAATTACCCTAAACTTAAGATTATCGTCAACTTAAAATGGCTTTAAACTATATATGAAGTATCTTTTCCAAATATATAATAGATTTACTAATAACGGATCTGGAAAAGACTGGTAAGTTTAAAAGTAATATATGTACCACCTTATATAAGTAAATATATTCGCGAAGTACTAAAACCGCTTCAAATCCTATTTCATTACGGAAATTGATTACGAACTTTACGATAAGGACTAAACTAATGCGACTTGGAAATCCGGGAAAAACCAACAGGAAAACGCTGAGAAAAAACTATAGGAAATATTTACCGCATTATTAACTAAGTTCTGAAAATGCAAGATGACACTTAAACCGAAATACAAATGCAATAAACTATTTATACAAATAATAATAAAAACCTACCTCGAAAACCCAGATTTCGACCTTATATTTTTCAAATTAAAAAAGGATTTGGAGGCCCTTTGTATAAACCTTAAAATATGGCTTAACAGCTTTATACACCGACAGATGAGCCTTGGATTAGCATTTTTAGATAAAGAAACCAAAAGTAAAAGCCAAATTATTAAAGTAAACCTCATCGAAATCATTTATTAAGTTTTAGATCAAAGGTTTAAAGTTTATCTAAGGCAAACCGAACGCTTAAAATACAAGTATTAACGAGAAAACTCTAGTAATAAGGGATAAGGACGATTGTTCAAAAGTGAAACAAACGTACTGCAACTAAGGTAATACTTACAAAATGGCATACGAAGCCCCGCGAGTTTATGAAAGCTGTGTATCGTATACGGTTAAGTCGGCTATTAGTTTACAAACCACCCCGCTTCAAAATAAATTCGGATTGAACGATAATTTTAAGCCGATAATATATTGAAAAATCGTTTAAAATCTAATTTCACAATATACGCAGCCGGATACAAAGGTATAATTAACGGATGAAACGTTTCCCTTTATAAAGATATATTCAGAAAAAACGACCTTAAACATAATAATACCTACTTATCAGCCTACAACGATGAAACCGCCCAAGGCATTTTCGTCGGCCTATAAAACGCTTATATATATATATATTACAGGCTTCGATTACGTAAACGAAATGTTTAACGCCTATATAACGTCTTAATTTACGCTTTTTAACAGATACGAAAACAAGTTTCAACGTATCATATCCAATATTAGTGTAACCGAAATCTTAACGACCAAAAGGCAGTAATTTGACGCGCTTACAATGAAGTTTCCGAAGTTTTGGTTAAATTAAATAAAACAACCGAAAGAATTTATTTGGTAAAAGCAAAGCGTTATCGCTCGAAACGTTCGTTATAAATACGCGTTCCCGACCGATTGAAATTTACGTAATATATTTTAACATTCCATTTTTGCTTCATTAACTCATATGAATAAGCTCGGAATTAAGATTCAGAATATAACTAACTAACTTATCCGCGTCTTAAATAGCTTATCCGTACCGCTCCAACTTAAACTCAATCACTTATAATTTTTACTCTAATCACGTGTAAGTAAGGCTTTTTACTTAATTTAGCCGGAATTACAGAATTTACCCTGACTATTCGAATACCCGGCTCTAAAACGCTCTTTACGCCTGCTTTACGCCGTGAGATATATGAATGTAGGAAAGAACTCATTTAAAACTATTGAAAAGTTCTGTTATAAATACTAGTTATACTTATAAGCCCTACGACGGTTTAAATTCCGCCTTTAAAACGATATAGACTTTAACTACGAAGTGATTATTAATATTTTATATTTTAATAGTTAACAGGTTTCTTACCCCATTGGTACGGTAATATTATTTCGGGCCATTTAGTTTACATGAAACGCCTTCGTTACCAACTATTAGAATATTTTAATTAACTAGTAATTCAAATTTTACTTAAAGCACCTAAACTGGATTATATACGACATTAATACGCCTTTTAATTTTACCAAGTAACGTATTAAAGTTGGGATAACCGGTAACAAGTGTAAACAAATCATAGTAAAAGCCTTATTAAGTATCAAAAAGTATAACCGGTATTACGGACCGTTAAAAAAAAGTATACAATATTTTCGAAAAGGTTAAAGGGGATTAGTTTTAAAAAAATCTATCCTTAAAATAGCAGTTAACGCTGTTAATAATACTTTTAGTCCAAATAAGCTTATCTCCACACTCTTTATTTTCGGTACTCACCCAAAGATCTATATAAACTCTAAACCAATACCATTTATAGTATAAAGAGCTAATGTTATGGCGAAAGCCATAGCATCAATATACTCCTTATAGGTTAACAATAACGTCTCTAAAATGTTGGCTATAAGAAATAGTTTACGTAAAGCTAGCGTTTTAAATATACTATTACAATTTGAAATCATAATTTAGAAACCGAAGGTAAAATAAACTAGCTTTATAGGATTATCGGGTTTATAAATTATAATATACTAATTAATTTACTAAACGGTACAAGTTCGTTTCGCTAAATAATAGTACGCTAATATAAGAAAAAGGTAGAAAGAAAAGGCCTGGAACCGTAAAACGAATAAAGCCTATAACAATACACCCTTTGAAATAACGAATTTGAACCGAATTCAACTTCAACCCTCCCCCTAAAATACGATTTCAGCCCGACTACTTTAAATAAAAACAGCCTTTTTATACCAACCCCACCAAAACCTCGCCGCCGAAAACGCCCCTTCGGCTTGAAAACCAAAAAAGCCCCAGAAACTTTGCCACAGACTCCTTTATCACGTAAAAAGAAATAGAAAACCACGAACTTAGCCTAAATCTTCGTTATAAAGGCATTGTTACCACCCCAGGTACCTTATTCAAATAATCTATTTAAACGGAAATCTTTCCCTTAATCGACCAAGACATATTTTATTTTGAACGCTTAGACCCGGCTATTTACGGTAACTACAGGATTTTTTTAACCCGTCTCGTTTACGAAATTAAAGATAAAACCGGAAAACCTTACGAAGAAACCCACCAATTTTTTAAAATATATAACAATAAAGGTAAAAAGAATATTATAGCATAATTTCCTACGTTATAACAGACTTGATATAGTTTAATTCTGATATTTTCGACCTTTCTTGACATTATATAACCTATATATTGACCTCAGAAATATAATATAAACATACATCCAATTTAATAAGCGGCTCAAACGTCGAATCTACGCCAACATACCAAAAGATCTTAGGTAATACCACCCGCCTAAAACGATTTTACGTATTATAAAACCACTTTAAGGATTAGCTAAAGCCGGTGTTTCTTAGTATAATATCTATTAAAGATATTATAAAAACGACTCGAAATAACTAACTTTACCTTCAACCCGTATTTATTAGTATCTATAGCTTGTTCAGAAGACTTTACACTAACAGGTATATAGACGAACAATACTCTGACGTTATGTAATACCTCGTTTTCCGTATCTAAAAAGAGAAAACTTTTAAGAGCCGGCTTAAAAGCGAAGCCCAAAACGTATCTAATAGAGGACAATATAATCGATTTTTAATAACGTTACCATTACTTTTCGAAACGGAGTTTTGGACTTTACATAAAAAGGGTAGCTAAATAAAGTTGTCATTATCGTTTTGAATATCTTAAAACGGGTCGACGAATACAAATACTAACGCGTACGTAACGCTTGGGTCGTTGTTATAACATAATCAAAAGCTATATTTAACCTCTCTATCGCCGTATAATACTAAACCGACCCGACGGATGATATATAAAAAGCGTGTTGGAATAGTATTACATGAAGTGCAGAAGGTCAAATTTATTTACAGTAAATTTGACCGTACTACAAGTGTATTGCTTTATGCGGACTTACCGCATTGGGTGTAAGTCGAGTGCAGTATGCTGCACTTCACTCTAGGGCACAGGCCAAGAACTTAGCTATACAAACTACAGTGTATACCGGCTAGTAGTCTGCCAAACCTAGAATAATATACCCACTATCTAACCACGTAATACTACTATTACTTAGACTAATCGAATCGATAACGTTGTAACGTCTAAGGCCTACTAATACTGATTAGTGCTAATCTGATAGGTTAAGCACAGATAAGCTAAGTAGAAAAACAAGCTACTTTTCGGTTAAGCTCTAAGTTAAAACGACTGCTGAGGTAGAGGAAAGGTTTTTACAAAGAGCCTTTATTAGTACTGCGTCAGTCTTCTAACGGCAGGAAAACAGGAAAGATTTTGAGGTTTCGTTAGTCTTCTAACGGCAATCTAAAATTAAGCGACGGTATCTCTATTCGAAAACACTAAGAAATCTTTAGTGATCTTTTTAAAAAACGTTTAGATTGACTGTTAGAAGTTTTAACGTACGGCAAGTTGGCAAACGGCTAAGTCATTATTACTGCGGGTGTTACTACTATAGAAAAACAACTAAGTCTCTACGCTAAACAACCACAACAAATAACCTTCGACCTCTACTTCTACCACTGACCTTCGTCCTCACTCTCTATACCGAACTTTGCCCTACTTCACTCTTTTTACTCCCTATGCCACGCAAAATTTTCAAGTTCGCTACTCTAAGCGAAAACACCAAGCCGCGCTAAGAAAGCCACGTTACGCAACCTTTCGCCAAGTCACCAAGTTCCCACACAACTCTACGCTAGAAACACCAAGTCCTACACCTAAGATTACCAAGTTTTTCGACACGCCTACTAAGATGTTTACTATAAGCCCTTACTTTCAGGCTATTACCAACCTCGCTTGGAAAAAAGTAGTTAAGAACCTCAGAATTGTTTTTACTAAGTTTTACGACGAGAAACTATGAACTACGGACGTTGACAAAACCTTTGATGAAGTTTACCTAACTAACAACGTTGGTTAGTATATTTTCGAAATTAACGTTGGAAAAGAGTTTGGTTGCGGCACCCGCGCTATCTAAGACTTTCGCGAGTTTTTTAGCTATTGGACCCTCTATATATAAAAAATTATCTAGCGCGCGGTTAAGGCTAAGCTGAAGAAAGAGGTTATAGGCTGTGGTATTTATATTCTTGAAAAAATACCGGTATAATCAGCAAAAAAACTCTTTTAAACTAATCTAATAGAAAGATTTCCTTGAAGATCCTAATCCTTAAGACCTTTAGAAAAAAAGGAAAAGTATTACGGTACCTTTATTTTAACGCCCTTATATACGATTTAAAGGACCTCCTCTTTACCCTTAGCTAAGTTAAGCCTTTTTACGCGCTAAAGATAAGAAACATATTTTAGTACTACTACGTGATAGCGAGGAATACGCCTTTAATAGCGAAAAAGCACGTGAAGTAGCAATTGCTAACACGGCCAAAATTATCAACGTCGGCGCTTGACACCAGTTAATTGAGAAAGATCGTCAGGACTTTCAAAACCTATAAGGCTCTATCGACCCTTAGTGCTACAATCGCTAAATATACTAAAACCCCCTTCCCATCGGACTTTACGTACGTAAACTGACCACAGACCTTACTATAAGACTTTACCTATCGGGTTAGGCGACTGGTAATTACTCTTAGTACCGTGCATCGAAATCTTTAAGGTTTAAACCGTTAGGAATTACTAACTAAGTTTGGGATAACTATAGCGACCTTTTTCTAAAACCTGTTAAGATGGTTAATATTAATTATAAGCTGATAACGGACTTTGATAAGATTTGAGATAACATAAAAAAGTATGATGGAAATCCCTATAACTTTCTCAATACCAAGATAATATTATTTTTAAATATTTTTAAGTGGATAGAGGTACCCCCCTAAGGTTTTTACTTATTATTTCCTGAAATCCTTGCAGGGTACGCCAAGAAGTATTACCTAACCTTCTAATGAACGTCATAACGTTCCGCGAAATTTACGATAATATAAAAGGCCACTTCGAACACGACGTTTACCTCGCGTAATATTTTACAGATTAGGTCACTACGTGGTATACTATAATAATGACAAAGAAGAAAAAGGAGGAATTACCAATAAATGTTTTTAATTAGAAATTTGATAAGCTGATAATATATTAAAAGGCAATGAGGAAGGTCTATGCTAACGAAGCTATATTTCGCAAATAGGTACGTGTAGTAGTTACGGGTATTAATGAGTTCGAATACATCTTACAATGCCTAAATGCTACCTGCGAAGGCTTTTTAAGCTAATTACGTTCTTCTTTTACCAATGTAATGACACGTATATCAAAATCGTTTGGTATGTACCTCTAAGCCAGCAATTTCCTTAACGTAGATAAAAAAGATCTTACGGTAGTTAATTATGTAAACCGTAATTACGAACGCCTATAACGCCTAAGTTCTAGCCTGTCGACCTCGACCTCAGCCCCGGACTGAAGGTAATACCAACGATGGTGTTAACAAAATACAGGCGAACTTGTTGAACACTAATACTATCGTTATAATAGTGGCAAGAAATGTTAAATCTATGGTAAAACTGGTTGTTAGTTAACTTGGTATCCCCTCGCCGAGCAGAATGATAAAAAGGTAATGTATTATATCTAATACCTTACCACTTTTAAACAAGAATACCTTAACCAGGTTACAAACTTCAAGGAGGATAAGCTTATTAATGGTAATTCTTTTAAGCTAATTAAGTAACACGAAAATAATGTTTCTGGTATAGCAGCCTAGTAACTAGCCGACTATGTCTTTTTGTACAGTTTAGGTAGTAAAGACCCTTACCTTGGCCTTAACTGCGCTCCTAATCCTATATACACCTTTAACCTCCATAATTACTACGCGAACTATACGTTTTAAGATATTATACCAGATACAAGGGTAATAAGATACTTAACAAAAGGCTATTCGTAGTACGTAGCACTGCAGAGGAAAAGTACAAAAAATATTAAGATTAACTATTACGATGTTAGTAAAACCAAAGATAGATTTAGCTCGAGCGAACGATTATCGTTATTAGGGATAACGGTAATTTAAACTATTGTGAAAGCGATTAAGTTTTATATCCTGAAGTCTTCTGCCCCTTTCCTACTTTATTTAAAAGATATAAAGACCCTTGGCGTCAACGTAGACATTAACGTAGACGAGCTGGTTAAAAACGACTAAAGGTTTCCACTCACCTTTAGGTAGAGGTACCTATAGTTTTATCTTTAAGGTCTGAAAGTAATGGTATTAAACCTGATAAAGCCAGAAATACGTTAACTATACCAGCGTTTTAACTACCCAGCTGTTAATAGGTTATATAAAGTCCTAAAGTCTATAGGGTATAAAGATGTAGAATACTTTACCCTAAAAATTATTAAAAGAATTTGCCACCACTGCCAAATATATATCCAACCCCCCCGGAGATTAAAGTTTACACTAAAAGACGATAAGGACTTTAATTGTGATATTTTTATTAATGTGTTTTACTTAAATAATAAGCCTGTTTTTTACGTCGTTAACTCCATAACTTCTTTCTGCGGAGCTAAGTTTTTTAAGTCCCTTTAGGCAAAGGATACGTAGGAAACGTTAAGGATACTATAAATTAACACGTACCTAGGTCTATCTAACGTCGTCGTTTACTATACTGGTACCAACTTTACGGAGATCGAGTTTTGGAAAGATACTAAGATAATGGGTATTTAGTGTAAACAGGTACCTATAGAAGCCTACTAGAGTATTGAGAAGGTTAAAAAGGTATACTTTCTACTTCGCCGAGCGTACAGTATCCTTAAGTTGGAAATTGGAAGTTTTACGGATTCGGAATCACGCTTATAAATGGTAGTAAAGGGTTTGAACGACACTGTAGGCACTAACGGCCTGGTACTAACTTTATTAGTCTTTGGAGCGTACCCACGTTTAACGAGTGAATCTCTATCTTCGGCAAGTACTCAAAAACGTACTAAGGCTTACAATAAAGCTTTGAGGAAATTACGAAGAAAATCGGCACGTCGCCAAGTTAATAATACCCTTAATACCAGAAACGGGCTTATAATAATCGATGTATTTTCTTTACAACTACAAAGTAAAGTCCTCGTGTGGAGGAAGCCGGGTAAATAGGAGGGGACGTATAATATATTAAGTATCGTAAACTCTAAAGTAATTATTAAAACTGCTAACGGCCTTATATCTTTCCGAACTACTTGAGTCAAGCCTTATACCAGGGTTATTAACGATAAAAACCTTCAAATCAAACGATGGAGTTAATACGAACCTCCCCCACCCATTATCGACAAGGTAATGAAACGCCACCGGCGAGAACGACCTTGGAAGAAAAGAAACGTTAAAGAAGAGGAATATATACTAGGTTGTATTTATAATACTACTTGGTTAAGCAAGAAAAAAAAGGATAACAAAGACTTCGTAGTAAAGCTTAGTATATAAAGGATTATTAAAACTTTCGGTAAACCTTTTAAGGAAAGCGATAAGGTCGAGATCGACGGCTTATTAACCCAAAGTATGGTATAATTTGTACCGAAGGCTAACATTAACCTTTAAGACCCAAACGTTACAATCTTCAAGTCGAGGATTATCCACGAGATTAAAGGTAAAACTACGGGGCAGCCTTATAGAAATTTACGGCTAATCGCTTAATGATACGGCGATAAAGGTAAGGACTGGATCCTCACGTAGTCGCCAAAGATTTAAAAGATTAGCAAACGCTTAGTGATTACTCTAGTAGTAAATTTGATAGCTAGGACTAATAGTAAATTCACACTTAATAACTGTAATATTAGGTTAATATATATATAGTTAGCAACGGATTTATAACAGATTATACTGGTAAAACTTCCATAGGAACTCCGTGCCGTTTACCTACCAGAAACTGTAATACGGTATGTTAAACCACTATATAAATTGGCTAAAGTAGGCGTTCACTGGTTTTTAAACTACTAGTCGCATTTTAAGTCCCGGTTAGCGATAAAGTCTTGAACATACGACCCATACTTATTAGTAACTTAAAAGAAGGACTTCGGCAGAGTGGATATATAAACTAACGATACCTTTTTTGTCGAAACGGCCGGTTTTGTGATATAAGAATATCAAATAATCGAAAACTTTAAGTTCTGGAATTGGAAGCCGGTAACGACGTTAACGGAAAATAACCAACTTAACTTTAATAAATCGTCAATCAGTATACTTAATATTAATACCGGCATAAGCTTCCACTAAGAGGGTTAAGGCGTTATTCTTATTACAATCGACAAGACTAATAAAGTCAGAGTTTAACGGTACTTGAAACAGCATACACGGGGTAATTATATTATTACTTTATACTAACCGGAAGCCTTATACGATATATCCATTACGGTACAAGTATAAATACCAATGAATAAAGACTTTAATCGATTAAATAAAAGGTTGGAGTAGTAAATAGAAAACTTGGACCGTGGGATTAATATAGTGCCAATCGATCTTTTAGAGGAAAAGCTAATAATCTTTACGGACGGGTTTTTTACAAATAACACTTACTTGTCTTTACAGATCGGCTTCCTGATAACCTTTATTAATAAAGAAAGGCAGGAGGATCAATTTAGCATTACTAGTAACCTGATTTAATAGACTTCCGTTAAGTATAAGAGGATTATACGAAACGTGTTGGCTTTAAAGATCTACGGTATTATGGTGGGTTTTGACGTAGGTATAGCGTTATAGGAAACCCTTAACCTTATTACCAAGTAGTTGAAGATTCCCTTTATCCCGGTGGTAATCTGTACCAATTTAAGGAGTTTCTTTGAATGTCTGTCAAAGCTCGGAATCACTAGAGAAAAACGCCTAATAATTAACGTAATAGCACTCTGCGAAGCCTACGAAGGGAGGAAAATTAAGGAGTTCCGATGGATTGACGGCAAAGATAATCCTACAAATGCTATGATAAAGGCCACGACAAACAATACACTGAAAAGGGTTGTAAACAATAATAATCTAACTATACATATCGAGGACTACGTGAATAGGCCGCCCGGAAAGTCCAAATTATGTGACGGCGGACAGGGATATGCTGGAAGACTGGAAGATTACTAGGGAATTGATAATAGTGATTTATTTGAGTGGTATAGTTAAAGTTACGAAGGGTTAGCTATGAAGGAAAAACTTTTTGTAGGAATTAATAAACTCGGACCTTGGAGTAAAGGAGAAATTAAGGTCAAATAGGGTCAATTTGCGTGAAATTGGGTGTAATTCAGTATAGGAGTCAACTGGAATTGACAGGGGTATAACTAGTTGACGAGGAGGTAATTCAGTACCAACCGGAAAGGATTGGTTAGCCACACTGGCGTACGCGCACAAACTAAAAAGCCTCCAGTGTTGGAATAGTATTATATGCAGTGTAATAGGTCAACTTTACTTATAGTAAAGTAAACCGTACTGCAAGTATATTGCTTTATGCGAACTTACCACATTGAGTGTAAGTCGAGTATAGTATACTGCGCTTTACTTTAGGGCACAGGCCAAATACTTGGCCATATAAATTACAGTGTAGACCGGCTAGTGGTCTTCCAAACCTATAACAATACATCCACCATCTGACCACGCAGTACTACTGTTACTTCGACCAATCGAATCGACAACATTTCAACCTCTAAGACCTACTAATAAGGCGCTTAATAATCGTTTTGTTATAACAATTATATAATCCAAAACGCGGTTTACAGTTTATACCGCTAAAAATACGTATTATAAAACTATTTATTTTTATTACCGGCTTTTTTACCAATGACAACGATTATAACTTACAAATGAACTTCGTCTTAATCCTTGGTAACCAAACACAGGCCCGAAACGGCTTTACTCTTCGTAAAAACATTACCCATTAAAGTTTTACCAAGTGTAAAAAGATTATAAAAAATGTCTTCGTATTGAAAATTTATAATATGGTTGGAGGTTTCGATTCAGATATTACTATAATAACAACAGTTCAAATAATTATTTCTAACTTTAGTTTACACTCTATCCCTTTTATCGTACACACTAACTATTTTTCGCTTTACAAATACTTAGTTAAGTTAGGTACCATAAATAAAAAGCAGCTAATAATTAATATTATAACTTTACGCGAGCCGTACGAACGCCGTAAATTTGAGGAAATAAGGTAAATCGATGGCAAGTTTAACCTAACGGATGCGATAACTAAAACTGCTCCAAACGGGGCATTAAAAACACTTATATAGACAAGTATACTATTTGATAGGGTTACTGGGAAAGTTTTACGACCCTAAAGAATTATTACACCATTTTTCACCAATTTAAATCGGCTTATCCTATACTATTCGCGCTGATCACCGATTTTACTTTTATTTAACACTATTATTTCGTATCGCTCCTAATATTTCAACACGCTTTGTTTTATACGTTTCGAGCTAATAGAATTTTCCATTCGTTTTTTTCTTTATTTAATACTACTATTCGCGCTGACCCCCGATTTTACCTTTATTTCATTTTATGATATCGTACCAGTTTCAACATATTACCTATTTTTTTTTATTTTTTTTAAAGTTACTTGTAAACGATTATTTTGTAAAAAAATATAATATTCATGTGTAGCGTATTACACTATAGCTGGGTACGCTAGCCCAGTCCTGGGGCATTCATTTATTAATAAAAGAAGAGGGTAACGCCGTCGCATCCCTACCATCCTCCCCGTCGCTTTTCCCATTTACACTGGCGCCACCGCTATTACCTTTATTAACGTTACTAGTGTTAGCGAAAATATAGCCCTACGCCTTACTAAATATGCATTTAGGCAAAGGCGTAAAGGAGGGATTACCCTCTTTACGACGGCATACGATAACATCGTTAAACTCGCCTGTATAGTATATACGCGAGCCCCGTTTCCAAACGGCAACAGCGGTTGCCGTCTTCTTTAACCGCCAGCTAACGTCTATTACTAATAAATATCGGCTTATTTTGGTTATTTACGACCGCGATTGTTTTTTGTAACGCCCCGAACGGTACATTTTTACTCAAGGAAATTTTTAAAGTTTATTTTAAACTTACTAAAAAACCAGCGAACGCGTAACATGGCCTTAGCTTACGGCCCTAAAACCACCGGAAAGGGAGAGTACAAGCTACCAATTCGCTCGTAACGGTGGAAACGGGCCGAACAACCCCTGCTTTCATAGCAATCGTTAACGAATTTACCAGCGGCCGCGGACGCGATATACGACACGCAGGACATATCTATTAACGGCCCGGAATTACGGATCCGGGTACGTCGCTTTAACGCCTTACGTGTTAAAGAGTCCTCGTGGCGCACCCTAACGATACGAAGTTCGAGGCGTCGGAACAAATTCGCCTTGTACTCCTTATCTAAAAGAAGGGAGGTTAAAGGTTTACGAATGAATAGACTTAGGATATACGTATCCTAACGCAACTGCGCTAAATTACGTTTATGGCGTAAACGGACCCCTACAGGTAATAGGGTCTTTACCTATAGGGAAAGGGTAAGGTTTATAACCTCAGGAGCCCCCTGCTCCTCCTCTTGAAAACTAGGGAAGGGTAAGGGAAAGGAAGGAGAAGGGGGAGTTGTGGTGGTGGCAGTGGAGAGGGGTGAAACAGCGGCGACGGCAAGGTTTAGGGGGGTGATAACGGCGCCAAAAGGGGACGAGGAGGCGGCGGCGGGGCTGGGAAACGTGACAGCGGCGGGCGCAGTAGCTGTAATTAACGAAATTATGCCCGATAAAAGCGAACTGGTAATGGCGGCAGCGGCTACAACAACGGCGGCGCGCCAACACTCTTAAGCCAAACGGTGCTTTGCTATCCTATTTTTAGGTGGCATCTGTTCGAGGAAACGGTTGATATATGAGTGTTGGCTAAATAACCTACCTATTAAAAAGGTTCGTTTAATTAATGGGAACAAAGGTTAAATTAAAGTAAAGACTTTTATCGGCTTAGATTCTACGTTTTTGAAGGAAAAAAAAAAAGTTTTACCTAAACCGATGGCGATATATCTTTTTATAGTAACCTAATACGTAATTACGCAATCACCTCTACTTAATCACCCTCTACGTAATTACCCCCTACAATACTTACGCAATTACCCCTGTCAAAAACCATGAAAAGCGCTATTACCAACCATATCGCCTCTATTTGACTATACCAACCAAAGTAGAATTACAATCACTACCGCGGTTAAACCTTACTAATTTTAGCCGAACTGTAATCAATACCTCGGTCAAACCTTGCTAATCTCAGCTGAACTTACTGATTTAGATCTTTTGCAATTGATATAGCAACAACAATGTTACTACGGAAACTTGCTAATTTAGACCTTGTCCAATTAATACGGCACCAACATTGTTATTACGGAAACTGCTAATTTAAATATTTACAACCACACTATTATTGTAAGGCGCTATATAGAAAAAGAAGAAAAGATTACCTATGTGCATATTAATATATACCCTTATAGATAGTATATATAGGCCTAGTAGCAGTACACTGTATTACAGGATACACCCCTACAGAGTGCACAATAACGTGTCACGCTGCAGGCTACATTCTTTCAAGACGCAAAGTATATCATATATGGATTGGTCTGGAATAGATATACCAAACCGAACGGCAATACATAGATCAGTCTGAAATGGTTATATCAAACCGAGCGGTAATGCTTGGAGTGGTCTAGGGTGGTACGCTCTGGGCGAGGGCTTATAAGCCCTCACCTGTGGCATGCACCTCTAGATGCTTCTTCCGTTGAATGTATCATCTTTTACTACAACTATACTAATCTTACGATTACTCTTCTCTATACATTATTTCACGTGAAAAAAAAAAATTTTTAGACCTTATCGGCAATTACAAACAATAGAAATTGTTGGTAGACCTACCTATAGATGTAGGCCTTTAGTTCCATTGTAGTCGATTCGAATTAATGTGGTCGAAGGAACTGGTGCTGTATTGAAATTGGTTGTAAAGTCTGAGTTGTAAGTTCTAAGTTTAGAAGACCGCTAGCTGTTCTGCACATTAATTTGTATTGCGAAATGATTCGGCCTGTGCCCCATTTTAAAGTGGGTATCTACTGCATTGCACTAGCAGTACAGTCCCAAAAACTGCAGCTAATTTGTAGTTATTACAATTAACTCAACTGACAGTATAGTTAACTTAAATTTACTGTATTTAACTGCTATTCCAAAACTGGCGCCTTTTTTTTTATACTAGCACGCCAGTGTAGTTTGTTAATATTTGGTATCAACCTTTGAAATCCTGTCTGAATACATAAGTAAGTAATATTCCAAACTCCTATTCGTTCCGATTGATATATACTAAAATTAATATTTATTACGGTCTTTCGTAACCCGTTTATTCTCTCCCTCCGAAACCTTCATTCCTCAACTCCCGTATACAGATTTTTCGTTATAAACTTATATATATCACATACTCCACTACTTATATACTTCTTTCCAGTATTTCAATTTTCAGGAATTAATATCGCCACCTTTACCACTATTACCATTAATATTATTACCCTAACAGTCTTTAAATTTACAAAGGAAACCCTATTCCTTCACGTTACGTGTCGGGTAGTTTACGTAACCCTCAATTCGTATGGTTAGAGTATTACGGTTTATAAACCTTTTCAGGATGTCATTAGGCGTAATATTAGTTATAGCATCGGGGGAGTTATTTTTACCGTTTATTTACCGGAACTTATCGATTTCCTGGGCTTCGTATATTTCCCTTAAATTTATTAAGTTTATTATTAAGCGTTTTTCGTTAGTTATACCTAACTTTAATAGGTATCTATAAAAGCTCCGGTAGTTTATATATATCAACACAAGTATCGAAGGCAATTCTAACTATTTGGTAATAATTTGTAATGTGTCTTTAATTATTATACCGATATTAAAGCTCTCTATTATACTATAGACTTTGAAGGCCAATAAGTTTCGTATCATACGTTTATAATAAATGGATATCTAGTGTATAACGTGTCCAATAATTATTAATTGCCCTTTAAACACCTCCTTGTTAACGATTATTATGAGGAATACTATTTACGATGTGAAGTTAATATTATTCATAAATGACCTGTTTGTAAAGGTTATTAACTTCGCTTTCGTTAAATTTTACCAAAACCATATAAATCCCTCGTTCCGAGTAATTTAATTGTCACCAAATCCTTTCATTTAGCCTATTAAAATCCTCGTTTCATAGATATTATACCTATACCATAATGAATAGATTGTATGATACTTCCGGTTGATATAGAGTAGCAATGTTTGTCGTATGGGCCTTTTGTTCTAGATATCTTGGTAATTTTACCTCGTCGACCTAATTGATAGTAGTTAGGTTCGTAGCTTACCCTTTTTAATGTAGGATATTATGAGAGTCGTTTTTAACCTTAATATTATGGATATGGATTAATAATTTATTAATGTTAATTTTTTCTCCCTTGACCAGCGTTTTGATTAGCTTGTACTTTAAGAAGCCTAATATCTCGATATTACGTTGTTTCGCTGCTACAAACCAAGTGTTTTCGAAAAAATATGGTATTTTAATTTATATACCTATGATGTCAAAGTTTTTACCCTCCCCAATTAATAGATACGAGTTAAATGTTGAAGTTTTTAAACTTATCCTATGTTTGGAATACTTTTAATACGTTAGGAGTCAATAAACGCCTGCTTCGACTAATTCGTATAGAATTTTAATGTAACGTATTATTATGCCGGCTGGAAACTTTCCCCCTAGTTTTTTCGTCAGTTTTAGCAGTATAATTCGATAAAGATTGGTGGCAAACTACATATACACTTACTTTATATCCAGGCCGAAGTGTAAATAGGTATTTTATTTTATCAGTTAAATTAGCAGACATTATGATGATTAAACGCTGGCTGATCCTTTGGATTAAAGGTAATTAAGTAAGAATCCAGTCTTTACCTTTATTACTGTATTCTTAAGCTATTAGTCGTAGTTTTTTCGTATAGCCGATCTATGGTTTGGACCTCGACCTCATAAATCATTTTTAATTGAAAGATATTAAAGTATCAGTTCTTATATTATGTTAAAGTTATAAATTGTATAATCCTTCGAATTAAAAGTCCGTTAATCTCAACCTAATCGCCTTTTTAAAAAGTTTTCTTGATATATTAATAATGCTTTCATCATGTATCTTAAAGGAAAGATCT
The DNA here is from genome assembly GCA_038502455.1 of Anisogramma anomala. NCBI lineage: Eukaryota > Fungi > Ascomycota > Sordariomycetes > Diaporthales > Gnomoniaceae > Anisogramma > Anisogramma anomala. The sequence goes on along the minus strand of JASMMZ010000003.1, from coordinate 14,415,026 downwards.
TCATTAAACATTTTATTTTAAGATACTTATGCTATTTTACATGCTTTGTTAAGCTTATAGTCCTTATATCCGTCCTCATTTTCAGTATATATCCTCCTCTTACGTGGTTTTTTACGCCGTCGACGTTTTATTGGATTGTTAACGATTAGCTTAAAAGAATTATATTAGCTAATTTGCTCGGTTCAGAGGTTATCGACGTTAGAATTTCGATTAGATTTAAAGGGTCTTTTATACGGATTAACAAATGTGATTCGATAATTAATAGAGCTGTTAACAGTTTCAATCGTCAGGTTTAGATTAATAACACTTAAAATATTAAATATCTTGTTCTATTTTTCTGGATTTCGTAACCTAAGGACTTTACTTTAAATAGGGAGAGACAACATGTTTATTATTAACGACCCGTTTTAAGTGTTGATGGCTTTATTAACTTGGCGATTTATTAATTTCTTTTTTAGTTCCTCTAGGAATTTATTATATATTATTATACATCTTTAGGCATTTGACGGTAATAGCAACATATTCTCTATACGTAGGTAGGCTCTAGATATTAGTAAAGTCGGCATAAAACCGTTGGAATCAACAGTATCATTTAAGCGCTTTACTGCTATCAAAAGCCGTATATTTCAATTTGTAAAGTTTCCGATTTCCAAGGTAAGGATATTGTAAGCCCTTTTAACTTTTTAAATACCCTAGTGAATATTAATAGGGATCTGTCTATAATAAATCCCTATTAATTTGGCATTAGCTTAAAACTCCATCGTGAAAAAGTTGGTATCGATGTCTTAAACTAGTACGTTTAATAGCCTAAAGTACCTATTAATCTACAAAGTACGTAACGTCTCCTACGTTCCCTTCGCCATAATATCTTTAAAGAAGTTGGCATCATGAGAAACCGTGGCTGAATCTACAACGTAAAGTATTAGCTTAACATCTAGGTAAAAAATATTTACAAAGACCTTAGAGTTAAAATATTAATATTCTTTTGATGTAAACTTAAATTTTAAGTGGGTTTTGGTGTGTGTTCAATAGTGGTGTTACAAAAGTTTAATTGTTTTTAGCGTTAACAAGTCCACATTTTCGTTACCAACCGCCTTTAAAACTTTATAAAGCCTGTTAGTCGCTGGGTAGTTCAACCTACAATATTGTTAAAGAAGTTCCGATTTCGTTCATTTAAACACTATTTCTTTTAACCCTGAAAGATTGAATTAAGAATATTCTTATTGAAAGTTAAGTGGAAACCTTTTACCGTCTTTAGTTTAAATTAGTTTGTTCGGTTAAAAGTTAATATTAACGCCAAAAAAATTCATATCCTCAAGGAAATGAAAAAAAAGGTAGGGGATTTTAAAATATAAAAAATAACATGCCCAACTATAATAGTAACAGTCGTTGATTACAGTAAAAAAGGTTTGTTTTCCGGGGCTAAAACCAATCTTAGCTTTGCTAGTATCCGTATATTTAAGTTCTGTTGCCGTATTTGTATCCCTTCATAACACAAAGTATTATGGAAAGCCTTTTATTAAATACCATATTATTTCAGTGTCCGGCATAATAATTTAAAACACATGCTTCGCATAACTATTTTAAATGGTGAAGAGGTATATAAGGCCAGAGTCTTTATCATTATATCGGTGATAGGGGTTTTTACCTGTTAGTTGGTATAGGAAGGTGTTATTAACGATTTATTACGTTACTATTAGGCCGATACCAATATTTTTATATCAACAGATAGCTTGAAGCTTATTTTTCTTCTCTTTGACTTCCTTCCTTTTCAATATTTTAACTTATTTAACGTAATTCTAATTTAAAGTGACGGGGAATTATATATAATATTTTGCCTATTTCACGTCGTGTTTAATGACAATATAACGTATTGATCAGTAGCTTCATTTGTTATTAATTTAATATATTTTAGTTTTTAAGCTTAAAGTAAATTCCTTTAACTAGTTGAAAGACCTTGGGTAAAAAGAATACCCTCTTTCATAGGTGACTTGTTAACGTCTCTAAGTCTAAGCCTTTCATTAACCTTATTAGCCGGGCCTTCCATACTTACGGTAGATGTAATACGCGTGGAATGGTTTTTTTTAATCGTCACTGAACTTTAAAGTTTATTAATATACATTAGTTGAACCTGAAATTCGAACTGTTACGATCGCTAGAGAGGAATGAAATTGACTGAAAAATCCCCAGTAAGTGTTATTTAGGTATTATGAGGTATATTTAAATTTTTTGTAGCCCGTAATTACTTGAATAACTTTTTGGCGTATAGTGCCTTTGCTAACTCCCACATTTTCCATTGCTTCTTGTCAAAGTATTAGCCTATTAAGCATTTGATTAAAAATGTCTATTTTACTTTCCATCTCTTTCTTAAAATCCAATATGTAGAAGGATCATTTAATAATGTTCCAGTCGGTATAGTACTAGGTAAGATTAATATCTTACTCAAAATTTCCTTGTAAACCATTGTAAATTTCGCGAAAGAAAAAAACAATTCGTTAGGTAATGGAGGTAGTAGTCTTCGGCTAAACCGGTAAGGATACTAGAAAATATAAAGTAAAAGCCTAGTAGTTTAACCCTCATTTAACGAAAAATGTTAAAAAACTGGCGTAACTTGACGTCGAGGATGTTATACGGCTTACCGTTATACTTATCCTTTCCTTCCCGAATATTAATAAACGTAATAATTACCATATAATTTGTATCCATTATAGGGATGTGTCGAAGGGTAAAAGTGATATAATAGTCGTAAGAAGCCTTTGAATCCCTCGATTAGTGTTAGGAAAGCTGGTATTGGTGGGTAAGAAAGTTATCTTTGAGAGAGTTTGCAGGAAAAGCCAGTAGTTATGCCTATAGTATGTTTGCATATAAAGCCGTTCATTTTTTTATTTTTTTTTATTTGGCTACTCAAACTGGACGTTTTAAGGAATTTGGGGGAAATGTGTTTAAGGGTTTCCGCGGACTTGATAATACTCCTCTTAGTATTAAGGTATACGTCTAGGTACCTATTTAATCAACTGGTGGACCTAAGGGCTTGCGAAGTTTAAGTTAATAAATTATTTACAGCTAGTGGTATTTAACCTTTCATCTTGATTAAAAAGGATCGAAGAGTTTATTTAGGCTTAAGTAAGGCCTTGCGAACGTATATGAGGGCGTGAAGAGATATAATCGATAAAGATACCTCTGCCCTTTTGCCGAACCAATTGTAGGTTTTTGTTTATTATGTGTTTATATTACAGGTTGGCAAAACTACCATTTTCCCCTCTTTTCAAAGTCGGTCCACCCCTTTACTAGCCAATTCGCTTTTTAGCCTAATATTAACTTACCTGTTTATCGCCTTTTATATATCCAAAGTCCATCTGTTAAATCATTCGTAAAAGTTATCGAAGGTAACAGGTCCCGTATTACGTCTGATAAAGTCTAAATAGAGGATATAATAGCTAATGTAATTCGTCTGGTACTCGGTGTTAAAGTTTTGATCAAGGTCTGTTTACCAAAAGTCGTTATCAAAGTGCTTAACTAAAGTAAATCAGAGGTTTATGATTTTTTACTTTAGGTCAAGATTGATAACGATGTTAATCTTAGCGTTGTTTAAACCCATCGTGTTATTTTAGCTGGCGTAGAAATTGGTGGTATACTTGGCGATATGGAAGCGTAGGAATTTGCCAATCAATCATAAAGTTGCGTGACATGGCTTCGTTAGCGCGACTTGGCGATTCTTAATATTTTTTTTCGCTCGGTGTAGCGATTTTGACGATTGAAGTAACGTAGGAAAAGGGAAAAGAGTGGTGCAAAGGGAAAGGTCCTAAGTCTTCCGTCAAAGTTGATATAATTAAAAGTTGTAGGACTTAATCGTTTTTGCGATTTAAAATAGTAGTACCCGTAGTAGTAATAACTATAGTAGTAATAATTTAACTGTTTACCAACTTACTGACATGGTAATCTTTCAAAATTTTAGGTAGTTAATTTCAACGCTGTTTAAAAGGATTAATAAAAAGTTCTTGGTGTTTTTAATAGCGATACCGTCGTTTACTAATAAACTACCGCGTACAGCTGTACAACCTATAAGTTTTTCTTACTTACTGTTGCGAACAGTTACACAGTTTATTAGGGACCTACGAAAAAAAAAATTCTCTTTACGTTACCGAAATAAAGCGTAACAATAGGAAAGCAACTTCTTTTTTACCTATATTATCTGTGTTTAACCTAATAAGTACTGATTACTATTGGTAGGTCTGCCTATAGATGTAGGCCTTTCGTTACAACGTAGTCGATTCAAATCACTGTGGTCGAAGTAACTGGTGCTGCATTGAAATTGGTTGTAAAGTCTGAGTTGTAAGTTCTAAGTTTGGCAGATCAATAGCCGGTCTGTATATCAATTTGTATGGCCAAATATTTTGGCCTATGCCCCACTTTTAAATAGGCACCTACTGTACTACACTTGCAGTGCAGTCTCACAAACTACAGCCAATTTTCAGTCAGTACAATCAACTAAATTGATAGTTTAGTTGACTTGACTTTATTGCATTTGACTGCTATTCCAACAGAAATGCTAGTTTAATTTAATGAAAGTTATAATACTCGAATTTTTCGGGTATTTTTCCATTGTTAAAAACTCAATATAAATTGCATCAGCTTTTCAATATTTATATCTTAGGTATTATAGTTAGGGATTCATTTATACTCAACCTAAAAACCGAGGAAATAGTCTTGACAGTAAGAAGTAGTTGTATCATTATGTAAATATAAAAAAACAGCTACTCTATTATTATAATTATATTGAAATGCTTCAATATTTCCCTTGAATCTATTAGATTCACCCATAATGTTTCCAAATTAGTAGAGAAATATCTTTAGTAGTTGGTTAGTTTGAATAATAATTATACAAAGAATTATTTTCATTTTATTTATGTTTTTTCCTAAAATTTACAAAAGCTTGCGATGGTAACCAAGTTCTCATTACGGAGATCCGGATAAAAACGTGTTTATTTGGATATTTTACGAATTTCCGAATATAATTACCGTTTTAAAGGATGAAACTAGAAGCTCAATAGTTATATAAGTTAAGTAAAAATTTTAAGTTTGCGATACAATGATTATTTTGTCAAATAAGGAATAGAGAACCTTTGGTTATATATTATACGATAATATGAAACTTATTGGATATATTGTTCATTATTTCATTTTCAATGGAGAATATGAACTTATCAACCATTTAGTTCAAAAGATGGTTACTAAATACGTACTAGGTTATAAGTTTTCCTTATTATATACCTCTATGAGAAATTGAATGTGAAAGAGTTTGAGTGAAGTAATATTAACAAAGACATCGATTTCAACCGTCTCCAGAAAAGTATTTTATTATTTATAGTTAAAGCTATTTTGATTGGTTGCTATTGCATCTACCTGCATAGTTAATAATAAAAGTAGGATTTAGTATATCATTTCTGATAAGGGTATTTACTTTAAAGTAAAAAGGTATAGGAATGATCCATTAAACTTTAAAAATGTTTACCACTAGATTCATCGTCATTATTTAGACAAATTTGGTGAAAAAAACTCAAGGGTTGAAAACAAAATTCTATGAGAAAAAGAATATTTTTCTGTTGTAGTAGGTTTTTTCCTATAATGAAACCCTGATATATTTTCACGGTTTATATTGTACCTGAATAGGGGTACGGACATACCTACTATAAAGTATGAGGACTGGTACATAGTAATGGAAAGACACGTACCTTTGCCCATCATACCTTACATGCTGAGCTCCGTCAAGCTTTACTCTAAATCTAATCTATTACTTTCTCATCGTCAAATATTACACTATTTTAACAATACGTTACCGTATATTACGGTACCAACAATTGATCTCTATAAGCAAACATCTGAAAAACGCCAGATACTGCCCTTTATGGTTTTAAAAACCTTGAAATTAATGAGAAAAGTTACCAGTTCTGGCTTAAGTCAGAATAATAATAAAAACTCACTTTTTGATAACAAAAATCCAGCTTTCGAACTTCCTTTTACTTCCTAACTTGACGATTAAAACCACTTCCCTATCAACTACCAATTATTAATCATCAACCTTTTGTATCTTCTTTTTGATCTTTATCTTATGATTTTCTTGTAAGATTTACGACAAAACTTTACTATTCAATTTCTTATAAACAAGCTTAAACTATTTACCTTAAGGTTGGATTCTGACGCGTCGCGTACCCCCACAACAGTATGTTCTATGCATCGTAAACACAAGTTTATTAAACATTACGCATTCTTTTACCAACCTAAATCTTATCTTTAACAAACTTTCTCCTTTTCTACTTACCCCGTACACTAATAAGCTAAATCAGAATAAATACTATATTAAAATAAGTTAAGGGCTTACGGGAGTAAATGAAAAAAAAAGTTTCATAGTCAGCTTAACTATATTATTACTGATTTATAAAAATAAATTAAGTGTAAATAAACCATTATAACAAGCTATTTAAATCTTTTGGATGTAACCGCAAACCTTATTAAAGTATACTTAAATGCTTTTGACTTAGTTCTTAGGGCCCTTAGCGTAGCATTAAGCGTCTTTTTACGTAACACTAAACATTTTGTTCGCGGATTTAAGCGCTCGTATCTTATCCTTAAACGTCAATACAGTTATTATGATCGAGGTACCCTTACCAAGTAGTCTTCGGTATTTAATATCTATCACCACCTGAAGTACGAGGAGATAAGTGTATACGATCCTGGTTATCTTGACCAGCTTGACATGAAAATTGTTACCATTAGTAGAGATATTGATTTTAACAATGTTTAAATATTTTAAACTTTCCTAAAAAGCTTTACCAAAGTCAACCCGAACTTAAAAGTCGAAATCATGTTTATAATTAATATCTTATTATAAGGTTTAACTATTTTTCGAAAGAAATACGAAAATGTTTTACGAAAGACGTATAAACTTAATTATTATACGAGTTAAAGCTATTATAAATACTTTAAATAATTATTGTCAAAAATACTGAGGCCGTGTCATAAATAAATCAGGTAATTCACATTTATCTTATTAGATTTTATGGAATCCGAGTACAGATTTTGTGATTATATTTAAATTAAGTTATAATACGTTTAAGATGTATATACTTTATTTAGAGAAAAAGAAAAACTGGTTAAAATTTATGACTAATATTTGGACTTCACTCAACCTAGCTACAGAACAAAATTGATAACTCATTAATCAAATATATTTATTAGAGGAATACATAATGAAAATAATAAAAAATAAAAATTATTTGCGGTCGCCGATCGCAAATACGTATATTACCAATCCGTTAATAAAGATAGTCGTGAGACGTACTATTCGTTACTATAAAGGGACTGAGCCAGAGTTATCATTTATGATGGTCAGATACTGTCTATTATCCTCGATAGAGAGAGAGAAGAAGAAACCTTTACTAAGGAGCTGCTATAGGCTATAGAGAAGAGGTGGCACGGTTACGTGACAGGATGATTTTAGAGCATTGTAGAAGTATAGTAATAGATATTATAGATCCCTGATAACTACTAGCCTAGGAACCGGGCTATGATATTACTCCTTACATACCCCTATCTCCATAGATCCCCCCTCTCCTTCTCTTTTCTTCTTTGTCTCATTTTTGTAATAGTATTTACGTATATAAACCCGATGTCTCTCTTAACGAACATGGGTTAACAAACACACTACTACTACTATATGTTTTAACCAACGTAGTTTCAACCGCCTATTTATTTACTTAAACTACATGAGTTAACAAACCAATTGTTACTATTACTTCTAATAGTTATATTAACTAATGTATATTAAACTATTTACTACTGTCAATTAACCTACGTGAGTTAATAAGTCTACTACTACCACTAACTACTACTATTAACCCATGTAGTTAATTAGTCTACTACTTCAAAGTTGCGACATAGTATTTAGTTCGCCAGCGCACTAGGCAGGAAGGTCCATCGTTGTCCTTAGCCGAAAAATGACGGGATTCGAAAGCGTCGAGGGCCGCAGTATTTGAAAAATTCGAAGATAGTATCTAGTTTAGGTGATATAACTCACTCATTTAACTAAGACTTATTTCCTTAGAGAGTTATTAATATGAAGGCTGTCTACTTAAGCTTATTTCGGGCTTGTAAAATTCCCTCAATATGGAATTCAGGTTCGCTGTCGTTATTATTACCTACAATATAAATGGCGGGTAACTAATAATCGTGGATTTGCTGGTTTAGAAGCGAATTGAAAGCGTTTTGGATAAATTTATCAACGTAACAACGGGGGTGTTTTCTACCCGCAATATTAAATTCTATGACGTAGAAATTGACGACATGTGTAACAAAGTATTTGTTATAACACTATGTTATTTTTTTTCTTCAAAAACTGGTCCAGTTTGTAGTTCTCAAGTTCAATCTAAACGTTATCCTCAACCCGAAACCTTTCCAAAAGATAGTGCTGTTTATTAGCGGATCTCTATATATGCTATTATGTAACCTTTATTACAGTTTATACGAATTTAGTAACGACGCGAATACGTTGAATGAAGGTTTCGGTCTTTACGTATAATTCTGTAACTGGAATTAGTAAATATTAAATAGGTTATATAGAGTCGACATAATAGCCGTGTATTATGAAGAATGGTTTAACACTAATATTAGTCGTACTTTTATTTATTAGCATTGATTTTTAAAGGGTTGATGATTAAATTTAAACGAATTGTATGCACATAATAAAAACACGTAAGTACATTAAAACTATTTAATTAGCGCGTTCGATATTATTATTTGTCTCGAGTTAAACTACGGTTATTAAATATTGCTTTGACCCCGCTAAGTCGTAAAGGCGTTTCCAAAACCCATGATTCAATTCGAACTTCGATCGCTAACGATAATGCGAGGGAACCCGTAAAATTTCCAATGATAGGTTAAAAATCGCTTTGCGCAAGATTCGGCGTTTATGGTATCCATTTATTTTCAAGTGATAGTTTTACTTTAATAATCCATAATGATCATAAGTCAACGAAAGTTACCAACTCATTTCCAAGGGAAATCGATTATAAAGTTAACTGAAAGCTCGTTCCAATGCTGCTCGACAACTGGTAGGGGTTTTATAAGTTCTTTCCGATTGTATCGCCAATAAGTTATTTGGAAGCAGCTTTTTCTTCAAGCTCCCAACGGAAAGCGGCGACTTTCTTGATCGAACGGATTAAGGGACCGGCGATTATAAAGTAGTCTCGAATAAACGGTCGATAGAAGTTAATAAATCTAAAGAAAAAACCTATAACTTTAGTACAGATGTAGAAGCCGCATATTTCCAAATGGCATGCAGCTTTTCCGGGTTTATACGTATTTCGATTCCTGTTTTGATAACGCATCACAAATATTGAATTTTCTGAAAGAAGAACTTACATTTGGATATGTCGAGGTTCAAATAAGCGGCGATTAAAGAGTTTAGTACCTACTTAACCTTAACATTGTAATTGTTAGTAGTGCTATTTAAGTATACCATAATATCATCGGGTAAGCGAAGTGAAAAATGTGAAAAAAAGAGCACAGTCAATGATTGATGTATCGTTAAAAGGTAGTACTATACACTGGGAAGACCGAAAGGAGTAACCAGTTATTTAAATAGTTCAAAAACGTATACTGAACGCAGTTTTTCACTCATCTCCTTTTTCATTATGTAGCTTTTAAAATATGGCTTCAATGTTGAGTTTAGTAAAACACTTTACTCATGAAATATTTGTAAACGTGTCCTTAATTGAGGGGATATGATAACGGTTGGATTTCGTAACAGCGTTAAGCCTATAATAATCGATATAAACGCGTAAGCCGCCTTTAGGTTTTCTAACAAAAAGGACGGGAACGCCTATTAAGGAGCTATTCGTACGAATATAGCTTTGGTCTAGCAATTCGGTTAATATCATTCGTAATACCAAAAACTCCTTTTGTAATATAGTGTATAACAGTTCTCAAAAGACTTTTAAGAGTTGGTTTTAATTTCCATTTCAAATAATCATTTCGTGCTTGGCTTTGAAGCGACAGAGAGGTAACTTACCTCTTGAGGCTTAATAAAAAAGGAGCACGAATTCTTTAAAGATATTAGGGAGTTTATGGTTGACGGAAACGGATAGCTTTGGGGCTAACGATTTATTAATATTTTTCAGGAAAACGGCGACAAGTTATGTAGTAATAGTTTGGTCCCTTCGAGCCTTACAGAGTATAATATTAAAATGTACGGTACTGATACCCTTAGTTTCTTTTTATTCCGGCTTAAAACCCGGATCCTATATGTCGTATTTACCAATTCATTCCAAAAGTAATAGATAACTGAAAATATCGTAAATCACTTATTTATGTTTCGTTAAAAGACTATGCAAATTAACTTTATGTTATAAGCAAAAAATGATATAAGCCTCAATCCGGTAACGGTATTTATTGAGGTTAACGTTTTAATAATTTATAAAAGACATAAGTTTTAAGTCGGTTTTAGGTATATAGTAGGTAGCTTTGCCGAATTGTTGAAGTGGAATAAGATACGTGGTAACTTAAATCTGTGGGTAAACTATTTATTTATAATGTTATAACATTGAAAACCTATATTTATTAAATATTTGATAAATTTGATGCTATTACAACGTAAAGTTATTATTGATGGAGAGCTTTTCAAAGACTAGAGGTAAGTTATTGGGTCAAATTAAAGATATTTTAACTTTTGTACATGATTATCTATTAAAATTACATTTTCCCTTTTTAAATGTTGATGAAGTCGCTGGTAAAGTTAAGGTAAATACCGATATTAGCTGTGAGATTAGAGTTATTCTGGCGTTGCGCTGGATTTAGTGGATAGGTACGAATACGATAACTATTTGCGCCATATTATAGGTATAAGCTAAGGTTCTTATAATGAGGGGGTTTTAAATGGCTAACTTAGGTAATGCGCCGCTTTGTATTGGATCGAAAATCATTAACAATAGTTACAATAATATTTCACTGGTTATCGCAAATGAGCGCATCGTTGTTACCCTTTCCATTACGAACTATACCGCCAGTAATATTATTATTAATATAACCAGCGTTATTATGCCTAATATAGATGTTATAAAGTCGTTTATTAATAATTTTGATAGGGGCGACCTATTCGTTGTAATCTACGGGTATTTTAAGGGGAAGTGAAGCGTTAACAAGTATATCGTTAATAACTTTTTCCAAAATAGAGAGCTTAACATCGGACTTTTAGGTTATTTCGCCGGTTTTCGTAAATGAAGGGTTTTAAGTGTTAAATAAAACGTAAAACCGTTTGCGAGTCTTTCATTTTAAGTTTATAAGTCGAGCGATAACGGTTTTTTACCGCGTTCAAGTTGTAATAGTGCGCGCAAATTATTGTTATAGAGCGTTGGAATCGTCATTGCCGCCGTTATTACATTAAATATAACAGCTTTTCAAAACGGTTTACGCGGAGCCTCATGATTCTCAAAAATAGTATAACAAGGGTTTTCCATATTGATAGATTTACTTTCTTTACGTGACTTTCGTAATATTTTCAAGTTTTATGTCAAAAAGTTTATTTAACGTTGAAAAATTTGATTGATTAGTCAAGTAGTTTATGTTTAATTCATTAACGGTTGGCATTGTTGGATGGGCCGTCAGTATTATAGTTGGAGTTGGAGGAATTCGGTTTATCTTCATTATCGGTACGGTTTATAATGGAAGGCGGTGCAGTAGTTATGTCATTTGAAGGTGACGTAAGAATGGAACCCCCTTTAAAAGGAGGAGGTTTAATGTTGAAGATGTAAACATGCCGTCAACGATTTCAAATTGCCGGATTATATTTGTTAACGTAGTTAATATGTAGATATTTCGATTTTTTATCGTGGTTAGTACATCGTTGTTTCGTAATTCTATATATAAAGCGTGTTTAAGAACGGCGTGGTTCCGCTAGACGAACTTCGTACCTAAAGTTTTGGTAAATCGTTCATACAAAGGTAATTAATTAGTCTTGTTACGTTATTAAGGAATTTTAAAGCTAATCTCTAACGCGCGTGTTAAATAATTATTTCAAAATTGAAGATTTTATATTTAAATGGATGTAAAATATATTTCTAGGTTCTAGTTATTGATAAATGATTAAAATACCGTGGGAAAAAAGATTGAAAATTGTTGGTAGCCCTTTATTTGTGCAACATAGTCGATTCAAATCACTTTGGTCGAAGCAACTGTTGCTGCGTTGATATTGTTGATTGATGTGTAAGTTCTAAATTTGGCAGACTGCTAGCCGGTCTGCACACTAATTTGTATGGCCAAACGCTTTGGTCTGCGTCACACTTTAAAGTGGACACCTACTGCACTACACTTGCAGTAAAGCGTATTCAAATGCCACAAACTGCGGTCAATTTGCAGTACGTACAATCAACTTTACTGCAAGTAAAGTTGACTTAACTGTATTTCATTTGACTGCTATTCAAATACTCGCGGCTATTTGTTTTTTTCCTGCACACCAGAGTAGCTTGCCATCAATTGGTGGCAACCTTTGAAATCCCTCCTCAATCTATAAGCCAGACCCCTATCAATTCCGATTAATCTGTACTGAAAACAACCTTAATTACGGCCTCTTGGGGCCCTTTTACTTCACCCTTCTGAGACCTTCATTCCTCAAATCCCGTACACTGGTCTTTCGCTACAGACCTGCGCAAATTAAATACGCTACCACTCACATACCTTTTGCCAATAGTTTAAATCACTGCTATCGAAACTATTGCCATCGCTACCCTGGCAGTTTTCTAGTTTGCTAGGGTAACTCTATTTCTCTACGTCACGTGCCGGGTGGTTTTCGTATCCCTCGATTCGTATAGTCATCGTATTATTATTTACAAACCTTTTTAGGGCACCATTAGGCGTAGCTTTAGTTATGGTATCGGTAGAGTTGTTTTTACGATTAATTTACTAGAATTTATCCATTTCCTGGGCTTTGTATACCTCCCTCATCGCTATTACTTTTATTATTATGCGTTTTTTATTGTTCGTATCTAGTTTCAATAAGTATTCGTAAAGGCATCAGAAGTTTATATATATTACTATAGGTATCAGTGGTAATCCTCGTTATTTAATAATAATCTTTAATATTCCATTAGTTACCATACCGATAATAAATTCTGTCATTATGCTGTAAACCTCTAAAGCTAATACACCTCGAGTTATACGTTTATACTTAACAAATATCTAGTATACGAGGTTTCCAGTAATTATAAACTTCCTTTTAAACCTGTCCTCGTTAACAAATATGATTAGGAAGCCTATTTGCGATATAAAGTGAGTATTATTAACAAATAACCCGTTCGTAAAAATTATTAATTTCGCCTTTATTAGATTGACAAAAACCATGTTGGTTTTTCTTTCCACGTAATCAATTTGCTATTAGATCCGTTCATTTAACTTTTCAGAGTCTTTACTTTATAAATTCTATACTAAAACCGTGATGAAAATGTTATACAATGCTTTCGATTAATATGACGTAACAATATAAGCCGTATATTCCCTTAAAATTAGATATTTTTGTAATTTTTCCTCATTAGTTTAATCGATAATTACCAGGCTTACAACGTGCAACTTTTAATGTAGGTTAATATAAATACTTTTAGCCTTAATATCATAAATATGGATTGACGATTTATTAAAGTCAAGTTATATATCTTTAGCCAACTTCTTAATTGGTTTGTACTTTTAATGACTTCATTTCTCAATATCACGTTATTTCGCTATTATAAACCCAATATCGCGGAGTAGAAGGGTATCATTAATTTGAATACCTACAATTTTAAAGTCTTTACCCTTTGTAAACAATTTGTATGTGTTAAAGGTTAAAGTTTTTATGCCGAGCTTGTTTTCAATGTACATCTAGTACGTTGAGAACCAGTAGATGCCTATTTCGGCTAGTCTGTATCAAGGCTTGATATATTGTATTATTGTGCCGGTGGGAAACTTATTCGTCGGTTTTTTTAATAGCTCGAATAATATAATCCGCTTAAGATCGGTGGCGGAATATATGTCCGCTTACGTAATATCCCGGTCATTAAGTGTAAACTAACTCTTTACATCAATAGTCAAACTGGCGGTAATAGAAAAGATCAAATGATGGCTAATATTTTAAATTATAAGCGATGAAATAATGATCTAATCCTTAGCTTCATTACCGTATCCCTAAACGATTAACCGTGACTTTTCGTACGGCCGGTTCGTGGTTTTGCCTTTAATCTGGTAAACTATTCTTAACTTAAGGATATTAATGTTTTAACCTTTGAATTATGTTAACGGTACAAATTATATTACCCTCCGTAACAAAAAGCTATTAAAATCCACTAAGTTACTTTCCTTAAAAGGCTTACATGATATATTAATAATGTTTTCATTACTTAGTATAATGGTAAGTTCTCTGTCAAACTTATCCTTTTAACATACGTATACCATTGAGTATGCGTTACTAGGCCTATAATCCCCATCGACGTCCTCCTTTTTAGTGTATATCCTCCTTTTAAGTGGTCGTTCACGCCGCCGGCATTCTATTTACTTATTAATAATCGGTTTGGAAGGTTTATATTAGCTAATTAACTCGGCTCTGAGGTCATCAACGTTAAGATTTTTATTAAACTTAAAAGGCCCGAAGGATGTTCGATATAGCTTAATTTATATAACTCGGAAAATCACGAAGCCGTTAGCAATTTTAACTACTACGTTTTAATTGATAATACTTAAAATTTTATACGGATTATTCTATTTTTCTGGCTTGCGTCACATAAGAATTTTATTCTAAAAAGGGAGTAAAAACAAGTTTTTTATTAAAGGTCCATTCTTGGTGTTAAGGGTATTTTTTACCTATCGACATTCCGATTCCTTTATTAGTTTCTTTAAAGCTTTACTATATACCATACCATGTTTCTGGATACTTAACAAGGGTGGAAACTTAGCTAATATATGTAGGTAAGCCCTAAATAATAATAAAGTTGGTATAAGTCCGTTAGGGCTAATAATACCGTTAAAACATTTTACCTTTATCTGGAGCCATACTTCGTAACTTGTAAATTTTCGATTTTCAATATAAAAATATTTTAGGCCTTTCTTAAGAGGGAGTATGCCTTTTCGACTTTTTTAATACTCTAGTAAATTTCAATAAAAACTTTTTTACATTAAATCCCTATTAACTTTATATTAGTTTAAAGATTTATCGTAATAAAGTGAATGCCGATATTATAAATTAATACGTTTGGTAATCTAAGGTACGTGTTAATATATAACGTACGTAATTTACTTTATATTTCCTTTAACGTAATGGTTTGAAGGAACTTAACTCTACAAAAAGCCGTGGCGTACTTTACAACGTATAGTACTAGTTTACCGTCGAAATAAAACATATCTACGAAAACTTCCGAATGAAAGTCTTGGTTTTTTTTTTTAATGTAAATTTAAATTTTAAAGGAACTTGTAAGTTTATATAGCAATAATAGAAAAGTTGTTTTCACTGCCTCTAAAGATAATATGTCCATATATTTGTGGCTAACGAGTATGAAACGCTTATAAAGTCTGTTAGTCACCGGGTAATTGAATCTACGATATAATTAACGAAGTTTCGCCTCCGTTAAGTTTAATACCACTACTTCTGGTCTTTAAAAATGAAACCAAAAATACCCCTACTTAAGGCTAAATGAAAACCTTTTACTGGCTTTAACTTGTATTAATTCATTAGTTCAAACGTTAATTTTAACGCCGAGGTTTTTTATATTTTCCAGGAAAAGGAGAAAAGTGGTAGGGGATTTCAAAATGTGGAACATAATAAGGTTAATAACAGTTTTAACCGTTGACGATCCCAATAAAAATAGCCTTTTTTCCGGGAGAAAGCCAACCTTAGCTTTACCAGTATCCGCGTAGTCAAGTTCCGTAATAGTATTAGTATCCCTTCGTAACGCTATGTATTACGAATAGCCTTTTGTTAAATACCGTATTTCCCTTTTATCCGGCATAATACCTTAAAAGACTTGCCTCACATAGCGGTTTCGAATGGTAAAAAGGTATATAGGGCTAGAATCTTTATCGTCATGTCAGCGATAAGGGTCTATACCTATAAGTCGATATAAGAAAGCGTAGTCGGCTAGTTATTACGTTGCTTCTGAGCTAGTACCGGTACTAATGCCAGTATCTTCGTACCAGACGATAGCTTTTGGCTTATTTCCCTCCTCTTCGTTTTCACTTCTTTTAAACTGTGTGACCCGTTCGATATAGTTGTAGTTAAAGGTATAGAGGAATTGTGTATAGTATAATACTTGTTTTGCTTTACGTTTGGCGGTAGTATAACGTATTTACTAGCAGCCCTATTTACCGAAAATCCAACATCTCTTTACGTTAGAGGTGAATTTTCTTAGCCGGCTTCAAAATCTTAACGAAAAGGAATACCCTCCTCTGGGGGTATAGGTCCGGACTTTCTATTAACCGTACTAACTGGGCCTTCCGTACCGTCAATTAATATAGTATGAATGGGGGGGTCTTCTTTCTCGTTACTAAATTTTGGATCTTAAGGGTATATAACGGTCGAGCCGGAAACTCGAGGAGTTACGGTTGTTAACGAGGAATATAGTTGGCTAAAAACTCCTTCGCAGGTGGTATTGGGGTGTTATAGAGCGTATTCGAACTTTTTATGGCTCGTAACTACTTACTGGACCTACTAGCATAAAGTGCTTTTACTAACTCCTATATTCCCTATTACTTGTTGGAAAAGTATTAGTCTATTAAGCATCTAGTTAAAAAGGTCTATTTTACTTTCTAACTTTTTCTTATGATCCAATATATAGGACTACTTGATAATGTTCCAGTCGGTGTGATACTAGCTAAGATTAACATCGTATTCGAAATGACTCTTTATGATATTATAGATTTCGCGAAAGAAAGTACAATTTATTAGGTATCAGAGGTAATAATCCTCGGCTTAGCCGTTAAAGGTACTGGAAAACAGCGAGTAAAACCCTGGTAGCCTAACTTTTATTTGACGGAAAATGTTAAAGAATAGGCGTAACTTGAAGTCGAGAAAGTTGTATGACTTACCGTTATACTTTTCTTTTTCTCTCCAGATCTTGACGAATGTAGTGATTACCGTATAGTACGTATCCATTATAGGAACGCATCGAGGGGTAAAGGTAATGTATTAGTCATAGGGACTTTTTATATCTTTTAGCTGGAAAGAAAACTAAGGTTGGTATTGGTATTGGTGGGCCAAATAGTTAGGTTTGGCTAAGTTTGGAGGGAAAAAGCCAATGGTAGTACCCATAATGAGCTCGCATGTAAATCTGGTCCTTCCTTAATTTGGTTATTGAAACTAAACGTATTGAGGATTTTAGGAGAAGTGGGCTCGAGGGTTTCTATCGCAGGGGACTTAGCGATAATACTCTTAGTATTAAGTTGTTAGGCGAGGTTTCTGTTTAATTGATTGATATAAAGCGCTAATATCAATACTTTTAGTCGCGTTGGCAACTATTTCTTTACGCGCTCAGCCTCCGCTAAGGGCGTACTTCACGTTGTTATGTAACGGTACTAAACTCCCGAATAGATTAATGTATTTCTCATTATTAGTATGTGAAGAGGCTTGACTTGGTTAATGAGGGTAAAGGGAAGGTTCTCTGGATCGTGCATAAGGGCGATAAGGTTTTTCAACATCCTTTTCCTTTAGGTATGGGTTTTAAAGGTGTTCCTGAAGTTGATCTAGGTTTAAAAGGGCTTATACCAGCTTTATAGTGATTTATATTTAAACGTAAATCCCTTATTTCTCTAGTTTCAATTTAAGCCTCAACTTAACCCCTTTCTAAATTTCCTTTTACATATTAATGGTTTAGTCGTTCAAAAAGTTACGGTATTCGTAAGAAGTATGGTCAGGGTTTTCATTGTTATTATACTTAACGATAAAGTATTTAAATAAGTTGGTAAAGTATTTTTCCGTTAAGTCTTCATCGACATCCAATGCTTAAAGGTCTTCGTTGTAAAACTTATTAAAGGTAGTTCCCAGAGCTTTAATTGCTTCTTTCCTGATGAGGTCGGTAATGGCTTTAAATTGGGCTTTGGCAATAGACATCTTAAGGTTTTTGGCTTGTATAGGACTTTTAGGGCGTATAAGGTGAGGTACTTGGTGATCTTAGACGTAGGGACTTGGTGTTTTGGCGTAAGGTCGCATAATATGGCTTTCTTGGCGCGACTTGGCGTTTTCTCTTAGAGCATCAAACTTGACGATCGAGGTGATATAAGGAGTGAAGAGATTAAAGTAAAGGAAAAGGTTTTATGTAGAGAGTAAGGACGAAGGTTATTGTTAGTGGTATAGGGCGAAGGTTGGAAGTTGTTTGGCGTAAGAACTTAGTTGTTTTTCAGCAGTAATAACACCCGTAGTAGTACTGTTTTAGCCGTTTGCTAATTTAACGAACTTTAAGACTTTTGATAGTTAATTTTAACGTCTTTAAAAAGGATTAATGAAGATTTCTTGGTGTTTTTCAATAGCGATACCGTCGTCTACTTCTAGATTGCTGTTGAAAACTAATGCAACCCAAAAAGTCTTCTTTGTTTTCCTACCATTATAGACTAATGCAACACTAATAAAAGCCTTTCGCAAGAATATTTCCTCCAGACTAGCCACCGTAGCCGTAAAGCGTAACCAGAAAGTAGCTTCTTCTTATACTTAGCCAATCTGTGCTTAACCTAATAAGCACTGATCAGTATTAGTAGGTCTTTATCGTTGCAACGTAGTTTATTCGAATCACTATGGTCGAAGTAACTGGTGCTGCGTTGATATTATTAATCGATGTGTAAGTTCTAAGTTTGGCAGACTGCTAGCTAGTCCGCATACTAATTTATATGGCTAAACGCTTTGGCTTGTACCCTACTTTGAAGTGAGCATCTACTGCACTGCACTTGCAGTGCAGCGTATTCAAATGCCACAAACTGCAGTCAATTTGCAGTACATACAATCAACTTTACTGCAAGTAAAGTTGACTTGACTGTACTACATTTGACTGCTATTCCAACAAGGATAATATATAAAGAGATTAAGCCAAAGTTATCGCTTATAACGGTTGGATACTTTTCATCATCCTCGATAGAAGGAGAAAAGAAGAAACCTTGGCAAGGAGCTTCTATAGGCTACAGAACAGGGGTGGTCTAGTTACGTAATAGGATGACTCCATAATATCATAGGAGCATATCAACCGCCAGGGTTAGATCCCTGTTAACCACCAACCCAGACACCAGCCTATGATAGAAATGTTTGTAAGAAAACCTCTAATATAAAACTTTAAACGTATACATGAATAGAAAAAGGTATAATAAGAACGTTGACAAAAGTAGTTACCGCCATGATTTCTATGCTTGAAAAAGTCGCAATATTTATAACGCTTGCGATATTCGCATTTGGAATAGACGCAAGCTTCGCAATAAACGCGAACACAAGGATCTTAAACGAATTAATCGCGATGATAATCGCTGCAGTAACTATAAAGGTTGCCGCTATGATATTGATGATTATAGCCTTGTATGGAACGATGGCATCGTCTATAATGTTTAGTCGGTGTGAAGGGACTGGGTTGGAGCTACCGCTCAAGGTGGTTAGATGCTGTCCATAATCCTCGATAAAGCAAAAAAATAAGGGCACCTACTAAAGAGCTGTTATGAGGATATAGAAAAGGGGTAAACCGGTCATAAAACAGGTGAGGACATGGTTCCGTGCGGCTTCCAAGCGGCTTCAGAGTAGTATAGGAATATAAATAGGAATTATTAGGGTAACATCCATGGTAACAATTAACTTAGGTATTGATTCGTAATATTACCCTCCGGTTTACTCTCCTCCTCCCCCGGTATAGTATATAAGGTGGTAAAAGGTGTTGGCGAACCCAAAATGTATGTTAGGTGCGTAATAACCGTTTTAAAGCGGCTGAAAGTGCTATAACATCGTATAAAAGGTTCCAGTGATTAAACGGTTTAGTATCGTATAAAAGGCGTCAGTACTTGCCATTTAACCACCCCTCCTATATATAATTCCGTAGGCTCCCCCTAAAAATATAAAATATTTCCTCCAATAAATACATTTGTGTATCATGAATACCCTACCTCCTTTTAAATATTGTCTCCGTACTAAGAAAAATCATTTTTTGTTATTTTTAACAACTATTAAAATGAATTCATGGCTTACAACTAGGGTAGATAAGGCTATTAAATATGTAAATATACTCGTTTTGAAATCGGTTGGTCCTTACTAACGAGTATATAATTTCCTGTTATGCGTTTAATTAATATATATCCAGATGACACCCGTAAATAAACGTATTTTGAATGTCTTCATAAAATAGTTTATAAAATTGATAAATACTGTTGGAATACCGATGGTAAACATAAACCCATATAACGGTTGGAAAGATATTAATAGGCGGTCAAATAGCGATATTAAGTGCTGTTTATACTCCATTAGTGCGATGAATAGTTACATTAACTATATATATATTTTGTTTAAATTCAAAATGAATATAAACTAAGTAATTAAGAAGCTATTTGAAACCTGTTTCACTTGTAACGTTTAAAATGGAAGCAAATTATTAGTTTATAAACCGCTTTTTAAATGTGAATAAGTGGTTAAATAACGTATACATTTAGGTTGTTTCTGTTAAGGAGGATATACAGGTATGTAGGGTAACTCAACGGAAGGTGGATACCCGTAGTGGTATAGGTTCAAACTCCATTATATTAGTTTGTTTCGGCGGCTTTCGAGGCGTATAGGTTTTTAATGAAAAAACGTATTTTTAAGGTAAAGAAAGTATATTAAAATTTAATGTAGGTAATTGGGCTGGAGAATGGATAGGAATTTTAATTAAAAGCAATTAAGTAGTTAATTAAGATTTCAACGCGTATTGAGGGTATGTTAAGCCATATTAAATTTAAATTGGGTAAATTTATCGATATAAATCAATCCAAAATAGCTGTTAACAATTGGTTAAAGACTCGGGAAAAAAGAAGTATAATAATATAGTTAAATATTTTCGGTACTAATATCAATACAATCCTGATACATATTCGATACCTATGAAATAACGGTTTTTACAACGTTTTGTAACGTGAAATATAATACTTTAAATCTGTTTACAAAATAGACAGAAGTGCTTATTATTATGTTCAGCCTATTTATAACGTAATTTAAAAAAGTCGAAGGCCGCTATATTAAAAAAGCTGAAGAATAGCTTTCAAATTCAATATATATAATTTACTCCTTTAATGAATACTTGTCGTTTCAAAAGGTCATTAAAACGGAAACGGCTTACTTGGAGTTTGTTCCGAGTTTGTAAAATACTTTCTACGTAGTATTTAGGTTTCACTTCACCGTCATTGCCTATAATATCAATGTCTACTAGTTAAACATTGCGGACTTCTCAATTCGAAAACGGTTTAAAACAGTTCGAATAAGTTGGTTTATATAAAACCTGAGATATTTACTTGCCTAAACGCTGAACTAAACGATGTATAAATCGACAATACGTATAATACGGTATTTATTATAGAATGAATTTAACTCTTTCGAAAACTC
Source organism: Anisogramma anomala (assembly GCA_038502455.1). Lineage (NCBI taxonomy): Eukaryota > Fungi > Ascomycota > Sordariomycetes > Diaporthales > Gnomoniaceae > Anisogramma > Anisogramma anomala. The sequence goes on along the minus strand of JASMMZ010000003.1, from coordinate 14,393,428 downwards.
GTTTAATTTTAAAAAAAAAATCAAAAAAGTTGAACGTTATTACCGACTCGAAAGCGTTCAAAAAAGGAACTCTACTTATGAGCTACTTTTTCTATAGGTTATTATATAACTGATATTATGGTTTATACGAATTTCATAATTCTAAAAATACGTTAAACGAAATTTTCATTTTTTACGCAATTTTGTAATTAGAATAAGTAACTGTTAGTCGAGTTGTATAAGGTTGACATAATAATTATAGTTTATAAAAATGGGTTAATACCGATAGTAATAATATTCTAATCATTTAAAGCCAACTGATAACCGGATAATACACGGGTTTAATTAAGTTAGCTATAAATAATAAAATGATATAAATACGTTAAGAATTTTTAATTAGCATATTTGGTAGCTTTGTTAGTTTCGGGGTGAAATACAGTATTCAGGCGTTATTCCACACCTTTTAGATTCTAAAGTCGGTTTTAAAACTTATCGCTTTAGTATAAATCTTAATTATTAACAATGATATGAGGAAACACGTAAAACCGCCAATAATAGTTCAAATACCGTTTTACATAAATTTCATAATTTACGATATTTATCACCTTTATAGTCATAACTTTACTTAAATAGTTTGCAGTAATTAAAAGTTAACGTAGGTCACTAGTACATTTGAAAAAAAACATTAATTATAAAGTTTACAGAACCTTTTTTGAGAAATTGCTTCAAAACCGGTAGGGGTGTAAAAACCCCCTTTCAACGATGTTTCTAATAAATCATACGTTAACTAATATTGTAATTCCAGTAGAATCGCCGAATCGCACGGTTTAACCCGGAATAAAAGTACGATGTAAAATTAATAACAATAATAATGTTATGAGCTTAGTAATTAATAAAAAGTAAATCGTAGGTAACTTATATTAACGCGGTAGTACATAATTAGTAAACATGTGTCTAAATACGGTTGCGAAATCGTGAAATATTGTTTTTGTTTATTGAATATTTTGAAATGAAAAAATCAGTATTTGGTCTTCGTTAATACGAATATCGATAGGAAAACTTAAATTATTAAGAAATATTATACGAATTATATAGGGGTAAGGAAATTTTTAGGTAACAACAGCGTCCTCGCCATTTTAGAGGTAGACATTAGTAAAAGATTCGTAATCTTTCGGGATGAATTCACTAAGGACAGTTAATGGGAAAATATACGCGCGCGAAAAGTCTTTCAAAGCAATATATTTAGAGTATAAAAGCTATATTTCTTGGCTTCAAGGGTTAAGGTCGATGAAAACTTAAAATGTTTCCGGGTTTTGTCGGAATAATATACTAAGTTAAATATAATTTACTCGTTTATTATATATCAATTTAAAGCTAAACAATAATAGATGTTTCAATTATCAGATTTATCTATTGAAAAGTCGTCGTATAATGATAAATTCCCTCAAATTTTTATAATTCGTAAAAATAGTAAACTAGCGGGCCGTTTTCCGGAGCTCTGCGTTCTATATTTTTCAAAAATTTATAATCCCATACAATTGCCTATTATGTATTTCGGGATTATATTTGGCGGGCGATAAATGATAAGAATAATACGTTATTAGATGTAGGTTATTGTAATTGTTACGTTAGAGTAGACAACTCTCTAGGGTCTAACTCAAGAAGTCGACTTTTAAAAAGATATTAAAGTTGGGATTTCACTAAAAGAAAACAGGTTTAAAAAGAAAGTAAAGCTTGAGCTGTTTGAAAACGGTTTTTACCTCGAGTTCTTAACAAAAAGGTGTACCTTCTCGAGTTAATCTAATGAAAATGTTTACTATTATGAAATAGTTACGAATAAATTGTTCGTAAAATTTATCGAATACCAAAAACCTTTTCATTTTGAATATAGAAGTGGAACTCGTTTATTCCCGGATAACGCGTGACTTAACCGGACGTATATATATGTTAACTTGTATTTCGATAACGAATCCTAAGTATTGGGTTTTTAAATTTCGAATTTACATTTCAATATATTAAGGTCTAAATTAACAACATTTCGAATATTAAGTACCTATTTAACCTTAACTCCATGGTCGTAAAAGGTGTCGTTGGAATATACTAAAATATCTTCGAGGTAAGCAAAATAGAAAATATAAAAAAGGGAGCGTAATGAATTATTTATATACATTTAGAAGATAACCGGTATATTACAAAGAACGAAGGAGATAATCGACTATTCTAAAAGTTGATAACGTTTGCAGAATGCAGTTATTCATTAACATTTCCCTTTAATACAAAGTTTATAAAACACGGTTTTAATATCCAATTTTGTAAATCGTTTAGCTCGAGAAATATTCCTAATTGTTTTCTTCATTAAAGGAATGGGATAACGTTTTGTTTTTGTAACATCGTAAGGTTTACAGTAATCGATACAAAAACGGGATTTATACCCGAGTTTTTAAACGAAAAGTACGGGAGTACTCGTTGAAAATATGCACGTACGAATATAGCTTTGGTTGAATAACTTGATTAACTTCTTCTCTAATATAAGGAGATCTCTTTGCGACATGCCGTATAACGGGTCCTACGGGATTTTCAAAGGTTGTCTTTAATTATTGTTTTTTAAAAATGATTTTATAACCGGTTTTTTTTAACAGTAAGGAGGCAGCTTATCTTTTAAGGATTTATCTAATAATGTTATGGCATTTTTAAAGGTATTCGGAAGCTTTGCGTTAATAGAGACAAGTAGATTTAGGGAGATCGGTTTTTCAATATTTTCGAAGGAGATAGCAGCAAATTGGTTGGTAACGGTTTGGTTTTTTTCGGTTTTTTTTTTTTCCTTTCTTTTTTTTTTCCTTTCTTTTTTTTTTTTTTTTTTTTTTTTTGGAATAGAATGTGGAAGGCGGCGGCATTAACTCCTTCAATTCTTTTATATCGGCGCGAATCCTCGTTTTTATATGCTATAGTTACACGTTCGATCTAAAAGTAACGGTTACTTTGACACGGCGTAAATAACTTACTCGTATTTTATTTCAAGTTTCCATAAAATAACGACATATTATAAATGGACAATAATATCAACCCAAATCTGATGCCAGTATTTATTGAGTTCAATACTTGAAACAATAATAAAAAAGCTATAAAGCAAACCCGAGTGCATAAAATGTGGTTTCACTGAGTCGTCGAGTTAAAATAGGAATACGCGGCAATTTTAATCAACTAATTGGTTGTTTCTTCACGGCGTTATAATATTTATAACCTACATTTATTGAAGTTTCAATAAATTAAGTAAAATTTTAAAGTAAATTTACTTTAGATAAGGAGCTGTTGAAATGTTGAAAATGAATTACCGAATCTAATTAACATCTTTTTCACTCCTATACCTAATAAAATATAAAAGTTACGCTTTTCGCTTTGAAAATTTAATAAAATAGTCACAAATTGTAAGGTAAACATTTACGTTAACCTTGATGCCAGAGCCGTTTGTGCGTTATATAGGATCCAGTAAATAGGTATAGATACGATAATCATTACTGTTGTATCGTTAATATAAGCTAAGGTTTTTACAACAAGAGAATTCTGAATAATTAATCCAAGTATCTTTTTATTCAGAAGCGGTTTAGAAGACGTTTATCTTAGTTATAATAATATTCCCTTAGTCATCGCGTACAGGTACGTCATCGTTACCGCTTCTGTTACGGGTGGTACCTCTGGTATTAGTAACGTTAATATAGCTGATGTTACTATATTGAATATTAAGGTTGTAAAGTCGCCGATTGATAAATTGGGCGCGGGCGACCTATTTGTTATGATTCGCTAGTACATATAGGGAAAGTAACGTATCATTTAACGTATCTTTAATACCTCCCTTTAGTATAATATATTTAGCGGTAGATTTCTAGGTTATGTTGCCAGCCTTTATGAATAGGGTTTTCCAATCGTTAAAAAAAACGTAAAATCGTCTATGGGTTCCTTACTTTGTACTTATAACCGGCATAATAACGGATTTAATAGCGTTTGAGTTGTAGTAATAAGCCCGAAAAAATATTATAAAGGTATTGGAGTTGTTAGTACCGCTGTTTTTACCGCGGATGTAATAACTTTTTAAAACGGGTTTCGTAAAACCTTTGAATTATGATAAAATAACGTATAAGCTATTTTTGCAATACCGATAGGCTTTTAGTGTTTACGTAATTTACTTGATATTATTACTTTTTTATACCTAGAAGCGTAATTTAATGTTAGAAAAATCAACTAATTAATTGAAGGTTTTATTTTTAAGTTATTAACACTCAACGGTATCTAACGGGACGCTAATATCGTAGTCAAAGTTGGAGAAATCCGAGTTATTATTGTTATTAAGTAAATCTATGCGGTCCCTGGTGAAAATCAGCGTGGTAATTATATTATTTGTAGTTAACATGACGAAACCTTTTTAAAAGGGAGTTAATCTGAACATGTAGGCGTACCAGTAATTTTAAGTCACTATATTATATTCTTGAACGCATTTAATACGTTGATATTGCGTTATTTTAAGTGTAAGACGTATTTATAAATGTTTCAATCCCATTAAACGAACTTTACACGTGAGGTTTCAGTGAAATATTCGTGTTAAAAGGTTGAATGATCATGTTAAACAACTAAACTTTTTCAACCTACTACTTTACACGTACGTTAAAAACTGATTGAAAGCCTAGGGGTTCAGGTTCGAAAAGTCGGAAAATATAGCCTTAGGTTATAATACCTTGTAAACAATTATAATACTGTCGGAGGAAGGACTCGAGGATTATATTTAAAGTAACTAGGCCTAAACTACCGTTTAAGGTAATTGGTTACTGTTCATAATCTTCGATAAAGAAGAAGAGGAGAGCTCTTATTAAGAAGCTTTTATGAAGCTATAGAAAAGGGGTGATCCGGTTATGTAACACGTAAGGGAATGTCTCCGTGCGGCTTCCAAGCGGCTCTAGAGTACTATAGTAGTATAGATGACAACCACCAGACCTAGATCCCTGTTAACTATCAGCCCAGGCACTAGTCTGTGACAGTTGGATGTTTATAACGTTAACAATTCTAATTAGAGCCATAGCAAGTTTGAATACTCCTCCTTATTCTTTCAAAAGAATAAGCGAGGCTTTATAACAAAGACTCTTTTAAGTAAATGTACTTGTGGGTATTGAAGTTATATATACGAATCAAGTAACGCTTTTTTTGAACATTGAAAGTCCTGTTAACAAAAGAAAACCTTATATTTAAAGTTGATAGGAAAAAATATCAGGTAACATTAGAACAATATTAACTGCTATTTCTGGCAGGTCAATTGCAGTACAGTTAGTCAACTTTCATTATAGTAAAGTTGACTGTCATGACCGAAAGTTAGATAATTGTGGATTGCCTGATTTAGAATAGGGAACGGGCTAAGCAATTCACCATACAAATTATTGTTCATACTGGTTAGCGGTCTGCCAAATCTAGAACAATTCATCCACCACTTGACCAATGCAATACTACTGTTACTTCGACCAATCGAACCGACAACATTGCAACTTCTAAAGGCCTATCAGGAATGGCTTTCCGACAGGTACATAAATAAAACAATAGGCTCCTGACTTCGATGGTATCGCATACCATATGAACGATTTGGAAATTATTATAGTTAAATTAGTTAACAAGAAAATTACTATAGCTATAAAAGGTTTTAGATACCTATAAGTAGCCGTTCGTAAAATTCTTTCGAGTCCAAATGACATTTTTCGCCTAGATAAAGATGCTAAAAATGACGTCGTTGTTAATTTATGGTTAAAGAAGTGTTTTCCTGATTATGATAAAAGAAAAATTTCGTAAGGTAAATTTATTTGGGGTGTTATGAGATCTGTTAGAAAACTTATCACTGAGGTTTCGTAGATATTTCTAGGTTATAGCTATAAATCTAACGATACACCGGATATTCTTAAATACACCGTCGAGGTTTGAGTTATTAATTGCCTCAACGCTAACGGTTTAATTTTGATTGACAAATTAAAGCTTCGTAAAGAAAATTTTCATGTATGGAAATTATCAGTGGCTTTATCAATAGCTTTTTTTGAGGTGATTTTAACCGTTTTCAAAGCTACTAGAAATCTTGTTATACATACAGTTATTATTGGATTCAAAGCTGGTAAAATTTTAGTTGATTAAACTGTACATCCCCATTTTTAATATATTAAGTTTTTTACGTAAAGTTTTCTATATATTTACAGGTTAGTACCCTCATTCATTCAATACTATCATTCATTTTACTATGTCTTATATTATTTACCATCATAATTCTATGGGTACGGCGATTGGTAGTTGTAAACCTACGCGCCTTAGGATTATAACCGAGTACAAAAACAAGGTATTTTTTTTACACCAGTAGAAAGTGAATTAAACAAGATTTGTCGTAGACAATAACAATGGGAAATATATCGTTTTAAATTGTTTAACTTTTTATCCAAATCGTGGGTAATTATTCGTTACTAACAAGCTCAATTTATTAGTTGTCGAGATATTATCTATATCATTTGAATTTAGCCTGAACTCATAGATCACCTAGATGATAAAAGCCATGGTAATATATTAACTTTGTTCTCGAACTCTCGTTAACAAGTCATTGTGTTGGAACAGTAGTAATTGCAATGCAGTGAGTCAACTTTACTTATAGTAAATTTGACTGAACTAACTGCAAATTGAATATGTTGTTTTTTAGGTCTACTGTATTGATTGCAAGTTAATAACAGTATGTGTCTACTTCACACTAAGTCGCGGGCTAATCAATTGGCTATAAAAATTAGTATCTAGACTGGATAGCGGTCTACTAAACCTAGAACAATACATTCACCACTTAACTACACAATACTACTGTTACTTCGACCAATCGAATCGACAACGTTGCAACGTCTAAAGGCCTATCACAGGCAAGGCCTTCCAATACTAATCCGTACTTATTAGGTTAAGCACATATTTGCTAAGTAGAAAATGAAGATACTTTCTGGTTACGCTTTGGGTAAGACCAATATCAAGGAAAGATTCTTGCGAAGGGCCTCTATGATTACTTCGTTAGTCCACAAAGGAAGGAAAATGGAGGAGACTTTTGGATTACATTAGTCCACAACGACAATTTGAAAGTAAGCAACAGTATCGTTATTTGAAAATACTATTAAATCTTTGCGGATTCTTTATGAAGAAAATCGTTAACATTAACCGTTAAAATTCCTAAATATAGTCAAATTGGCAAACGGCTAAGTTAGTATTACAACGGGTACTACTATTACAAAAAAGACCATGTTTCATACCATTTAAGCATCAATAATAAACAACCTCTAACAATATTTTCTATACCAAAATTTTCCATTTTAATTTACTTTTCCCTCAATACCAATTTTTCCTTTCATTTACGCTAAAACCGTTAATTTGATTGTCAGGACCGCCGCTTCAAGCGGAAAACATCAAGAAACGCCAGGTCGTATTAAAAACACCACGTCGCGCGACTCTACGCTAAATCACTCAGCCCTTACGCTCCCAAATCGCTAAGTTCCTCAATTAACCAGTCATAAACCAGCCAAAAAATGAAGATAATACCTAGTAAAGCATAAATATAGGAAATGAAGGCCCTCCAAATTATCTAAATTATCTTCGCCAACCATTATAATAAACAACTCTAAATTGAAGATGTGGACGATTCCTGGGTTAAAAAGAACCAAACTAATTACGTTAGTTAATATATACTCGACATCGAAGTTAGCGAAAATTTAACCGCGGTTAATGCGCCTTCCAATATTTCGGTAAGCTTTTTAGTTATTATACCCTTAATATATAGAAAACGATCCAACATACCGTTAAAACCAAAATAAAGGTAAATATTAAAAGGTGTGGGATTTATATAGCAGATGAAATTATGAAAAGCCAATCGAAAACCATTTATAAGTTGGTGTAACTCGAAAAACACCCTTAAAATCCTCGACTTTATGTTCTACGAAGAAAATCCAAGGGAGTTGACGTTATGAATTCGTAACTTCCTTGTACACGTTTTGAAGAACCACTACCTAATCCATAATTAAATTAAATATTTTTACATAATCATAATAAGGAACCTATCGATTTATTCGCCAAGCTAATACCTTTACGTAATAGTGCGGAGTACGCCTTTAGTGGCGATAGAGTGCGTAAAGCAGCGGTCTCCAACACGGCAAGAGGAATTAATTTCGATGTTATCTACAGATCAATTAAATAAAATCGTCAAATTCTTCAACACCCCTCCTATGACCAAATCCCCCTTACCCCTGAAACCTTCCCTTAAAATCATCAAATACATTAAAGCGAAGCTTCTTATAACAGATACATCTACGTATGTAAACCTACCACAAGTCCTATTATAAAACTTTACCCCTCGGTCTAAACGACAAGCAACTACCCCTACTATCACGATTCAAATTATTTGAAGATTACATTAAGAGGGAAAAAATACTATCGACAACTGGAACGACTATCGAGACCATTCTTCCAAACCTATTAAAATAGTTAATATCAACTTTAAACTCTTCACAAAATTCGTGACAATCTAGAATAACGTATAAAAGTATAATGGAAAGTTCTACAATTATTTCAATATGAAGATAATACCTTTCTTGAATATCTGTAAGTGAATAGAGGTATTTTCTTCTCGTTTTCACTCACTATTTCCTGAAATCCTTACATGTGACACCAAAAACTATTGCTTAATTTTTTAAGGTGAGTAAAAACATTTTTTTAAATTTATAAAAATATGAAAAGTTACTTCGAATATGATACCCACCTTATTCAATATTATATGAACTGAGCGACAACGAAGTAAATGAGGATAATAGCCAAGAAGAGAGAGGAGGAAACTCCGATAAATTGGTTTAATTAAATACTTAACAAGTTAATAATATACTAATAAAGAATAGGAAAAACACATGTTGGCGAAACCACACTTCACTAATAAATACGGATAACAATTACGGAACTTAATGAATCCCAATACGCATTACAACACTTATATACTACTTATAAAAGCCTATTTAAGCTAATTAGGGTCTTTTTTTACAACCGTAATAACATGTACGCCGGATTTTCTCGGTATATACTTCTAAGTAAATCAATTCCGTAATATGGATTAAAAGACTGCGCAATAATACAATATATTAACCGCAAATACTAGAAACTTTAACTCTCAAAATCTGATCCATAGTTTTTGGATTGGAAGCCATAACTATAACTATAATGGCGCCAACGAAAATAAAAATTAAGCAGACCTACTTACCTCTAAAAATATCTTCGTCAAAGTGGTAAAAGGCGTTGAATTGATCCAAGTCCAATTATTAAGTAACTTGTGACCTTCCGGATAAATTATATAAACAATGAATAATATATTACATTTAGTACCTTGCAATTTTCGGTTATAAGTACCTCAATCACATCGTGAATTATGAAGGTGAAATGTCTATTAAAATAACGCTATCTCCATGAAAATCATTTCAAATAAAAATACTACTCCTAACGCGGCCTAATAACTAGCCGACCACGTCATTATTTATCTTTTAAATATTGAAAACTCTTAATTCATTAAATACCTTTAACCTCCACAATATTTATGTGAACTATACGTGTCAAGGTATTATATCAGAAATAGGGGCAGCAAAGTATATAACAAAAAACTATTAGCAATACGTAACATTACGCATGAAAACAATATTACCACGGAAATCAATCGTCAAAATACTGGCAAAACCAAATTTAACTTCATTACAGGCGAATAATTATCTTTACTAAAAACAAAGATTATTCAGATTGTTATTGGCCTAATTACGTTCTACATCCTGAAGTCCCCTATTATATTCCTCTTTTACTTAGAAAACATTAAGATCCTCGACGTTAACTTCGATATTAATGCTAAAGAACTAGTCAAAAACGACTCAAGATCCCCTTTTTCTTCTAAGTGTATGTATCTGTAATTTTATCTTTAAGGCTCAGAGGAAACAATATTAAACCTAAATAATTGAAAAATAAATCAACTACACCAGCGTTTTAATCACCTAACTGTTGATGAACTATACACAATCCTCAAATCCAAAGGGCATAAAGATGTGGAATACTTTGCTGTAAAGGCTATTGAAAAACTTTTCCACCATTATTAAATGTATACTTAACCCCTCGAAAATTCAAATTTACATTGAAAAATAACAATAATTTTAATTTCAAGATCTTTGTTAACGTATTCTATTTGTAGAACCAGCCTATTATCTATGTTATTAACTTTGTAACCTCATTTTTCTCCTCAAATACCTATCGGCGAAGGATACGTAGAAATCATTATAAATCCTGTAAATTAACACGTACTTAGACTTACCTAATATAGTCTTCAATAATACCGTTAACGATTTTACAGCAAGGGGGTTTCAGGAAAATGCTAATATAATGAGAATTTAATGAAAATAGATGTTTATTAAGTACTACTAGAGTATTGGAAAGTCGAGAGGAAATAAGCACTACTTCGTAAAACGTACGATATCCTTACTGAGAAATTGAAAAGTTCATAGACTAAAAGGCACGTTTTTAAATAACGGGAAAGGGCCTGAATAATATTATAGACTCTAATGACATAATGCCAACGCTATTGGTTTTTAAAGCATATACTTGTCTAACGAATAAAACTCCGCCATTAGCAAGTACCTAAAAATAGCTGTAGCGTATGGAAAAGCCTCAAAAAAAATACGGAAAAATCGGTATGGCGTTAAGTTAATAATACCCTTAATATCAGAATCATCTCCACAATAATCGACGTGCTTAGTTTACCATTACAAAGTAAATTCCTTGAATAGCGGGATCCAGGCAAATAAGATAGCTTTTTTAAGATCTTTAGTATCGCTAACTCTAAAATATTTATCAAAACCGCTATAAATCCTACGACGTTCCATACAACCCAAGTCAAACCCTATATCGAAGCGATTAATGATAACGATAATGATAAATATCCTTAAGCTAAACGAATCAACTAATACAACCTACCCCCTCCATTCTTAACAAGCTAATGAAACGCCTCGAACGCGGTCAACCACTAAATAGGAAAAACGTAAAAGATAAGAAATACACTCTGGGTTAGATTTACAATACTAATTAAGTTACTTGAAGGAAAAGAATAATCAAAACTTAACTATGAAGCTCCAGATACAACGCATTATCAAAAACTCCAGCAAAACTTGAAAAAACGATGAGGTTGATATTAGTAAACTCCTTATACAAAACTTTATACAATTTATACCTAAAATCGACTTTAATCTCTGAAGCCCAAATATCATGATCTTCAAATCAAGGATTATTTAAGAACTCAAAGGCAAAAAAATGTGGCGGCAGTACAAAGAGTCACGTCTGATAGCTCATAAATATAATAATAGAAGCAAAGGCTATATCCTTACGCAATCGCCAAAGATTCATCAAATCATCCAATGTTGAATAGTCGTTTGAATGATGAATTTACTTACCAAAACAAACAGAAAATTCACCCTTAACTACCATAATTTAATATAAACGAATATACAATCAACAATTCATCTATAACAGATCGTTTTATCAAAATTACTACAAATATTTCGTCACAAATACACTCCGACGAAGTTAATACGATATATGAAACCACTATACGGATAAACGAAGGCAAACTTGAAATAATTTCTTACCTATTAATGGATTTTACATTGATATTAAATATAAAACTTTGAATCTACAGCCATATTTATTGATTAAGTGAAATGAACTGTACTTTTTGATAAATATATCAACTAACAATATCCTCTTCATTCAAACTTATGGCTTTATAATATCGAAACAATATGTTATGAATTCAGGCCATTGGCCATTGAGTCTATAGGTTACATAACTATGAACGTAATGGGATATTCAGTACCCGGCTTGAGCGCGGCTCGAACGCGGTCCACAAGCATTACGTGCGAGGGTACATGATAGGCTATGCACGGACCATGCCTATAAGTCCCGCATAAAGAACCACCGTAACTTCTTTTAGTCTTTCGCTATACCTTAATAACAAACTCCATTTGGCACCTACTTGGCTTACTATCGTATATCGGATTAAAAAATACTATTAAAATTTCCTTTTATCCTTTTAAAGAGATTTTTATTATAATAAATGAATCGATGGTAAATATTAGTCATTTTACGCTATACGTTAACTTTATCGATAAAATTGGCCTTCGGCAAATACCTAATCTTCTACTTTTGTAAACATACCTCTTATCTCTCTAGAGTTGATATAAACCGATAAATCTCGTTTATAGAATATTATAGGTCACATCGCGTTTATTTGGAGAAAATTTAATATATTATTTAATTAACTTTCATATGCGACCTTGTGTACAACTTCGTTCAGGTTGTATTAAGATTTAGTAATTTAAAGCCTATTTAAAGGCTATTTAGACTGGTTTTTGAACATTTAAGGGTATCTGAAAGCAAGGTAACGAATCGTGATTCGACGGATTTACTTTTACGTAAATGGCGACGCGCTAAGTAATCGAATTTATATCAAATACGGATAAAATATGGATTGAAAAAGGTCCATATACGTTTTTTCACGTATAGGCTTATTATATTCCGGCGATAAAGTAGGTTGTTGCGGTATATTACAAGGCTGGCGGATATATATAAATATTCGATACGAGCAAGTTCTTTTTAACTGTATTGAAGCTATTTTTGCCAAACAATATCGCGTGGATGAGGTCTAAGTTAAGTTAAAATAATAATTTATAAACGATAAAAACCTTTAGTTTCCTCTAGTTATTAAATTTCAGATATTAATTTCTTAGGCGGGTGGTCTAAACTAGACTTCGGCAGTTAAATGTAATTACGTACGCTGTTATATATCCCTCCGTATTCGAGAAAATCCATTACGGCAAGCGTAAGCCGTATCGATTATGTCGTTGTTTTAGCGAAATACCGCGAGTTTGTAAACGAATTGAATTGTTTAAAAAGAAAACGACGTTTTGATCGACAATTATCGGATCCCGTATAGGTAATTGTCATGACCCAGACAGCGGTTGGGTCAGGAAATGGGCCAGTATGCAACTGCACCACTGAAGAGCCTGTAGTCTAACACATCAGGTGGGGAACATCTCTTATGTAAGCAAGGTGACTAAGTAAGCCACGTAATGGGTCGGTATGAATCAGTTACTTATCCAAGATGAGGCAGCACTAGATCAGTGGGATCAGTGCGGTGATTCAAACGATCCAGTACTGAAGATGGTATGAAGGTACGGATATATAAGGACACAGTCATCACCACATAGACAGTATTTCCTTCATAGCTCTTCAGTTGTCAATATAAGTATTCAGTCTACATATCTAAATAGCCTAACGGCTAGTGAATACTCTACAGCACGAATAAACATCTTCTTGATATTGCACCTTTGTTACCTCTGCTGCCTTACTGCTAACATAAACCCCCTGACACTTTCTATTTACTCACGGGTATTTAGTATGATCATTACAGTAATACAGCCGGATAAAATACAATTATAACAAAGGTTTACTTCTTTTAGATATCCTTATTAAAAGGCCGCAATGATCGCAGTTAATTATCCTAATAAGCTCGTTCGGTATAAGCCTAAAACTAAATACGCCGGGTTAAATAGGTCACGGGTCTTTACCTACGCAATAATTTATCGAACTACTATCAATGTGGTAATAAATTTCGCTCGGTTTTTCCTCCAACGTATGTGCATACGGTTGAAGTCAAAAAGGTAAATTAAGATTTCCTTTTATCAGAGACAGGGGAATCCTAAATCTTAAATACAATTTCGTTTAGGAGTTAATTAGCTTCAACAAAGTAACTGTAAAATCAAATAAAGGTGAGTTTAATTTAATTAAAATACGTATAAAATAAAATCCATTTTTATCCCTATACTTTTTAATAACACCTACGTTTTAGACGTCTAAGTCGATTTTAGTTGTAAACATTATCATATTATAAACTAGGCTTTAACAGAAAGGTTAAAAGTAAAGTAAGTTCGGTTATTATATATTCGAAATCCGAGTATAATATGAAGGTTGCATCGAAATACGAGTATTACTCATATAGCCAAATTTTGCGTAAATATCAATAAATGGTCTATCTCGATATACACACAATTCATTTCCGGAATAACACGTAATATAAATTTTAATATATTATGGATACGTTATTAATAGGTAACTTTAAACGATAGTGAGAATCGCTCAATAATTAATAATTAGGGAGGATTATTAATCTATATAGTAATAATACGTTTCAGGTTAAAAAGTATTCGGGGTTACGTAGGATTGGTTTGAATTAGTTGAACAACCCGATTTTAATGGATGGTATAACATACGGAGGATTCGTCGTAGCTAGCTTTTACTATAAGTTTTCTTGAAATAACGCGATTTTTGCAATCGATAGCGCCGATTATTACGAAAGAAAAGAAGGATTTATTAAGTCTTTCACCCAAGTTATCGGAGTTCTACGATCTATTTAATAAGGACAAGGTAATAATTTTACCCCCATACCGGAAAAAGCTCGATTGCCATATTTATATTAAATCGAACAAAGATAGATATTTACAAAATAAACCAAAGAAACCGTTATACTCGATATTACGAAATTAATTCCTTGAGTTCTAGCGTTAAGTTTTCGAATTAATAAATCAGAGTTAGGTTCGTGCGAGTTCCTTATCGATTACAGAGCTAGTATTACTAAATTATTAAATTAAGGGAGGGCGGGGCAACGGTTTTATATCGATTACCTGGCTTGAAATAAAATTACCAAATAGGATCGTTTTCCCCTACCTTTAATTATAAAAACTCTGCGCGCGTTATCGAAGTCGATATGGTTTATAAAGTTAGATATTCGAATGATATTTTACCGTATCTGGGTTATACTCGAGGAAAAGAAATTAATCGCTTTTCATACTCTTTTAGACTTATTCAAGTAATTAATTACCTCTTTTAAGCTGGTAAAAGCGAAAAAGACGTTTTGACGGTATATCAATTATGCAATAACAGATATTTCAAATAATTCTATGACGATTTACCTAAATAAATTTCTCATTTTTTTCCGGCATTAAATAGGATTACACAACGAAATTTTGTGTAATTTTGGGGGACCGTCGCGATATTAAGTTAAACTTCAATCGGAACAAGTGTAATCTTGTATTTAGGGAGGTAAAATACCTTAATGTTATTATAACAGTTGGCATAGGTATTTGGACCTACTTTAAGAAAGTTCGTGTTAGAATAGTACTATGTGCAGTGCAGTAGGTCAGCTTTACTTACAGTAAAGTTGACTATACTGAACTGCAAGTTGAACGTATTGTTTGTGTGGACTTACTGCATTGGGTGTAAGTCGAGTGCAGTACACTGCGCTTCACTCTAGGGTACGGGCTAAGAAATTGGACATACAAATTACTGTGCAGACCAGTTGGCAGTTTTCCAAACCTAAAACAATACATCCACCACTTGACTAATGTAATACTACTGTTACTTCGACTACGATTCCAATCGACATCGTTGCAACGATTTAAATCCCTACTAATACTAATTAGTGCTTATTAATTTAAGCATAAATTGTCTAAATAGAAAAAGAAGCTACTTTCTGATTACGATTTACGTTAAACGACGATAAGGATTAAGGAAAGATTTTTGAGAAAGGCCTTTACTACTGTGTCAGTTTTTACAGAAGTATATAAAAATGACCTTTAGGATACTCCAGTTTTTACGGCAAAATAGAGGTAACAACGTAATCGCTATTTAAAACACCAATAAATCTTTACCAGATCTTTTTTAAAGACGTTGAGATAGACTGTTAGAAGTCTTAAAGTTCGGTAAGTTGGAAAACGGCTAAGTTAATACTACTTCGGGTCCTACTACTGTAAAAACGACTAAGTCTTACGGTCAAACAACCATAACAAATAACTTCGACTTTACCCTTTATACCAAACCTTTTCCCCTACTTTACTTTTTTCACTTTCCTTACGCCAATTTAATCATTAAGTTCGCTGCTCTAAGCGAAAAAACTAAAAATCACCAAGTCGCACCGAAAAAGCTATGTTACACGATTCTATGCTAAATCGCTAAGTTTTTACGCGACTTTACGCCAAAATACCAAGTCCCTATGCCTAAAATCACTAAGTTCCTTGCTTTATACGTCCTATATAAAACTAAACCTTAAAATGGCACCTACCTAAGTTTTTTAGAAGGGAATTGATGGCTTGTAATCCATCTTTTGAAAGCATTATGATATAGACTTGTAGGGAAAAAATGTCGACAAAGACTTAACGGAAAAGTACCTAGTTAACTACGTCAGCCACTATATCATCAAACAAGACGGCGGCGAAGAACTTAACCGCGATGACCACGCTTTTCAAAACTTTCGTAACTTTTTCGGCGATTATACTTTTAACATATAGAAAAAGATTCAAAAAGGTATTAAATCCAAATCAAAGGGTGAATTTAAAAGTCGAGGGATTCAAGTGCCAATAAAGGGCCCTACTAAACTGGCAAAAACCCTTTTCGAATTAACTCAACTTAAACAATGCCCTTAAGACCTATACCCTAAGGAAAAGGGTGCTAAGGAACCTTATCGCCCCTATACTCAATCCAGGGGAACCCTCCTTTATCCTCGACTAAATTAAACTTTTTTATACTCTGACGATTAAAAAGATATTAACTTTCTAGGCAACCCAACAACTTGACGTAACAGCGCGAAGTACGCCCTTAACTGTGGTAAAATGCGTAAAATAGCAGCTACTAATAAGGTAAAAGGTATTGACGTCGGCGCTTTACACTAATTAATTAAACAAGATCGTTAAGCCTTCCAAACCCTTTAAGTCCCCTTTCCCGCTTAACAATTGACTTAAAGTCGACAAGCCCCTTAAAAAAATTATACGGCAAGTTTGCCTATACGCGAAAACCTACCATAGGACTTTATCCCTCGCGCTAGGCGACTAATAGTTACCCTTAATACCATGCCTCGAAAGTCCCAAGGTTTAAACTTCCAGGAAATACCAATTAAAATTAGGATGACTATCGTGACTTACCCTTAAAACTTATTAATATAATTAATATTAATTAGAAACTCTTTACAAATTTCACCAAAATTTGAAACTACGTAAAAAAGTATAATAAAAAGCTCTATAACCTCTTAGATACTAAAATGATACCCTTTCTAAACATCTATAAGTAAATGAAAATTCCCCTTTTAAGTTTTAACTTACTATTCCCCGAAATCCTTATAAGGTACGCTAGGAACTATAATCTAACCTTCCTTACTCAAGCCACTACGTTTCGCGAAATTTATAATAGTATAAAAGGCCATTTCGAACAAAACGTCCACCTTGCGTAATACTACCCAGATTAGGCTACCACGATGTGGGAAATGATAATAGTTAAAAAAATAAAAGAAAATACCAATAAAAATATTTAACCAGATGATTAACAAGTTAATATTATGCCAAAAATCAATGTGAAAAGCGTACTTTAGCGAAGCTACTATTCACAAGCAGGTACGGGTAACAGTTACGGGCGTCAACTAGTTTAAATACGCTTTACAGTGCTTAAATACTACCTACGAAGGCTTTTTTTAGCTAGTTACTTTTTTCCCTTGCAATTATAATAACGCGTACACCAAATTGGCTTAGTATATACCCCCAAACCGACAACTTCCCTAACGTAAATAAAAAAACTTACGGTACTTAATAACGTCGACTGCAAGTATAGCTACGGGTACCCTTAACGCCTAAAGTTTGGCCTATCAACCACAAACTAGAGGTAATAATCACGTTAGTGCTAATAAGGCCAAAATTTAGGCGGAACAGTTAACAGCAAGTACTATCGTCGTAATAGTGGCAAGAACTATTATATTTATAGCAAATCTAACTATTATTTAACTCGGAAACCCCCTACCTAACGAAATATTCAAAAGGTTATATACTATATCCAATACTCCACCACTTTTAAATAGGATTACTTAAATTAAATCGCAGACTTCAAAAGCGACGAGCTAATTAACAACGATAATACTTTTAAATAAATGAAATGGTATAAAGATACTACTTTTAATATAGTTAAATAATTAGCCGACTGCACCTTTTTATATTGTTGTGAAGGTATAAACCTTTACCTTTACCATGATTAAACCCCTAACCCTTGACATACCTTTAATTTTCGCGATTGTTACGTAAACCATACATTTCAAGTTATTATATCAGATATAAGGGTAATAAGGTACTTCACAAAAGGTTATTCGCAGTACATAGCACTACGAAGGGAAAGCATTGTAACTAATAAGATTAATCGTCACGATATTAACAAGGCCAAAGTAAACTTTAAATTAGGTAAATAACTATTGTTACTGGTGATAACGATAGTTCAAATTGTTATAAGGGTAATTACGTTCTATATTATCAAATCTTCTACCCCTTTTCTTCTTTGCTTAAAGAACATAAAGATTCTTAATATCAATGTCGATGTTAACGTAAACGAATTAGTTGAGAAGAGCTAAAATTTTCCCCTCGCCTTTAAGTGGAGGCATTTATAATTTTATCTTTAAGGCTCAGAATCAATAATATTAAACCTAACGGGGTCGAAGATACGTTAATTACACTAAAGCTTTAACTAACCAGCCGTTAACAGGCTATTCAAAGTCTTAAAGTCCGTAAGGCATAAAAACATAGAATACTTTACCCTAAAAGCTGTTAAAAAACTCTGTCACTACTATGAAACATATAACTAAGCACCCCGAAAATTCAAGTTTACTTTGAAAGACAACAATTATTTCAACTACAAAAAACTTTATTAATGTGTTTTACTCATACAATAAGCCTATTCTTTACATCGTTAACTTTGTAACCTCTTTTTACGGAGTTGAGTTTTTAAAATTCATTTCGATGAAGAATACGTGGGAATCGCTAGGAATGCTATAAATTAACACGTACCTAGGCCCACCTAACTTCGTTGTTCACGATACCGGTACCAAATTTACGGCGGCGGAATTTCAAGAGGATGCTAAGATAATAGGTATTCAATGTAAATAGATACCTGTAAAAGCTTATTGAAGTATTGAAAAGGTTAAAAAAGCATACGAAATACTTCGCCGAGCGTACAATATCTTCACGTTACAAATTTAAAGCTTTACGATTCCAAAATCACGCTTATAGATAATAGTAAAAGGCCTGAACGAAATTGTAGGCTCTGACGGCCTAATACTAACTTTACTGGTTTTTTAACCATGCCCACACCTGACGATTAAATCTATACCATCGGCAAGTACTTCAAATTGTATTATGGCCTACGAAAAAACCTTAAGGAAAATGCGAAGAGATCAGCGCGCCGCCAGGTTAATAATACTCTTAACACCAGAAATAGCCCCTTAACAATCGACGTACTTACTTTTCCATTACAAAGTAAAATCCTCGTATAGTGAGAGTTGAGCAAATGGAAAGGCCTATACTGAATCTTAAGTATCGCGAACTTCGAAGTAATTATTAAAATTGCTAACGTTCTTATATCTTTTCGAACCACTTAGGTTAAGCCTTATATTACCGCAATTAACAATAAAGACCCTTAACCCAAGAGACCGAGCTAATACAAACCTTCTTCACTCGTGATTGACAAGCTGATGAAACTTGATCGGCACGGACGACCGTCGAAAAAAAAGAACACCAAAAAGGAAGAATATACACCGAGTCGTATTTATAATACTGTTTAGGTAAGCAGGAGAAAAAAAACTTGACATTAAAGTTACAAACATAAGGAATTATTAAAACCTTCGGTAAACCTTTTTAAAAAAAATAATAAGGTCGATATTAATGGATTACTAATTCCAAAGGTTATACAATTCGTATCGAAAACCGATTTTAACCTTCAAAACCCAAACGTTACGATTTTAAAATCGAGGATTATCCACGAGGTTAGGGATAAGACCACGGGACAGCCGTACGAAAAATCACGCTTAATTTCTTATAGATATAACAATAAAGGCAAAGATATAATTCTAACGTAGTCGCCAACGATTTAAAAGATCAGCTAAAGTTTAGTGGTCTTTTTGGCAGCAAGTTTACAAGCTAAAATTTAAGACAAATTTATGCTTAGTAGCCGTAATATAACGTAAGCTTAAACGTAATTAATGACAAACCTATAGCGGATTGTACTACTAAAGCTACCACAGGAACTACGTATTATTTACCTTTCAGGAACGGTAATACAATATATTAAACCACCATACAAATTAGCTAAAGTAATTGTTTATTGGTTTTTAATCTGTTGATCGCATTTTGAATCACGACAAACGATAAAGTCTTCAATATACTACCCGTACCTACTGATAATATAAAAAAAAATTCGAAGTTGTAGGCATACAAACTAACAATACCCTTTTCGTTAAAATAACTAGATTTATAATATTGAAACAGTAAGCGATTAAAGATTTCAAGTTCTAAAATTACAAACTAGTAATAACGTTAACGAAAGACAGCCGACTTAACTTTAATGGATCCTCAATCCATATACTTAGTATTAACACCGGCTTTAACTTTCGTCCAAGGAGCTGGAGCACTATTTTAACTATAATTAACAAGACTGATACAGCGAAAGCCCAATGGTATCTTAAGAAACGTGCTCGTGAAAGTTATATTACTATGTTATACCAACCGAAAGCCTTTAACGACATCTCCATCGCGGTACAAATATAGGATCCAGCAAATAAAAACTTTGACCGGCTAAATAAAAGTTTAAAGTAACAGATTCGAAACTTGGACCGCGGGATTGATATAATCCCAATCAATTTATCAAAGACTAAGTCAATAATCTTTACAGACGGGTTCTTAACAAATAATACCTACCTGTTTTTACAAATCGGCTTTCTAATAACCCTCGTTAACGAAGACAAACGACAAAACCAATTTAATATAATCGGCAGCCTGATTTATTAAACCTCTGTTAAATGTAAGAGGATTATACGAAACGTATTAGCTTCGAAAGTCTTCGGCATAATAGTGGGATTTAACGTAGATATGGCACTATAGGAAACCTTTAACCTTATTACCTGACAGTTAAAGATTCCTCATATTCCGATGACAATTTGTACCGACTTAAGGATCCTATTCAAATGTCGTTCAAAGCTTGGATCCACTAATGAAAAACGCTTAATAATCAACGTAATGGTAACTCGTAAAGCATACGAAAGAAAAGAAATTAAGGAATTCCGATATATTAACAGCAAAAACAATCACACTAATGTTATAACGAAAGCAATACTAAATAAAGCCCTAAAAATATTTGTAGATAATAACAGGTTTATTATAAGCATCGGAGAATAGGTTAATAGGCCGCCTAGCAAGCCTAAGTTACGTGTCGGCGACTGGAATTATGCTGGAAAATAAGAAAACTGCTAGGGAAGTAAAGGCAAAGGCTACGATAACGACCTATTTAACTGGCACGGCTAAAGTAAAGGTTTTCAAAGGCTTAGGGCGGAATGAATTTTTGTAAAAGATGCTTAACTCGGAACTCGGAACAACGAAACAATTAAGGTCAAATGGGGTTAATTTAAATAAAATTGGGTGCAATTTAGTATAAAGTCAAATTGGAATTGACAGGGGGTTAGCAAGTTAACGAAGTCATTGTTTAGCATTAACTAGAAATGATTAGTCAACTATACTAGCATATACGAACAAACTAAAAAGCCGACAGTGTTGGAATAATACTACGTATAGTGCAGTAGGTCAACTTTACTTGCCGTAAAGTTGACTATACTAAACTGCAAGTTGAGCGTATTATTTTTATGGACTTACTATATTGGTTGTAATTCGAGTGTAGTATGCTGCGCTTCACCCTAGGGCACGGGCCAAGTGATTGACTATACAAATTACTATGCAGACCGGTTAGCGGTCTGCTAAACCTAGAACAATACATCAACCACTTAACCAATTCAAAACTACTATTACTTCGACCATGATTCGAATCGACAAATTTGCAACGATCTAAGGCTCTACTAATAGCTCCGGTTATTTGCGAATAGGATTTCCCACGTATTATTTGGAAAGTCCGAACATTTTTGTATTTTATCAATTTTTATCTGAATTTTATTCGCAGTTTTCTCGATTTGGCATATTATTTTATTTGATTTACGAAAAAGAAGTTTAAACGGTTTGAACGGATTGAGAGAATAATATATTTAAAGGTTACCAATATACTCGTTACGGCCTTGATTTCAATATATCAGGATTCAAATCGCCTAAAAATAGTGGAAAACGATTACTCGGAAATAGCTTTAAAAATATACCTATTGTAAAGGGATAAAAATAGTATTTTACAACCGGTAGTTTATTATTTCGTACGATTCAAGAATGCTTAACGTAACTATACTATTTACGATAGGGAGCTTTTCGTAATAGTATCCTATTTAAAATAGTAATTATTTGAATTGCATAGTGTTCATACTCCATTTACTATCCTGATAGATTATGAAAGATTAGATTATTTTTCCTCACCACGTTTGATTTCGGTTTAAGCTTCATAAACTGAGATCATTTCATTTTATATTATTATAATTTACGTTATCGACCCAAGATCTTAGGCGTTCTCCCAAAGGTTTTAAATCGTAAATTACAAGATAAACCCGAATTTAAGGAGCGTTGCGCGCGGGTTTTTAGGCTATTTTTATAATTATGTTGAATATAATAATGATAAACGTATATTAAAGCGTGATATAAGGATAAATTTTTGAAAACGGATGTTTGGTCATTCGATCGGGATAACATACGCTAAAAGGGGAAGTTGGAAAACCCCGAAGCGTTAGCAGTAATGGTATCGCCTCGGGTTCAGCCCGCGTTTACGCTGCCGATTTCGGTGACGCCGGGAAACAACGAAGCGTCGACGGTTATAATACTGCCACGGGCCTGGCTTGTGTTAACATCAGTGACTTCGTTAATACCGAGCAATTACATTATTGTCAATTCGGACGTCTTTACGGAGTTATAACACTAAAGTATAACGAACGGCTTATTATACATAATTCGTCTATTAAAGGTTACCGAAGGCGTTAAACATTTTCCAGCTAAGGTAGAATATTCGGCATTGATTACAGATTAAAATATCGACCCAAAAGGTATGTTACGTTACTGTAACCGTTTATGATAGTTAAATTGGGAAATATTAACGATAAAGATTCTGTAAAAAACTTAAAACCTGTTTACTATACGTTATTCAAATAAAAAAAAATTATTTCAAATTTTTACGGAATTATTATCAAAGGAGGATATTCGTAAATATTTGACGTTTATGAAGAATATATACGTAGCATAATGGTATAACGCCTTATTGTACCTTACGATAAAGTTTCCTTTAACCCCTTTTTATTCCAAATCGTTATGAGTTTTACATTTCTATCGACTTTATATCTGACTCTCCCTTTAAAAATAATAGTTTCCCGTATTTGTTAATTTTTATAACCCGATTATTCAATTTTGTTCCATTCAAGGTCATATATTTATAATAACTGAAAAGTAAGCAAAGCGTTTCCAGAATATGTAGTAGCGATTTTATAAATTCCCAGTTTTTATTATCAGAGATCGCAGCGTGAATTAGAAAGGTATATTTGAAATTACTTTATATTTTTAATTAAAGTTAAACAACTTTCGTTAACAACGTATTACTTGTGAATGGACGGCGATATAAATCTACGAAATTAGAAGGTTTAAAAGTATTTGCGAATTGTTATCGCCATTTTGTAATTCGATTTAGCATTATATTTTCCTATACATTGACTTATATTAAATAACTAGAAGTAGACGTTTACTTGGTTCATTAAAAATCGGCTAATTAATAGTTACGAAATATCATCTATCCTTAAAGTGAATGAGGACAAAATTTCGTCGACTAATTCAGACAAACGAGCTTTTACGGTTTTAGTATACTTATGCGAAAGTACATAAATAATTGAAACGACTATAATATATATTCGATAATAAATAAAAATAACGGTAAACCTTCAGCAACGTTCGGAAAAACGATATTAGGTAGGTGATCAGGTTCAACGTAACTCGTGTAATATTAAAATCAATCTTTTCAATAAAAATCTTAAGTATCTATATATTTGATATCGTGTTATCGACGTTTCGAACCCGTTAAATCTTATTTTAAATATTTTTGATAAATATTTTATATTTTAGGTAAATTCAATCAAACGTACGAATACGGAACCGTTTTTTTTATAAGTTTCATCCGATTTACGCTCAGAACTAATTTTAGTCTCGGATAATATAGGGAAGAGTATTGGAATAGTACCATATGAAGTGCAGTAGGTCAACTTTACTGACAGTAAAGTTGACTGTACTGCAAGTTAAGTGTATTGCTTTGTACAGACTTACCGCATTGGGTGTAAGTCGAGTGCAGTACGCTGCACTTCACTCTAAGGCACAGGCTAATCAATTGGCTATATGAATTATGGTGCAGACCGGCTAGCGGTCTGCAAAACCTAAAACAATACATCTACTATCTGACCATATAATACTACTATTACTTCGACCCATCGAATTGATAATGTTGTAACGTCTAAAGCCCTACCAACACTGATCAGTGCTTATTAGGTTGAGTACAGATTGGCCAAGTAGAAGAGGAAGTTACTTTCCGGTTACGCTTTAAGTTAAACGACCTCTAGGGTAAAGGAAGAATTTTTGTGAAGGGCCTTTACTGCTGCGTCGGTTTTTACGGCAGTAAGTAGAAAAGACTTTTAGATTACGTCGGTTCTTTACTGAAGTTTAGAAGTAACGACAGTATTGCTATCGAAAACACTAAGAAATCTTTACAGATCTTTTTTAAAAACGTTAAGATTAACTGTCAGAAGTTTTAAAGTTAGATAAGTTGGCAAACGGCTAAGTTATTACTACTTCAAGTGTTACTATTATAAGAAAACCGACCAAATCCCTATTAAACAATCACAATATATAACCTTTGCCTTCAACTAATAATAAACAACCTTCGGTTTTAACCTTTATACTAAACCTCTGCCCCTATTTTACTATTTTTCACTTCCATTGCGTCAATTTAATCGTTAAGTTCGTTACTCTGAGCGAAAATACCAGGAATCGCCATGCCGCGCCGAGAAAGTTACGTCGTGCAACCTTACGCTAAGCCACTAAGTCGTTAAGTTCCCAAATTCCTACGCAACTTCACGTTGAAAATACCAAGCCCTTTACGCCTAATATTACCAATTCCTTCGCCCTATACGTCTTACACGTCTTCTATAAGCTAAACCGCCAAAATTTCTCTAAATCAGGAATATATAAAGAAAGTTAAAGCTTTCGGAATAATCTTTATTAACTATTACAACCAATAACTTTGGATTACGGATATTGAAGAAACCTTAACTTAAGCTCATTGAACCAACTACTTTAGCCAATACATTATCGAAACGGATTTCGATAACGACTACAGCCGTGGCGCCCGCGCTTTCCAAGACTTTCGCGAGTTTTTTAGCTACTGAACATTTGACATGTGGAATATGATCCAACACTCAATTAAGGCCAGGCTAAAGAAGGAGGTTACACGTTATAATATCTATATTCCTAAAAAGACCCTACTAGAATTAGTAGAAACCTTTTTCTAATTAGCTTAGCAAGAAGACTACCTTTAAGACCTTAATCCATAAGACTCTTAAGGAAAGGAGAAAAGTGTTAAAGGATTTTAATACCTATATATATGTTTTAGGGGACCTCCTTTTTAATCATAGCTAAGTTGAGCCATTTAACACATTGGTGATAAGGAATCTATTTACTTACTCGATAGTTTAGTACCCCCACGTGACAGCGCGAAGTACAAACTCAATGGTGGCAGGGTACGCGAAGCAGCGGCCGCCAACGCGGCTAAAGGTATTGAGGTTGGTCTTTTATACCAGTCTATTACGCAAGATCGTTAGGCCTATCAGAACCTTGAAGTATCTATAACCTTTTAGCAATCTAACCGCCAAGACCCTTAAAAACCTTCCCCTTTTAGATTTGCTTACGCGTGAAAACCCACTATAAGTCCTATTACATAACTTTACCCCTCGGGTTAGGCAACTAGCAATTAACTTCAATATTATGCCTCGGAAGCTTCAAGGCTTAAACTGTTAGGAAATATTATTTAAGGCTGGAATAATTATTGTAACCTTTCTTTAAGACTTGTTCAGATGGTTAATATTAATGACTAAATCTTTACAGACTTCACGAAAAACTGGGATGACATAAAGAAGTATGATGGAAAGCTCTATAAACTTTTCAATAATAATATAATACCTTTCCAAAACATTTGTAAGTGAATGGAGGTTTCATCTTTTGGTTTTTACTTATTGTTTTCCAGAATCTTTATAAGGCACACTAAAGATTACTACCTAACCTTTCTAACCTAAGTAACGAATTTTCGCGAAGTTTATGATAACATAAAGGGCTACTTCAAATACAACATTCACCTTATATAATACTACATAGATTAGGTTACTACAAGGTGGATAACGATAATAGCTTAAAAAAAAAAAAAAAGAAACACCGATAGATGTGTTTAATTAGATAATTGATAACTTAATATTATACCAGAAATTAATGTGGAAAACACATGCTGGTGAAGCTATATTTTGTAACCAGGTACGGGCAGTAGTTACGGGCATTGAAGAGTTCGAATACACCTTACAATGTGTAGATACTACCTACGAAGGCTTTTTTAACCAGCTACGTTTCTCACTTGCCAATGTGATGGCACATACACCAAATTCGTTTGGTATATACTCCCAAGCCGATAACTTCCTTAACGTAAATAAAGAAGACCTTGTGGTGGTTAATTACGTCGACCGTAAGTACGGGCGCCTATAACGCCTAAGGTTTGGCCTATTGACCTCGACCCTAGATTGGAAGCAGTAACTACGGTAGCGCTAATAGGACTGGGCTTTAGGAGGACCTGTTAACTGTTAGCACTATCATCGTAATAATGGAAAAAAAATATTGGATCTATGGTAAGTTTAAATGCTAATTGACTCGGTACCCCTTTGCCGAGCGTAATGATAGAAAAGCAATATATCACACCTAATAATCCACTGCTTTTCAATAAGATTACTTGAATTAAATTGTAGACTTTGAAAGCTACGAGCTAAGTAATGCTGTCAACGCCCTTAAGCAGATCAATTGACACGAAGATACTACTTTTAGTATAGCCTAATAATTAGCCGACAACGTTTTTTTATACTGTTTAGATGGTAAAAACACTTACTTTTACCTTAACCAAGCCTTTAACTCTTTATAAACCTTTAACCTCCATGATTGTTACGCGGACTATACGTTTTAAGGTATTATGTTAGACACAGGAGTAGTAAGTTACTTAACAGGAGGCTATTTATAGTACGTGGTATTGCGAAGGAAAAACACTACAGCTACTAAAATTAACCGTTACGATACTATTAAAGCTAAAGTTAGCTTTGGATCAAGCGAAAGATTATCGTTACTAGGGATAATGGTAGTTTAAACTATTATAGGCGCAATTACGTTTTATATCCTTAAGTTTTCTACCCCTTTCTTACTTTATTTAGAGGATATGAAAACTTTTGGCGTTAACATTAATGTTAATGCAGACGAATTGGTTAAGAACGGCTAAAAATTTTCACTTGCCCTTAAGTAAGGAGACTCATGGTTTCATCTTTAAGGCCTGGAAGTAGTGGTGTGAAACCTGATAAAGCCGGAAATTTGTTAACTACATCAGCGTTTTAACTATCTAGCTGTTAATAGGTAATATAAATTCATAAAGTATGTAAAGTATAATGATGTAGAATAATTTTCCCTAAAAGCTATTAAAAGGCTTTGCTATTACTGTTAAATGTATAATTAAGTCCCCCGGAATTTCAAGTTTACGTTAAAAGACGATAAGTATTTCAATTGCGAGATTTTCGTCGATATATTTTACTTGAATAATAAGTCTATCCTTCACATCGTTCATTTAGCAACTTCTTTTTACAGGGTTAAGTTTCTGAAGTTACTTTCGGTGAAGGATACGTGGAAAACATTAAGAATGTTATAAATTAACACGTATTTGGGTTTATCTAACGTCGTCGTTTACGATACCAGTATTAACTTTGCCGCGATAAAATTTTAGGTAGATGCTAAAATAATGGGTATTTATTGTAAACAGGTACCTGTAGAAGCCTACTGGAGTATTAAAAAGGTTAAAGGGGTATATGGTTTGCTTCTCCGTACATATAATATCTTAACGTGGGAGATTGAAAGCTTTACGGATTCGGAGGCACGTTTATATATAGTAGTAAAAGGCTTAAACGATATTTTGGTCCCTAACGGCTTGTTGCTAACTCTTATAGTATTTGGAGCTTATTTACGCCTAACGAGTAAATTTCTGCTTTTGGAAAGTATTAAGAAACGCATTGCAGCATATAGTAAAACTTTAACAAAATTGCAAAGAGAATCGACACGTCGTCAGATTAAAGACGCCCTTAACACTAGGAACGGCCCCTGAATAATCGAAGTACTTTTTTTTACCGTTTTAAAGTGAAGTCCTTGTATGGAAGAATCCGGGAAAATTGGAGAGCCCGTATAAAATATTAAGTGTCGCAAATTCCGAAGTAGTTGTCGAAACTAATAACGGCCTTATACTTTTTCAAACCACTTAAGTTAAGCCTTATATTAGGGCTACTGAAGATAAATACCTTTAATCTTTTTAATCCAAGCGACCGAGTTAATAAGAACCTTCTTCACTTATTATCTACAAGCCGATGAAGCGCCGTTAACACGGACAACCTTTAAAGAAGAACAACGTTAAAAGGGAGGAATAGATACCGGGTTGTATATATAATAATATTTGGGTAAGCAGGAAAGGAAAGAATAACGAAGACTTGGCACTAAAACTCCAGGTACAAGGGATTATTAAAACTTCCGGCAAATCTTTTAAGGAAAGCGAAAAAGTTGAGATTAACGGCCTTCTGACTCGAGGGGTTATACAATTCGTGCCGAAGACCTTTTTTAACCTCTAAGACTCAAAGTTACGATTTTTAAGTCGAAAATTATCCACGAGGTTAAAGGCAAAATCACGGGGCGGTCGTACGAAAAAACACGTTTAATCGCTTAAGAATACGGTGATAAAGGCAAAGATTGGATCCTAATACAGTTGCTAACAATTTAAAAGATCAGTTAACGTTCATTGGTCGTTTTGGCAATAAGTTTACTAGCTAAAACTAAAGGTAAGTTTACGCTTAATAGTTGTGATATAACGTAGACTTACACGTAATTAGCAACGGACTTATAACCGATCGTATTACTAAAACTGCCACAAAAACTTCGTGTTATTTTCCTTTTAGATACGGTAATATGTTATATTAATCCATTATACAGATTAACTAAAGTAAGCGTCCACTGATTCCTGACCTACTAATTGCACTTTGAATAACGGCCAACAATAAAGTTTTTGACATACGATCCGTGCCTATTAGTAACGTAAGAGAAGGATTTCGGCGTGGTGGGAATGTAAATTAACGATACCCTTTTTGTCGAAACGGCTAGCTTTATAATACTGGAATAGCAGGCGATTGAAGACTTTAAGTTTTGGAATTGCAAGCCGGTAACGACGCTAACGAAAGACAGCGAACTTAACTTTAATAGATCTTTAATCCGTATATTTGGTGTTAATTCTGGCTTTAGCTTTCGCTAAAAGAGATAGGGCGTAGTTTTGACTCCAATTAATAAGACTGATAAGGTTAGAGCTTAAAGATATTTGAAACAGCGTGCTCGAGACAGTTATATTGCTACCTTATACCAGCCGAAAGCCTCTTACGGCCTATCCATTGTAACTCAAGTACAAAAGCCAATGAATAAGGATTTTGACCGGCTATATAAAAGGTTTGGATAGTAAATGCGAAATCTGGACCGCAGAATCAATATAGTTTCAATTGACCTTTCAAAGACCAAGCTGATAATCTTTACAGACGGGTTTTTTGTAAATAATACCGGGTTATCTTTATAAATAGGCTTCCTAATAACCCTTGTTAACGAAGATAGAAGGGAAAACCAGTTAAGTATTATCGGCTACCTGATCCACTAAACCTCCATTAAGTGCAAAAGGATTATACGAAGTGTGCTGGTATCGGAGGTCTACGTAATAATGGCAGGTTTTGACGTAGGTATAGCATTATGAGAAACCATTAACCTTATTAACAGGCAACTAAAGATTCCTCCTATCCCGGTAGTAATTTATACTAACTCGAAAAGCCCTTTCGAGTGCCTTTCAAAGCTCGGAATCACCAGCGAAAAACGATTGATAATTGACTTGATGACGTTCCGTAAAGCCTATAAAGGGAGATAGATTAAGGAGTTACAATGGATCGATGGTAAGGACAATTCTGCTGATATTATCATGAAGGCATCGCTAAATAAGGCCCTAAAAAGGTTTGTGGACAATAACGGACTGATTATACGTATTGAGGGCTACGTTAACAGGCCGCTCGGAAAACAAAAATCATGTTACGAGAGACAGGGATGTAATGGTAAACTAGAAGACTTCTAGGGGATTAATAATGTTTATCTATTCAAGTGGCACAATTAAAGTGAAGGCTTATAAAAGCCTATGGCAGAAGAACTTTTTATGGGAGTTAATAAATTCGGACTTAGGGGCAACGGAGAAATGAAGGTCAAATAGGGTCAATTTACATTTAATTGGGTGCAAATCAGTACAAAAGCTAATTGGCATTAATAGGGGGTACGAGGTCTCTGTTTAACGCTAAATGGAAAACATTGATCAACTATATTAGCGCTCGCTTATAAACTAAAAAGCCGCCAGTATTATAATAATACTACATACAGTGCAGTAGGTTAACTTTACTAACAGTAAAGTTAACTGTATTGTAAGTTGAGTGTATTGCTTTATACGAACTTACCGCATTAGGTGTAAGTCGAGTGCAATACGCTACACTTWACTCTAGGGCACGGGCCAAGAAATTGGCTATACAAATTACAGTGCAGACCGGCTAGCGGTATGCCAAACCTAAAACAATACATCCACCATCTGACCACGCAATACTACTGCTACTTCGACCAATCGAATCGATAACGTTGCAACGTTTAAAGCCCTACCAATAAAGGATATATATAAAGAATTTAAAGTTTAGGGTATTTTTGTTACGAAAATAGTGTGAGATGATTTCCTTAACATAGTAATTGAATAAAAGGGTTATAATAAGCCTAAGTAAAAGTTATAAAAAAAACTCTTAGTATACGGTGACATTCAATAAATTTAAGGCGAAATAAGGGGACGTTCAGTTTTATAATAGCATAGTATTTCGACGTCAACGCCGAATATATTTTAAACAACTTATATCGGACGAATCTCCATTATCTCGGAAATTACATATTTTTAATAAAAAAGGGTAAAATTTAATATTTATTATAATATAATACGATATATAAAGCCAGGTATATGTTACCTAGTTTCCTCAAATAAGTATCTGACTATAAAGCGATTTTTACCAAAACTTATTAAGTTTTATTTATAGGATATCATTATTATTATCTCAAATTTTCGAACGATAGCATCGATAATGTTAAAAACCCCATTACGACTAGCTTCAAACGTTGAAAAAGGCCGGCGGAAACAGATAACATAAGGTAAGGCAGGTGTTAAGCGACATCGATAAAAGTGGTTAACAAGGGGTAAGGCGGGTATTGGGTAAAGCCAACGACTGCGGCTAACGCGGAACGGGGTAGGAAAAGCGGCTCTTTAGATGGAATATAAGAGATTACAATACATTAGTTTATGTTCAAGTAATGCGGTCGATATAGATACAGTCGTTAACCCATTTACGTTCAGCTTGATTAACCCCTTCCTATTTAAATTTATCAAATAGGACGCGGGTAAATAAAGGGTTTTTACGGTTAGATTTTAGGTATTATTTATTATATTTTGTCAGCTGTAGCGTATATGAGTTGTAGAAGATATGGCTTATATAATTATATCATTTTAACTATTTAGGCTAAACTTATGAAAAGGTATACAACGGATATCGGCAGGGACCATGGTAAAAACGTTTCTAGTTAATATGCGATTCGTCGAAAACGTTTGGTCGTGGTAAACGGATGAAATGGTTGAAGAAGATAAGGAAGTTTTTGAAAATAATGGGCCTAAAAAGAGGGGAAGACGAAAACGTATAACTAGGTCTATAGTAATTTATATTAACAAAATAGTGAGGACGCCTTATGCGTAGGGGATATTGCAAAGCTAGGTAGATTAATTAATTAATTAATAGAAAATAAAAACTAAAAAGACTTATATCTAGGGATATTATCTTAACGTTTACGGGCTAGAGATAAGACATAATGATTATTTTACAAGGCTGAGATAAGTTGTCGTACTAAAGCGCGTAAGTTAAGCGAAATTGTAAATAAGTTTATTTCCGAAATACACTGAGAAAGGGTTTAATATACGGTTGGGTCTTTTATAAAATAATTTTTAGGTTTACTATATTATATACTTTACGATGGGTATAACACTTTAAAGTACAATAAACGCGAATATATGCCAGGAGCCTTTTAAGATTGAACAAGCGATTCATATAAAATATATAGGTATCTTTAACTTATAACGGAGGGAGTTTAAACTCGTGCTCGTTATCTCCGAATACGAGGAAGTCGCTTATAACATGAGGAGACTATATAATACAGTCAACGACAAAGGCATTGGGTTAAAGAGAGGCGGAAGACTTCATGACGAGGTTGATTGTCGTTACTAAGTCTATTAGTAGTAATATGACTTAAGCCTAAACCGTTATGAATATTGGCTATAATAACCGGAAAAGTTTAAGGGGTGAGATAGTAACGGAAAAACAAAGGTTATAAAAGGGATTGAAAAAGTTAATTGTAATTAACGTTATTATAAAAAACGTAATAGGGGCAGGTCAAAAGGGGGAGTATTAAAGAGGTAAAAAAAAGGAAGTTTTTATAAATTACAACAAAGACCGTACTAATAAGCTTAGGCAACCGGAATCGGTAAGGGCTATACGTTATACGATTCTTTAAAAGGCACATTATACGGTATAGGTAGCCTGGGATCAATAAGGCATATACGTTATATAGTATATTAAGGTGCATGTTATACGGTTTAGGAGGCCCGAGATTAAAACGGCTTATATGTTATACGGAATGCTAGGGGGCACGTTATACGGCCCACACTCAGCTCGCACCTAGACCGCGTATTTGGCGAATACAGCCCGTACTTAACGATTAATCGGCGGAATGCCGTGGTTTTACGGCTTTTTAAWAAAGGGGGGGGGGGGGCATATTATAAATATAGGCTATTAGCCATTAAGTTTATAGGTTACATAACTGTATACGTAACTAGGTATGTAGTACCTGACCTGGGTGCGGCCCAAGCGCGGTCTGCAGGCATTATGTGCGAGACCACGTGACGGGCTGTTCATAGACCATGCCCATAAGTCCTACATAAAGGACCACCGTAACCTCTTCTGTTCTTCCGCTATACCTTAATAGTGAACTCCATTTGGCATCAACTTGGCTTATCTTAATAGGTACCACGATAACAAAAAAATCAAATTAAGGTTTTAAAGTTTTAAAATTATAATCCGGTCACAAATTTAGCGAAAAACAACCAACTTAATTTTAACGAATCGTTAATCCGCATGCGTAATATTAACGATATTTCCCTTAATTTTCCGTTAAAAAGGCTAGGGCGCTGACTTGATCACAATTGATACAATTGATATAGCTAAAGCTTAACGGTAGTTAATATAATGCGCTCATGACAATTATATTCTCACTATATATCAACCAAATGCTTTGTCCAATTCATTGATTACGACATAAGTATAAAACCCAACGAATGAAAATTTTCATCGAGTAAACACAAGGTCAAAGTAAAAAACAAAATATCCAAACTAGTGGATTAATACGTTTCCGATCAATCTATCGAATGTCAAATTAATTTTCTTTTTAATGGTCTTTTCACAAACAATACAAATATATCGTCACAAATCGGATTTCTTATAA
Source organism: Anisogramma anomala (assembly GCA_038502455.1). Taxonomy (NCBI): domain Eukaryota; kingdom Fungi; phylum Ascomycota; class Sordariomycetes; order Diaporthales; family Gnomoniaceae; genus Anisogramma; species Anisogramma anomala. The sequence continues at coordinate 14,359,394 of JASMMZ010000003.1, read as the reverse complement.
CCTTCGTTAATAAAAACAAGTATAAGGACTAATTCAACATTATTAGAAACCTAATCCATGAAACCTCTGTCAAATATTAAAAAATCACACTAAAAGTACTGGCTTCAAAGGTCTACAGCATAATAACCAGCTTCGATATAGGTATAGCGATATAGAAAACTCTTCACATTATTACCAAGTATTAAGATTTTTCTTATGTCCTGGTAATAATTTGTACTGACTCGAAAACCCTATTCAAATCCCTCTTGAAACTCGGAACTACTGACGAAAAGCGCCTAATAATCGATGTAATAACAATTCGTAAGGCCTAAAAAAGCAAGGAGATTAATGAATGTCGATGAATTAATGGTAAATATAATCCCATCCATACCATAACAAAATAGTTACTAAACAAAATCCTTAAAAACTTTATATATAATAATAAACTGACTATAAGAATCAAAATCTACTTTAACAGGCCTCCTAGTAAGATCAGGTTATATACTAGCAAACAAGGGTGCCTCCGCGAACTAGGAAAACTACCCAAGGAAATGTAACTGGCAATGACGACTTATTTAATTAGTACGGTTAAGTTTAAGGTTTATATAAGTCTATAACAAAAAACTTATTTGTAAAAATTGATAAAGCCGGAACATAGAATCGTGAGGCAAATAAAGCTAATTGGTGTTAAGTTAGTTGTGGAATTGGTAGTGTTTTGGCTCATGAACAAAGAGTTAATTTAGTGGAATCTAAATACGATTGGTCAACCACATTGGTGTACCAGCATAAAACAAAAAGCCGCCAATATTAAAACAATTGTAATTGCATTGCAGTAAGTCAACTTTACTTACAATAAAGTTTACTATGCTAACTGCAAGCTAAGTATATTGTTTTATGGGTTTAATATATTGATTGAAATTTAAATAAAGTATGCGCCTCCTTTAAACTAGCGTAAAGACCAAGCAATTAACCATACAAATTAGTGTGCAGACTTGCTAGCAATCTGCCAAACCTAAAACAATACATCTACCACTTGACCAGGCAATACTTCTGTTATTTCAACCCATTGAATCGACAACATTGCAACGTCTCAAGTCCTATCACAGGCAAGGCCTACCGACAAATCGGACACTTTATTTCTAGATTTAGTGTTATATTTAGTTAAGAATACTCGAAATGCTGGTTTCTCAGAATAAAAGAAAAAAAATTGTTTTAGGGATGTCTCAGCCTTGTTCGATATCAAAACTCAATATATCAGATTAATTTTGAAAACGAAATATGAGGTACAAATAAATTTTATCAGGGTCTATAAAAATATAAACTCGCTCGTACTTTCAGCGAGTTTGCAAAGGTATAAAAAAACTTAAGTCTCATTTAATTTCCGATTGCATAAATAATAAAGGTTCCTCTAATTAAATAATAGTAAACCGATATATTCATCGTTACCGTTACCCGATGCAACGCCGTAACTGGGCTTCATTCGACTAATAGTTCAATAATTTAAATAAACAACGTACTTTATAATATACCAATAACATATCGCCAATAGCCTTACTACTTTTTATTTGTGAAGAAAATTATATAATGTTTTGAACAATATTATCATTATCTATCTTAGGCTTTGAAAAAAATGTCCAATTCTCGAAATTTATTATTTAACTTTATAAGAAAAAATTGAATGATTTGTTAACAAAACTTAAATACATCCTGATAATTAACGCTATTAAGTTTTTTCTTTCAAATTTTTATGAATTTAAAATACAAGAATCTCTTCAATTTCGTTAACCACAGTGGTTTCGAACGTTACAAAATAGCCTCTATGAAATTCAAAGATTGGACGGCTTAAATATAGAGATTTATGAATTGTATCCTTAAAAATTATCAAACATTATATCAAACTTTTCTCGCTAATATATTTTTTCCACGTAAAGTTTGAAGAATATCAAAATTATCCCGCTTATATAGTAACTTTATTTATTGAAGTAGAAGTTTTTGTTATTGCAAACGAATTCTATATAAGATTTCAATTCGTTGAATTAATTAGGTTTTATATTAATAAGTTCGGTTTCTCTACAACCGCAAAACGCATACAAACTTTCAAAAATATTTTATTCTTAACTACTCTTAAGTTATTGAAAACCTAGTTGAACGCAGTTGAATTTCTATACCACATAATACTTTTATTATTCCAGTTATCCAAACTATTTCAAGAGCTTAAAACTGATTTATTGAAAGTGAGCTGAATAGTTAAACGACTTGAGAATAAAAACCGTAGAAAAGGGATAAATTACATTCCAACAACGAAAATTACTCTTATAAACCAAAAATAAAGTTTTTTTGACATTATTATTAAGGTATTGTATTACCGGCTACATTTACATTACATGGATCTTGGCTGTCCACTATTTCTCTAAGTTGATAGAAGTCTCGAAAATGGTTTTGGAGTTATGTTTTTCTAACAGAAGCTTAAGTACATGTGAAAACAACGAGATACTAACCTCATTATCACTATAAATCTCATTTTATTCACTAGAAAATGCCTTATACAAGCTAAACTGAATTATAAGCTTTCGGAACATAAAGTTGTATACCTTATTAAGGCGTTCAAATGCCTTAAGATTATCTTAATAGATAACTTGTATGTTATTATCATTTTTATAGATTATAAATTAAATTATAAGAATTCTTAATCGAAAGTCACTAAATATAAGTTTTATGAATCAGATAAACAAACTTTTTATTAATGGAATAATTTTCCCCAATATATATACCTTAGATTTAATTTATCTTCCTGAAAGACTTAATTAGTTTTAGACGCATTATCATAACTCCTAACGCTATTGAATAAGAAAATTCGATTGTTGGATAAAATGTTTATTCTCAACCAAATATTTGATAATATTACTTTTATACCTCGAAAGTAAATATTATTGTAATAATTGCTAAATTAATATAACTAGATAAAATATTTTTTGAATTTTGGTTAACATATAAAAAAGGAACAACTTAACGAGATATTATTTTTGGCTTAACTTAAGACAACAAAAATAAAAAGAAGGAGGTTGTAAATGGGAATAAAACTGTCTACCCCTTTCGTTTAATCCATTGTTTCTTTTTTTTACAATGAAGACGCTATAGGTTGCAAGAAACTCTTGATTTCCAGCCGCCTCATTTAGGATTTTTTTTTTTTAGAATATTTATAACGATAAGTACCACTTTGGGCCGAAATATATAATAGTCTCCTTCGCTAGATTGTAATTCTGATACGAAGTAAAAAGACTCGAAGAATACTATTATAATTATGCTCGTTATAAGTCATTACGAAATAATAATGAAAAACCTATAGGAAATCTTCGGATAATTTAGGCGTTAAAAGAGTATATATCCACGTTATATATGGACTTTGTTACGACGTTTTCAATCGTATTATCGACCGCTACTTTATAGGTGTTATCTGGTTATAAAAGGTTCGATGTAATTATGCCGTTTATCTATAGAACTGTAAAGCTTATTATTTTGCTTTTAGGTTACACTATATATATAGTCGTTTATTAAGTAGAAATTCTATATCGTTATTTATTACTTTTAGTTTGGTTATATATGGAAAAAAAAACATTTTAAATTGCGATACTAAAGTTCTTTTTGTTTTGCGACAAACTTTGTGAAAAGAATTCATTATTATATTAAAGATGATAATGGTAAATTTCTTTAAAAAAACGGACAAGCCTAGAAAAAAACTAGGTCGTACAGTTTATCCTCTGTTATTTTATATTCGAGCTCCCCAAATAACTGAAAAGAAATGTATACCCCCTTTGTAATAAAATATTAATAACCTTTATTTACGTGTTATCAATATTAACCAATAAAAATACCTGTTCGGCTTTAAATTACGCGTTCTGGTAAACTGTTTGAATATTATTTTCTTGCGATAGCAGACAGATATTCTCTTTATAAAAGAGTTTTTGCTCCAAACTATTTAACTTATAATAGACGTGGTCGCAATTAGGACTTAACGTGGTTATAATTGGAATTACCGCTAAATAGAATTTAATATAGTAAATCGTATATAGTTACGTATAAAAAAGACGTTAAAGCCTTTAAATCGATAAAAGATATTAATTTTCTTAAGATTAAACTTTGATATTATGGTTAGACGTGTAGGAAACATAGTTCTTTATACTCGATTTTTCTATTAATTCGCAATTTTATCTTATAATAAGTGTTTAGTACTTATTATTTTGTTGTAATCCTTAGTATAATCCTTTTATATGTGTATCTTTATTGTTTTTGTTTTTATATTACGAAGAAACCCCCAAGGAGAATGAATAGGTTGTAGATAAAATTCTTAATAAGCGGTTCGATTGTTATCATTAAGTAGAATAATAGGTTTAATATATAATTCGTTAGAAAGGCTATACCTTTAAAGATAATAAATGGAAAGATGCGGGAGAGCTAAGTTATTATAAGCACCTTATTGACGCTTATAAGAATAGACTCCGTTGACATTTTAGCGTTTCGCGCCTTATGTCTTGCGCCTTGCTTCTTGCGCCTTGCTTCTCGCGCCTTGTTCCTCGCATCTTGCTTCTCGCGTCTCACATCTCGCATCTTACGTCTCGCGTCTCGCGTCTCGCGTCTCGCGTTTCATGTCCCACGTCTCGCGTCTCACGTCTTACGTCTCGCGTTTTACGTCTTGCGTCTTGCATCTCGCGCTTCGCTTCTAACTCCTTGTATTTTGTATCTCACTGTTATATAATAAGGATATTATTTTTCCTTTTGTTCTTGGAAACTTATTGTATATAGGTGGGGGTATGAATATACTGCGATGAAAGACAAGGACTGGTATATAGTATTGTGAAGACACGTATCCATGCCTATCATATCTTACATACTTAACTCTTTTAGGCTCTACTATCGGCTAGTTTCTTTATTTTCTATCATTAAATACTACACTGCTTTAACAATACGTTGCCTTATACTATAGTACAAACAGTTTTCCTATCGAATCGTCCAGAAAATTTAGCTCAAAAATTATAAGCATATATAATTTGACGGTTTTTAAAGGTATGATTATGGAACGCTAAAATTTAGTTGTAAAGGAAAAAGAAGTTATTCATTTTTATCAAAGTAGGTATTCTTTATAATATTTGAACTGCTGTTTTCTATTCTACGTTCAAAATTTATTGTTAAATAGTTATAAGAATAGTAAATAGCTTGCCAGTAAATGTTATAGTTGATAACAATATAAATTAAACTCTAGTTATTTAAGTAGAGAATTTAAAAAAAAACTTAACATAAAACAAGTTTTGAAGAGTTTTAATTCCAAATACTATAGACAACCTTTTATGATGAAATACGAAGCCTATTATCACTAAAAGTTTTTCAACTAATTGAAAAAAATGGTTATCGCCGTATTTTTATTACAATTTGTACAAGTTACTTCTTGACCCGTGCCCCACATTGAATTGGACACTTCACTGCAATTGCTTTGCAGTCAATACAGTCGACTTGCAGTCAGTATTATCAACTTGCATTCAGTGAAGTTGACTTAACTGTACTGCAATTGACTTCTATTCCAACACCCCACCTTTTTTTTTGTATTTTCCGAGCCCCCAGGTTACTTACAACTAAAGCCAAAACACAACAGCCTAACAATACTCTCCCATGTCACACTGGCTTCATCACGATGCCACCTACCAACAAGCTGATGATGACAGGGGTCAACATCAGCGCCTTGCCCATATTGCCGTCGTAAAATACAAGTACAATAATGCCCCCCAATTCTGGTCCTTCCTGGTGAAGGCGCTCCTTCGTTCTGGCCCACCACCGCCAAGATTCAACATCACAAGCGGCGCACCTTTTCGACGTCTTTTTCCTCCTTTCCACGTGTCTAGCTCGTCCGGCATACCGGATACCCGGTCAACGTATCCCTCAATCTGAATGGCCCGCATATTGCTGTCCACAAAACTTTTCCAGTGCTTCGCTKATTCCTGCTTGATTCCGGATGGACGGTCGCGGCGTCGTCGTCTCCTTGGCCGGTCGATAATCGGTGTAGGCGGGCCGTATTGGCTGACACGAGGCATCGTGATTGTCGTRGCAGCAGACGGGTGTCCACCCTGGTCTAATACCGACACGAAGCGCCTTGTCCCGTGTTTATGTTGCAGCAGTCCGCCTTACAGGTTATGGGTTCAGCATGAACGACTCTASCGAATCCCTTCATCCTCKTCCAATTTGAGCACAATGAWTYCTTGCAATCAGATGTATGTACCTTTTGGTTGCGGCAGGCCTTCTCGTCGTTGTAACAGCAGCTGAATTCTACGCTGCAACGTGCTGCAGGATGATCCGGGTAACGTGGGTGATAGCGACAATACGCGTGATTGGACATGCTCATCGAATTTTGGCATAAAAACCCGTCGTTGGGGCAGGGGTGGCTGGGCCAGCATGGGCGAACTTCGCCGCTCGTCAATACGCAGGCATTGTTCTTCCAGTTACACCTTCCARTTTGGATACCAAAATCTGTGGTGTTAGGTCGTGTTTGACCAGGCGAACCCAAGTAGTCCYYCCATCCATCGTCATCGTCATCGTAGACAAATGGTACTGCAGGTGCGGTCACTTTAGGTAGCCTTGGCAGGGTCTTGTTGGCCATCCGGGAGTGCGGGTTGACGAGTCTCTTAGTGGTCGTAGATGTTGAGGAGCCTAGGAGAGCGAAAAGTAGCGTGACGACCGTGATATGGAGCGTCATATTGGCTGCGTCGTGGTGGTGAGATTGGTTCAATGGACTTAGCAAAACATCCCATGCATGTATGGRGCTCACGTGAAGGTCGCCACGAGTAYGAGATACGTGGATGGAAAAAWCTCCYAACAAGTAAAGGGGATTGTCGTGTTTTATTACGAGTGCGATGCTTTGAATTTGSTTGGGTCTAATTTCGTTTGATTGCAAAAAAGGGGATTGTCGTGTTTTATTTCAGATGCGATACTTTGAATTTACTTAAGTTTAAATCCTTCTTGATAAGAAATGGGGATTATTGTGTTTGATTTCAAGTACGATGCTTTGAATTTGCTTGGGTCTAATTTCGTTTGATTAAAAAAAAAGGGGATTGTCGAGTTTTGTTCTATTTCGAGTGCAATGCTTTGAATTTGCTTGGGTCTAATTCCATCTTGTGACCATTTACTTCGACTGTATTGTCAACTGCACTGGCATGCAATCATCCGGCAGTCAACGGTATGACTCATTCCAAAGCCAATTGCCGGAGCTGGCAATGCAAGGGGGGAGATGACTGTCCACTCTTAAAGTGGGTACGTACCAACGCTGTCACATAGATACTACTATGGTGTCATGGGTATATGTTACTTTCACGTCATGTCTCGGCCTATAACCCCCACAATAACAGGGTATTTGACACAAAGTGTTGATAGGCCTTGCCTGATGATAGGCCTTTAAACGTTGCAACGTTGTTGATTCGAATCGTGGTCGAAGTAACAGTAGTATTGCATGATCAAGTGATGGATATGTTGTTCTAGGTTTGACAGACCGCTAGCCGGTCTGCACACCAATTTGTATGGCCAATTACTTGGCCTGTACCCTAGTCTGAATTAGTCACTCCACAGTCAATTAACTTACAGTCAGTACAGTCAATGCAATTACACTATAATTAACCTGTCAAGGATAACAGTTAACATTGTTATAACACGAACTCTTGGTAGGCCTTTATCATTGCAACGTAGTCGATTCGAATCACTGTGGTCGAAGTAACTGGTGCTGCATTGAAATTGGTTCTGGTTGAGTTGCAAGTTCCAAGTTTGGCAGACCGCTAGCCGGTCTGCACACTAATTTATATAGCCAAACGCTTTGGCCTATGCCCCACTTTAAAGTAGGCACCTACTACACTGTACTTGCAGTGCAGTCCCACAAACTGCAGCCAATTTGCAGTTAGTATAATCAATTTAATTTACAGTTTAGTTAACTTGACTTTACTGAATTTGACTGCTATTCCAACATTAACAGCTTTTTGTTTTGTGCCTATACGCTCATGTGGCCTGCCACCAATTAGTGGCAACCTTTAAAGTCCCTCCTTAATCAATAAGCTGAACCCCTGTCAATTCCGATTAATCTGCACTAAAACTAACATTAATTACGGCCCTTTACGGCTCTTTTATTCCACCCCTCCGAGCCCTTAWTCTTTAACTCCTGTACAYATGTCTTTCGCTATAAACCTATGCATATTACGTACTCTATCATTTACATACCTTTTACCAGTAGTTTAACTTGTTGGCATTGCCATCGCTGTTATTATCTTAGCAATCTTCGAGTTTGCTAGAGCATCYCTATTTCTTCACGTTACATATTAGGCAGTTTACGTAGCCTTTAATTCGTACAGTTAATGTATTACTATTTACAAATCGTTTGAAGATRTTATTAGAYATGGCTTTAGTTATAACGTTAACGGRGTTATTTTTGCTATTAATTTACTAAAACTTATTGATTTTACAGCCTTTATATACTCTTATTAAAGTCATTACATCTATTATTAAACGTTTTTTATGAGTTGTACCTAATTTCAATAGGCATTTGTAAAGGTTTCGGGAGTCTRTATATACTATTATAAGTATTGGAGGTAATCACAGCTATTTGGTAATAATCCTTAACGTACTATTMACTATTWTACCGATATTGTTGGAGTAATATTGGCTGCTATTTTTAGCAGGTCAATTACAATACAGTCAGTCAACTTTATTTACAGTAAAGTTGACTATATTGACTACTGGTTATGGTATTGYACTGYAAGTGCAGTGCAGTAGGTGTYCACTTCAAAGTGGGGTACAGGTTAAAGTGTTTGGCCATACAAATTAGTGTGCAGACMGGCTAGCAGTCWGCCAAACTTAGAACTCATACACTAATCGAYAATATCAACGTAGCACCAGTTACTTCAACTACAGTAATTCAAATCGACTATGTTGTAATGATAAAGGCCTAACAACACTAATTAGTGCTTTTTAGGTTAAGCATAAATTAGCKAAGTAAAAGAAAAAGTTATTTTCYGGTTACGTTTCATGTTTTTTAAGTAAAGTAAAGGWATGGTTTTTGCGAAAGGCCCCTATATATTATAAAGTTATTTGTGGTAATRAGTAGGGAAAAYTTATAAGCTATATRGTTGTTTATGATAGTTTATAAGTAAATRATGGTATTATTAGTTGAAAATACKAAGAAGTCTTTATTAATCTTTTAAAAACGTTAAAATTAACTATTAAAAGTCCTAAAATTCGGCAAGTTGGCAAATAATTAAATTAATATTACTATAAGTATTACTACAATAAAAAAAGACCAAGTCACTATATTAAATAACCTATAATAACAAACGACTTCCGACCTTATTATTTATATTAAGCCTTTATTTTACTTTACTCTTTTCCCCTCTTTTACATTAGTTTAATCGTTAAGATCGTGACTTCAAACGAAAATACCAAGTCGCTTTAAAAAAGCTACGTCGCGTAACTCCACGTAAAAACGCTAAATTTATACGCCCCCAAATAGACAAGTCTTTACGCTCAGATTACCGAGTTAACCACTAAATCTTATATTAGCTAAATTGTTATAATACCTTTAAAACGTACTGAAATCGATGTTATAACTAATCCTATTAAAAAAGGAAATTATTACCTTCGGTATTACCTTCGAAAAAAAACTACAACAAAAAGCTTTGGTTTATTAATTCTATTAAAGACTTTACTTTAAAATATCTAACTAATGTAATCAGCTATTTCGTTTTTAACTTAAACCTTAAAATAGTCGGCCACAGATATATAACCCTTAATATCTTTTGGGATTGGTTTCGCGACTAAATCCTAGATATGTGGAAAAGAGCATATAGGTAGGTAAAGACAAAAGTAAAAATTAAATTATCTATTCGAAAAGTTAAACTCCTTATAAAGAAAGGAAAAGAAGGTAACTTGGCTAACCTACTTTACAAATACGTTACAGATAGAGACCGTTAATAAACCTTAATTAAAGATAAAAGGATTATTAGTAGTAATAACCTTTAACATCTATATATACGTTTATAAGAACGTGTCTAAGCTTAAATA